>JAMXBD010000647.1:0-600000 GCA_024138025.1 Combretum micranthum
TGGAGGATGTGAAGTTTGTTTGGGAATTTCTTGAATTTGTGCTAATAGGTCATGTACATTGCCTTGTTCTAGATCTGCTTCTTAAATAATGTCAGTTATTATAACCTGATCCTAAACATTGTCAATAATAGTTACAGGACTATCAACGTATTTCTCTTCAAAGACAAATTTCTTAACTCTATTGCCCCCACAAACTTAACATTCTTAAAGTTAAAGAACTTGGTATTTATTATCTCAAAGATTGCATTAGCAAAGGATCATAAAACTTGTGACCTTGAGATTTTTAAGATTATTTTACAAAATAACAACTAACATTCCTTAAGCCTAGTTTCCTTTTGTTTGACCTATAAGGCTTAACCTATACCAGAGATCTCTAAATTTATAAATGCTTTAAACTAGGCTTCTTGTTTTTTGCTTATCCGAAGCTCATAAGAGGTCTTGTTTGTTGCCTTAGTAGGTACTTTGTTGAGTAAGTATATTGCTGTTTTTAATGCTTTTTTCCCATAGTGATTGTGATAAGGTAAAGTGAATTAAAATATTGTTAAAAAAATGAATGAAAACACTCATCATCATATGCTTAAGCATTCTATTTTGTCTCTCAGTAACACCATTCATTGCTAATGAACCACTGCATTCCTTTAGGAATTTAGAAAATGGCCCCAAATATTATTCATGTGATCTATCATATGTAGTGTTCATCATTACGGTTAGATTTGACACTATCAATCCATTTGCCAAATTGATTTTCATCTTTAGCCTTGTCACTTTTGAACATGTCTAGTGATTAGGATTTTACCGTGACTGGAATATAAGTAGCCATATCAAGAGAAGTCGTATATGAACATTATAAAATACTATTGACCATTCCAATAAGCTGTAGGGGATGGCCCATAGATATCCATATGAACAAGATTAAAGAATTTTGTGGCTCTATTGACACTCAATCTCCTAACATTCTTTTTTTCTCCTTTATACAACTTATACACATATGAAAATTTGTAAAATCAAGGGGACCGAGAATAAAACCAAACACAAGTCTCTCCATTCTCCTTTTTAATATGGGACCGAATCTCTTGTGGCACAATACAATTCAATTCTTGTTAGTTAATTTAAGCTTTCAATTTTAGGCACTAGTATGTAATAATTCATAAATTAGACAATAGAACTTAACACTTATAGATTATCACTATAAAACAAGGAACCGATGCTGATGAATGTGTATTTTTACATATTTATCTCACATTTAGATCACATTGCATGCATATATTGACACTTTTGTGGTAAGTTTCTGCTATAAATGAATAAAATGCATAAATTCGAATTAATAATGCTAAGTTAGGTAAAAAGCTATAAAAAGATCAAAATGAGCATAAATGACATGATGCTTCCACTTTGAGTCAATAAGAATTGAAGAGTAATTTATGGCACTTATAATAGGCGAATGTTTTTGCTCTTAACCTTAAAAAAGAAATCATGAAGTAGCTCTAACCTGTTTAATAGAAACTGCAGTAGTTTGAAACAATGTTGAGCAATAATAGATGAGTAGTGATATGATATGAACTATAGAGTATATGGTCCAAGCTACTAAACCATCAAGTAATAGCCTAAGCATCATGAGTTTTAAGTTGCCTATGCTAGATCTGAGTTGTTGTCTATTTCACTTTAAAGCTGTTTAAAATCCAAGCAAATTCATGTCCAAACAACTGTGCAGATGCATTGTAGAAGTTGAAGCATGCTTGGTTAAATCGATCCAAAAGCAGTAACAATAATCACTGACCAAATGAGCAACCATCTAAGTTCCTGTTCTGTCCAAATTTTGAGCATCATAGCAACTAAAACATGCCTAAGACAGTTTTGACTTGCCAAAACTAAGCATCTCAGCAACTACACCAACTGAAGTCTCCAAACCGATCAAATTCATTACACGCCGAGTATTCTACACCAACCTGGTTGATCCTCAACACCAAATGAGCACCCCTGCAGCAAATAATTCGCGCAAATGCAGCAACATAAAAACCGACCAAGCTCCATTGGCAGACTGATCTAAGGTCCGAACATCACAATAGACACGAGATGGAATGATCCAAACACCACCAATAGAATTCAAATTTAAAATATGATAGCTAGAAAATAATCAAGAATTTAAACCAGGAGGATGAATAAAATTTATTAGTGGGTTGGAGTAAAATGAAATTTAAAGTTAGTTGAATAATAGATTTAAGTTAGAAAAATCTGCTAAATAAAAGCTTAATGGAGATGAATGGTTGAGATCATGCCACATGGCACTTTAAAAGGAACCCTACAAACCTTAGACGCCACATCTTCTCTCACACCAATGGAGCACAAAAATGTAGTAATGGTGTGGTGAATAACTTTGAGCTGGGACATTTGTATAGCATTGCCAAGGGATACAAGATTAATGTAGGTATTGAACTGGCCCAATCCGTCATCTGCCAAGCTACTGACACCCGCACTAAAGAGATTTTTTAAGAGGCTATGTTACCAATTGTTCAAGGGAATGAATGTATGGAAGGAGCCTTCAAATGATGCAATCAAAATGGACATTAAACTAGTGTTAGATGGCCCTTTCAGACACTGGGGACTTTAAAAGATCAGGAAGAAGCCAGATCCTTCAAGATAATACTCCACACCTCCTAGAGCCCCTTTGAGTTCTCCAGCTGCAGGCCCATCCACTCCTCATGCATCAAATTTTGATAATGATTGGAAACTTTTCAGGAAAGAATTCCAGGAGGAGAAGAAAAGAAACAAGGATGAGCGGAAAAAGAATAAAAAGGTTAGGTCAGTAGTTTAGAGTTTTCTCTAAACACTTGCTGGTAGCGTTTCAAAACCTCCAGAGAACCTCCCAACTTATGAGTCCTCAGCTGAGAGGACCACTTCTGAGGAGAGTGAGCTACCTTCTATGGTTGATCGAAAGGGAAAAGCTCTAATGGTAGAATCAGCAAGCTCGGACAAGGAAGTGGCTGAATCTGATGAAGAAGATAGAGATTGAATCTGCATCTGATGATGAAAATGAGAGGGGGAGGCTGAAGATGATGATAACACAGATGGAGATGATGATTATGATGAGTCGGATGGGGATGAGTGTCCCTACTTGATGTTGCTTGTTTTGGTATCCTTTTGCTGTTTTTCTTTTTGTTTTTGAGGCTATATGTTGCTGGTTTGTATTTTGTTTTTAGAGACCCCCTTAGTGGGAAGAATCTTGATACTTATGATGCTTTTGATGGATGTTTTGGTTAGGTTAACCTTTTCTTTTCTTTCTAGTTTCTTTCCTTCTTTTAGGTCATGATGGTTCACAAGCATCTAATACTCCTGGTGCTAAAATCAATTTTACCCCAGCAATAATTGTCCTTGAATTTGATGTTACATTGGGGAAGTTCTAATTTCCTTTTTCTTCTATCTTATTCCTTTATCTCTTTTTCCCTTTATGTGATTGCATTGGTAGACATTGAGGATAATGTCTCTATCAAGTGTGGGAAGGGGTAGCTTTGAAAGGAATATTTGGGTCTTGAATGATACATGTCTTTTATGAAATTGATTGAACATATCATTTTGTGCTGAATTTGAACTTGTTCAAAAGTCTCCCACTTACATGTTTGCAATTGTGCTTTAAAGTTTGATATTTAGTGATGAATCTTGAAAATATACTTAAAAAAAATTCCTTTAAATTAGTATTCAAATTAAAACAAAAGTAACTTACGTAGTGCCTTACTCACCTATCTTGTGGTTAGTGTACTTAGTTGAAATTATAAGGTGAAATCTAGGTGGGGTAATCTTACTTGTTATTTAATGATGGAATCTAGAGTCTAGAAGTAAACCGAAGTCCTTGGTTGAAAGTTAAATGGTTGTACTTTTAAGCTTATTAATTAGTATTTTCTTTTCAAAAACTTTGAGAGCCCTTCTAACCTTTTGAGAAAGGGGCAAATGAAAAATTTCACTTGGTGATCCTTTTGCAACAATCTCTTTGAATATACTTAATTAATTGATGTGCTAAATGAATATAAAAAGCTTAGTCAAATGGGCGGGCTTTGGTCCCTAAAAGAGCGAAGTCTAACCCCGCTACTGAGTAAACAAGCGTTTTATACACAATTGATATGAAAAAAATAGAATTAAGTCGAAAAGAAGAGGGTAAAAACCCATCCAGAGGAAGTTGAAAAGATGGAGGCTAAAACCTTCCCCTCTGAAGAATGTAAAAAATTCTTTTTGGAGAGATTTCAATCAAAAAGGAAAAAATCTAGAGGAATAATAGATGCCATGTACTTTCTTTCTTGGTTATTGTGCTTGAGAAGTGGTTGAAGGGCTTATATACTTATTAATTGGTGGTGAAGTGTAACTAAGTTCCTTTTGCTCATGTTTAAATTTGTGTTTACATATTGACTCAAGAATCTACTATTAAATGGTGAGGGTAAAGTTTAACTTACTTGGATTAACGTTAGAATTTTGATTCTAGTATGCTAATTACATTTATGTTATAGGTCGGAGTGGTTGGTACAAAGTGAGTCGCTATGATCTAAAAGAATTAACGAATGCTATGTGAACTTCATACTAGTGAAAATTTTTTAGTATATTTGATGATAGATCGTAATTATCCTTAGTTGTTTGCTTGAGGACAAGCAAATGTTTATGTGTGGGGAAGTTTGATAAGTGTCATGAGACCTTTATTTTTGGTGCTTTATTGAGCATATTTCATATGCTATTTGATTGATCTATTGAAGCAAAGAATGTATATTGAATTAATTATGTGTTTCAAGAACAATTATGGAACAATTGGGCTTTTCAAATGATTACTAATGAAAGAAGCCAAGATTTTTGAGAGTTTTGGAGCTTTTGTGGAGTTGCTGCACATACACTAGTTATTTTACACCACTAGTGTATTTTTGGAGGAGAAAATTTGAAAAAAAATTCATGGTTCCAAGGTACACAACCCAACATATACAAGTTGTGTACAATAGGTTACGTACATATGCCAAAAAAGGAAAGAAGCACTAAGTTAACGATTACATTACTCGACGTACATGGGTTGTGTACAAGACAGCTTCTATATATACGTGCCCTGCTTTGTTATTTTAGACACAAATCACTTGTATTACATCCAAGAAACTCTAGAAACTCATTTGGAGTAGCTTTTGAAAGGAAATTTTGTGCTACAACTTGGAGATTTACAAACAACACCACTACAAGGGTTTTATCATCATAACTTTCCTTTTTCTTCCATTTTTATTATTATTGTTGTTAATCTCTTCATGGAAGAGTAGTTGTGTTATGCCCTAGATTTGAGATACCCTAGCCTTCATGTATTGATTTATCTTCCAATCGAATGAAGTTTTGATTTTGAAGTTGTTTATGATTTATATTGTTGATTGTGATGATTTAAGGACTGAGTTATTACAATCTTGATTCTTGTTAATTAGGAAGAAGATTCCAATTAGTGGGACAGATCTCTCATGGGCAAAGAATTTGTGTAGTCCACCTAGAAATAGGGTTTTTCTAACTTTCTATCTTTGAAGAGTAACTTTTCTTCAATTATGGTTTATAATCTTTATGCAATACTATTTGACAATTGTGAAGGAAGAAATTCCCACTTTTTCAATTAGGGTTAGGGGTTAATTGACTTGAATAAAGTAATCAATCTAATTAAGAAACCTGGTAGTTCAAGATCAAGAATCATTCAATTGAATCCATCTTTAGGGATGAGGGGGCTATAGTTGATCAAACTTGGGGCATTGTTTGTGAATTGATTAATCTTGAGAAAAGTGTGCATATCATTCATCTAAGGCTTTGGAATTGCTTTTAGTTAGAAATTAGTAGAAAGTTTAGCATATAACTCACAATAGATTCGACTAGATAATAGTAAACGGGTTATTACTTGTAGCTACATATAGATCCCTAGGACGATATCTGAATTAATTTCTATATTACACGATAGGTGCACTGCTTTGTGTGGGTCTAAAATTAATGAGATTATAAATTTAAAGCTTAATGATCACACACATCAAGCATTAATTTGCTGAGATTATCCATTTCATGATAGGAAATGTGTACAATGAAGGCAAATTAGGAGAAGAAGAAGTACAAGAAACTCAAAGGAATTTGTAACAAGATAAGTGTGAAGATTTCAATCGTCAAAATGCAAAGTTTATGGTGTTTTAGATGTAGATTCTAACATAGGGATGTTTGTAGGAAGTGAAGAAAGCAAGGAAATCAAGTTTGGAGATGTTTTGAGCATTGGAGTACTTTCTCATAGCTACAACAACAAGGTAAGACCTAAAGTATCAACTCTTGGTATGATGAATATGTGACAATGAGGAGATAGGACAAGTTTGGAAATGTTAAAGGGAAGCATGAACATGTTTCAAGTTGGAATCTTGCTAGAGATTAACTTTGAGAAGAAATGGATGTTTTTATACATAAAAAATTATGGACAAGATTATGGAATAAGCAGGAAGTGATGTCATTGATGTTAGAGTAAGTTAAATGAAAGATTGTGCTTAAAAGATTTTGAAAATTTCAAAAAAATGTCAATAACTTAATAGTTGTTGTCAAATAGGCTTTGAACTTGGATTAATCATGTTTTAGCATATGAGAGATGAATTTATTGAGTCTAGGCATAAACACGATCATCTAACACCCTTAAAATCACCAAAAAACTGTCCCAAAAGCATATTTTAATAGAAATAAGAAGTTTAATCATGAAATACAACAAACCCAGAAGAGCATGATGGGAACATGACATCGTGTTTCCCTTCCGTGCTTCTCTCTGACCTTTAAATACAAACAAAACATTCCAAAAAGCACGATGGGAACACGATGTTGTGTTTCTCTTGTGCTTCTTTTTGTCTCCAAAAGCGCGTTGAAGCACTAAAGAACACGGGGGATGCACAAAGTTGTATTTCACCCCATGCTTCTTTCTATTTCTAAAAGCACGATAGAACATAATGAAATATAGGCATCTACCTATGTTTCACTCATGTTCCTTCCTAAGTTCGATTTCCTAGAAAAACACGGTTAGAAGATGGGGTGACCTATCCAACCATGTATCTCACTGGGCTAAGTAACCCCTTGAACCCAAAATAGCACAAGGAGAACATGATGTCATGTTTCCCTCCATACTTCCCTTTGAAACCCAGCGATGCAAAAACATGGCCGTCCTTTTTGGCCATGTATTAAAGCACGGGGTAATACGTTTCCCCATGCATTGGTCATGCTTCTTTTATTTTTTTTCCTTCAATCCTTCATCAAATTAAACAAAACTTGATCCAACCTCTTCCCTAGACTTAATTAACCTTCTAAACATGATTTTAGGGTGGAATGACTAAGCTAATATAGCCTAGATATAGTAAACAAAATAAAGGAGTTAGAGATAATTAATCATGAATTGATTTCGATTTCAATTATGACAAATTATTAGACTCCTAACTTGGGAATGGGTAGCAAACCCGGATCGACCATATATACGCATGAATTGGATGTTGCTTGTTAGGATAGTATTAGTAACCACACTTAGAATTTAAACTCTGCTAAATTGATTATTGGTTGCTTTTTGGCCACTTACTCTAGGAGTGACACTCCTAGATTAGGCTGCAAGTTCGATCATAGCTTTGGGATTATGTAGTAGCTGTAGGTGCCTGAACCCCCATGGAGTGCATGGTAAGGACAAGTGGGTAATCGATAGGGGATATTTCAAAACTAGATGGTCAATTAGGAGCTAATATGAAGTTGCAAATGGAGTTATGTTGGAGTATGGGCTTTTGCATAAAACGTCGCGATGAATTATGCTCATTGATGGCTGTTTGTGTGAAACTGATCATACAAGATTATTTCTTTATTTTCTTTCCAGTAAGTTCTTAGGACTTGTTGAACCCCCCTCCTCGATGGTGATTAGTTGAGGGAACCCTACCCCTTTTGTTTGGTAGAAGTTTTGGGTACTCTTATGCATGTTTGTATTTCTGAGACACTAGGAATACTTGATTGTTGACTTAAATTTAATTCGACTTAAATTGTACCTGTTATATTAACCTATATGTGCATGACATGTGTGTATGTGTTTGATTACTATTGTACTAGGCTTCACCACTCACTTTTTACTATTACAGGTATCGATGGGGACTTATATGTAGATCTCTACTATGATTCTATGGGTTTCGAGACTGACAAGTACGTAGAGTGACCTCGACGATTTGAGAGCTAGATGGTGGAACTTATTTTCATGGGTTTATATGTGTGTACCAAGTAGATCCAAAGTCTAATTTCAACTAAGTAGATTGTGAAATCATTCTTTTAAACAGATCTAGGCTACTAATGAAGTTGCTCATAACTACCTAGAGATACAAGTGGTGAAACTTTCTGTCACTTGATTCTAAATTCATTGAAATGAGTATTTAATCAAAGGATTCTTGATCTTAATATGGATCTAGGTTGCTAATAGCTTGAGAAGAGATTGTAGTGGTTTAACCTAAGTTTAGAAGTTCTTGATACTCGAAAGAGGCATTAACATACTTTAGTGAATCCAACAGTACAAGTATATCCAACAAAAAACTTATTGAGTTTGTTTATGGAATTCACATGATAAGGACTTAGTGAAGCAAATCCTAATTTTTTCTAGCATTTCAAACTTATCTTCTGAAATTTGCCTCGTAAACATGCACATAGCTAGGATTTCCTTTAGCTTAGTTTGTAAATACTTGTTTTACATGCTTTGCTAAATTTTCTTTGGTTAGACAATAAATTAATACCTAATATTTTCTATGCTACTATGGTAGGTGCTCTTGCCTAAATTAGTGGTTGTGACCAAAGTTGAACAAAACATATTAGCATTACATCTTTTTATTAGCAAAATCATTATGGAAAACCACTAAAAACACCCTCTGATACTCATTTTCTTGTTTTGTGTAATGAACCAGTTTAGTCGCTTTTTGCTCTCGGACCATGTATGGCTAGTGCTTGTGCACATTGATTAATGGGTCACTTATTGCCACGGAAAAAAAAATTATTGTAATAGACTAATAATGATTTTATTAAAGATTTTGTTAGAATTTGACCAAACATGTTGTTTATTTATAAAACCCATTCCTCACTATAATTGCAATCAAGCATTATAAGTGAAAATAATGAGACATGGAGCTATTATTTAACTTCTTATATAATATTATGGAACAACCAATGTGTTTGTGGGGCTAATACAAAATATCATATTCTATATAAATTTAATAATTAAATCTTTTTTGTTATTTAATATGCACATAGTGACTTCTTTAATAAAACATATATAATATGTGAACTTTTATAGTCTCGTCAATGAGATAGTCTATTTAAATATCTAACTATTAAAAAATATAGTATGTGATATATAAAGTATTTCGGTACTATAATCATGATTGAGTTTGAATATAAACTTTTAAATAGTTGATAGAATCGGTATCATTAATAAAAAAATGGCATAACCATAAAATTTTCTTGTGATATGCCTACTACTTTCCTTTTTTTGGATGTAACAAATACAATTATAATATACAACTGCATTTGTATGTTTCTTCTTGTCTTTATACATTTTAATACATCTTATGCATAATTTGTTCCCAAACAATTGGTTGTGTGTATAGTTTAATTCAATAATTTTTTACATTGTAAATTTTATTATATCATTGCATTTGCATGTGCAAACTAGAGAAATTGTGGATGCCTATATTGTTAAAATTTAAGTTCATAACAAAACTATATATTAAATATAAACATAAGAAGTGTACGCATGCGTATACTATTTTATTTTATTCTTTAAATTTGACTAACAAGGTAAAAGATGAAGATTTTTCCTCCTTTTATTATAGACATAAATGAGTTAAAGAAATAAGAGTAAAACTTATAAATGTTAACTGTTTTTGCTAAGGCCACTCCTAAGGGTACTTATGTACCTACTAGCTGTAAACCCTGAAAATTTTCATACTAGTACACGACACTAGAATAGAAAATGTGAATTAGCTACTAAATCTAGAACTCAACAAAAACCCTAGAATAGATCTATGAGTTGAACTTAGCTCGTTTATGATTTAAAAACCTGAATAAAAACTTCTCTGGCCTTAATTGATACCAAAAATAAGATTTCGTATCTTGAACTAATAACTCAAGATATAATTAAAGACAACCCAAAATTTCAAACCCTGAAACTTGTCATACCAATAAAAATAGATAGAAATATATAAATATAGAAATTAGATGGTTACTATTGAACTCAACAAAGACTTTAGAATAGAACTGCGAGTAGTAATGAGATTATATATAGTTTTAAACCCTAAAACAAAGATTCCTAGATAGTATTAAATATTACTAGTAAGATTTTATAGTGGGTATCGAAAACTCAAGATAAAAGAATGACTTGGCTAAGATATTAAGTATGATAAAGAATAAACAACCAATTACGCTTATAGTTAGGAAATGATGACCTAAAGATAAACCGTTAGGGTTATAAATACACAATAAAAACATAAACAGATGTATAACTAATAATCTAGACTCTAAATAAATATTTGGATTACACCATTGTTTTAGTTAGGGTATTTTTAAGCTATTCGAGCCTAAAATGAAAATTGACCTATTAAGCTTTGAAAACCCTTATCGCGGGAGATAAAATTATAAAAAAAAAATAATTAATCACGTAAACTTTAAACCTAAATATGAACTTAATGACAATCTAGAAAAATTTTAGAACTCTATATAAATTTTTGGAGATAAAACTCTTGAATAATTGTCATATTTGTACCTAATTAACTTAATAAACTACCATAAAATCTAGATAATTATTAACAAAATATTATTATAATAATTTTTCTTCAAATTTGGTATAAAACTTGTACACATACGATGCAAATTGCATGAATTATACAGTTGATATGTTCTTGAGAAATGTACAGCCGAATTCTTCTTCAAATTATTCAAGTGATTGTCCAAGTTAGTCAACAAATGCACACTCAAGCTAATAGCAACAAAACAAATATACAAGACTAATTAATGCATGAATTTTTGGTGAGAATTGAGTTGCGAGGAGTATTTAAGTGGCTGCAAACTCCCTCTCCATATATACCCTCTATAAATCCATTAAAGAACAACACAACAAAAGCATTATACATACAAAACAAACAGCCCAAACAACACAAAAACACCCTCGAATTCGTCATTAAATATACCATAAAATACCCATAAAAAAAGCTCAAACACAATTTCCATTAACAAACTTCAAAAGCTTGGAAACAAGAGTTCAAGGTAAGATTGAATTCATTTTTAGCTAATTTTAGTGTTAAACATTGTTCTAAACAATGTTTCTTGCTGTCCTAGGTCCGAAACAAGCTTTGGAGTGGAGTTTAGAACATCCAAATTCAGATAAAAAATGTAAAACTTGCAAAATCCCTAGTTGCACCACTTTCTTCTTACAAACTAAGATCATGGATATGCTAGGACGTAATATGTTGTTATATGTGTATATATAACATGTATAAACACTTAGGAACATATTAGAATCAACTTGGATGTGAAAAATCAAGAAAAAACGAATCAAATCGTGTAAAGAATGTAAAATTCGCAAATGAGCACGAAAGGAACATGACCACGGAGGAACACGGTTGTGGACCTCCCCGTGTACCTATTGGCAAAATATTTTTGACAGCCGATGATTTCCAGAATTACACGACTAGAACACGGCCATGTTCTTCGTCGTGTATCTCTCGGAAATCTGTAAAAAAAAATTATTAAATTAAATCATATGACGAAAATCTAATTTAGTTTCAAAATAATATATTATATTATTATTATATTATTATTATATTATTATTATTATTATTATTATTATTATTATATTGTTGTTAGTGTTATTATTGCTAAATAATATCAACATCATCATCATCATCATCATCATCAATAATGATATTGTTGTTATTATTACTATTATTATTATTATTATTAGTGATATTATTATTATTATTAATCATATTATTATCGATGTTGTTGTTGTTGTTATTATTATTATTATTATTAAAATAATTATTAGCATTACTAATGTTAGTGTTAGTAATATTGTTAATGATACTATTATTATGCTAATTGTTATTATTAATATCAACTATTATTGTTATTATTATTATTCCAATGATTATTATTATCATTATAATCCATAATATTATTATGAGTATTACTCTTAATGATATTATTACTATTATAATTATTATTAGTGTTATTATTATTATTGTGATATGTAATATTATTATTGTTGTCAATGAAATTACTATTGTTTCAATAAAGTTATTATGAAAAATAATATTAGTATTACTAGTAAATTAATTTATAATTATCATTATTAATATTACTAATATTATTATCATTATTGTTAATATTAGTGTACTTTATAAATGAAAATGAAGTATAATAATTGTAAAATACTTATTTTAAACATAAGAGTGGAAATTTAAATAAGCTAAAATTTTAAATAATGTGATACCTATACATAACAAGAAAATTATATGAAGTAGTCCAAGAGAAACACGATGACAATAAACAATAGCAAATAAATACAAGTTACTATAATGGGTCAGATAAGGAATGATATAAAGATAGCGATAATAATAACTATAAAAATATAAGCTTACTAAATATCAATTTTTCGAATACCCGATAAACATATATAAGTATCAAACAAGATTAAGACAAGTAAAATGAAAATAAATATTAAATAATAATTGATTATCATAGGATCATTAAAGGACTAATATAGTAAAAGAAAGAAAACCCAATATCAATATAGGATACTTAGACACTCAGAGGAATTTAATTATATAGTTTGTGTGATATTGATAAATATATTATTCATCTCAATAGGTGATCTTGATACTTGTGAGGATTTTCCCGTTGATTACTATGACTAGCTAGTATGAGCAAGTGAGTAACTCAGTCTTATTACATTGTGTGAGCCTGTAACTTAGCTGACTTTTAATGAAATATGATAACCTAAATTTGCTATATGGGTTTATGGGATTTGTTTACTGTATGAAATATTGATTACCAAGTTACTTTAATGATAATAATAACAGAATTCTGAATGACTATATTGCTTGTATAACATATTACTTGTCTATGCAATGATTAAACGCTTTAAACCTGATTAAAAACTACTGGTACTATAAAGGAAATTGAACATGCATTACATGATTCGCATAAGCAGGATTTGAGTAAGTGGTAGCCTACTACGTGTTAGTATTTTGGATCTGGTAATGCTTGGTTTATTTGGGCATGGAAGCTATTAGTTATTCACAAGATTACCTTTGTTCTATTGATACCATAGAAACTAAATGGTAAACGAAAGACGCAGCTTATGGTATTGCTTGAAATGACTAAAACTTAGTGGAGTTTCTAAAGCTATAACAAGAAATGAGTGTTAAAGACATGATAAATTCAAAGTGACAGTTAAAGTGAGTATTATTGTTTTCTTGAAAGCTTAATCTCTCCTGGGTAGGTAGGCCATAGTATTGTGTTCCTTCAACCTCGATGAGAGAGCGTAAATCTTCATCCTGCTTTGGATCCGAGTTATCTAGACTTGTATTTGTACATATACTTGATTGATACATTTCATATGATTGTTAATAAACTTGTTTGATATGTGCTATGTTTTGGTTATTCACTGAGCCCATGGTTTCGCTCATCCTTCAACAGTCATTTCAGGTTTACACTCAATCCATGGCTGGTCACTTCCAGGAGTTTAGCTTCGGTAAGAACTTCAAGACTAAAAGTTCATGGAAGAAATAGATAAGCTCTTTGTTTTTATTATAGCCTAAGCTAGATAGTATTTAATTATTAGTTTTGTGTTAGAGACTTTTAGAAAGATATTATGGGTTGTAATGCTATATTCAAGTAGTGGGATGATTTTTATTTACTAATTTATGACTTATATATATTTTTCATTTCTTATTCAAGCAACTAAAAGATCTTATTGTTTACAAACATGTCATTCAAGGTAAACGAGTAATAGTAATCAAGTGTAACTTGTTTACCACTACTAGGATATCCTTGGGGCATGACACTAGCAGGGATTAAACCATTGAAGTTAATTTTCTTTTCTAGAAACTCATTCACGTCACTATAATTGCAATTCCATTACAGTTTTATTTCTTATAAAAAGTTACTGAAACATTTAGTTGATCGTAATAGCAATTTCATGATGAATTCCTATTACAAAAAACATAGAATAAGCATTTTTTAAACTCAACTATATTAATAACAATTTAATGCAAAGATTGTCTTTTTTTTTTCCCCAAAATATCCTTTTTAAAATTTAAAAAAATCAACAAATAGAAATCCTATTACAGCTCTATTCAATTCCTAAATAGTAATTACATTAGAGCCATAACATTATTCATTTGGTGAAACAAGTTGACATTTATTTCATTAGAGGTTTCTAACCTATTTAACTCTACATTTACCATTTGAGCTAATTCCCTATTGAGTTTTGGGACAAGTTTTGAGTCTTTTTTCAATGAAAAAAGTAATTCTTATTGAATTTGTAGTGAATAAAGAAGCAAAGAAAGTAAGTTATATTTTTTTCTTTATCTCTCAAGAAGATTATTTTTGTGTTTTAAATAAAAATGAATCCCAACAAGAAAAAAAGAAAATAATATCTCGATGTATTTAATAATAATAAAAATGGTTTGATAATATTTAATATTTGAACAAATCTTTCAACACATGAATGATGGGAAATTCTGTGATTCTTGTCATATCCCCACAAGGAACCCTAGTAGTAATAATACATTATGTGACTAATTGAGACCTCAAGGAAGTTACATGATTACTGTATAAGCCTCGGACATGGACAGATTTAACAGAATCGAAGGTTGTTTAGATTAAGAAAGATATTGCATATATAAAGCCATATATGGAAATAACAACACAAAGTCTAAAAGCTTCATATTAAGGATTACAACTTTGCCTTCAAGGGCTTATCTTTAAGCATAACTAACAAAGAAAATATAAGATAACACTACTAAAACTTATACTATTACAAACATTAACTCTAAGTCTCTATTACAAAAATAAGGTCTTCCTTCAAGATGAATACATAAGCCCTCAATCTATTATACTCTGTACTTGGTCTTAGTCCTGGTCTTCTTACTTAAATTCTTGTACAACAACAGTCTAAAAGAGTATGACCATCAAAAGCCTAGTGTATAAAAGAATCTCAACACCACAGAACAATTATACATTGTTTGATTAACATTTATATGAAGTGAAACAGTCAAGCAAATGTACAAGCATAGTTTGAGTGATCGGGACCCAAACTCATGGAGATATGCACCCTCTCTTAGGGGTTGAAAGACCAGCACTGTATTTCATGCCCAAGAAATTCAAAGAACTAAAGAAGGAGTGCTCATTTCAAACCTAAATATCAATTTTTATTTATAACCATATATATATATATCATATTTTCTCCACTTCATTAGTTCTTGGAATTTCCACTTAGCATTATTGTTTCATACTAACCCTCATCAAGGGACGTCCTTCAAGCCTTCTTAGTTCCTGTAGAATTAGCAACCCTATGGTAATATTTACCAGATTCACTGGATTTATACAAGCATCACCATAGATTGAAACAATAATACGTGACATGAATACCCAATAAATGCTAGTATGCTATGTAATGCAATGCATAATTTATTTATTTATTGATCAAAGAAGGTTTAGATTAATTTATCAAACGACCATCAAACTCTCAAACAATCCACAATGTTCATTCAACAATTAATATCAACCAATTGGTAATCACTTTGAACATTACAAGATTATTCAATCAACAAACATACAATATGCATTATTCCCCAATCCCCATACACGAATTCAATTATTTATTATATTAGGGTTATGTGTAACTATACTACAATTACATATAAGTGAAAAGATTCAATTACTTACCCTCACATTCTCTTCAATCATTGTAGTAATCATTCGGAAAGTCCAAGTCTTGATCAATAGATCCTATAAAAAACTGACAAAATTTACTAAGCATGTAACTATTTAGAACTTCTATTACCACTTAAGTATTCTAAATTTATGTTATTATAATCCTAGTTCATTGTTCTTTAAGAAATTATAAAGTACTAAGCATAACTACCTTCACTTAATTAGTAAAATAGGTATTTAACTTGATTTAGATATGTTATAGTCTAAAACAATTAAATTTTTAGCCTTGATTATTTTAGAATTTCTCAAAACTTAAAACATAAAAGTTGTAGAGCTCTCTTTAAACTTTTAGTGGCCTCTTGAATCACCTCAATTCAAGTCCGGATGAAAAAGTTGTCATCAAATTACTAAACAGTATCGTTGTAGGGGAACCTACAATCATGCCCGTGATTTTTGGAATCAACATGATTAGAGGCCGGTGAGGCCTTAGTTACGGTTGTGTTGTTTGAAAACACTGAAAGTCGACCCTACAAGGCTTGAATAATGCCCATGATTCATCAAAACATCAAAGTTAGAGGCTAGCAAAGCTTGAATTACACTGGTGATTCACAAAAAAAACTTGACCCAAGGCTACTAAGGCTAGAATCACTCTCATGATTCATCAAAACAGCAAGGTCAGAGGCTACTAAGGGAAAAATCACGCCCGTGGCTCCATAAAATCTTGAGACCAGACACTACTAAGGTCACATTCATGACCGTGATTCAACAAAACTCTACCCTACTTTTCCCACTTCGAAAATCACACTTTTCAAATAGAAGTTTTGATCTTAATATTAACAAATACACTTCCTCATTCATATACATGACTCATGTATCATTCCAACAGCATCTCATGAGCATTACACCATAACATAAACTCCACATCTACTTTATACAACTTCAACTCCATCAACCAATAAATGCCTATGATATCAAAGATTTAAGACTTATACTACAAATATCATCCCTCAACTTCACTTATCCAATTTCAAGCTCATCAACAACCTTCCAACCAATATAACCTAAAAAAAATATAAACCTCACTTATTCAAACTTTACAAAGATTAATAAGGAAAGAGGAAGCTATAACTTACCTTAGGCTAGCATTGACTTGTTGATGGAATTAGATTGAGTTTTTCAAGAGTTTAGATAAGAAAAAAGAAAAGGAAGATGTAGTATGCATGTGGTATGTTTATGTGTCTACAGGAAGTGAAAGAAGAAGAAGAACTTTTGCTAATTTTGTGGGATAATTGCCTTATATATTTAGATAAGGCTATGTTGACTTTTGGGGCATGAAAAGCTATTAAGCGTGTGTGTGTGTGTGTGTGTGTGTGTTAATTATGGTAGACTTAAAGGGAAAAAGTTGCGGAAAATTAGGCTTGGTTTTATATTAAAAGGATAAAAAATCTATTAATTGAAATCAATACAAAGTTTTGGTAAATTTGGTTTATATATTTTATTTGAATGAATATTTTCTTATGGAAACCTATATTGGAATTCTCTATACTTTAGAGATCACATTTTTTAAATCTAATCTTCTAAAGAAGTTTAAAAGTAAAATAATTGATATATAACTTGAAATGAGCTACTAGAAATTTTAATTCTCTAAAGACTTGGCTAATGAGAAATTTGAAAGCAATCAAATTAATATGTAACTTTAAAGAGATTTAAATGAAATTTTGAATTCTTATTCTTATTTTTATTTTCTACATGTTATTATACTTAAATCTAACAACCATAACATTCATTCCAAATATATATATTAAAACTTCATCGAATTGAAATCTATTCCTTAAACTTGAACATGGAAAAACTTGGGGTTACATTTCCATCACTAATTTTAACAAGACTGGTCCCATCACTATCTAATGGCTTACACTGTATCTAATTGTGATCAAGTCACTAAAATAGTTAATATTTAAATATTAATTTTAATAGTTAGATGGGTGATTGCATGGTCTTGTCGACAGGACTGTAGAAGCTCTCATAAATGATTACAAGTGACTCTTCTAGACTAAAAAAATACACTAAATTGTCACTAACTTGAAATTGGTTTTGAAACTTCATATGGAGCTTCTTGATCTCGATGACTTGCTTGGGTCATTTGGATCGAGTTTTTGAACTAAAATAAAAGTACATGGGAAATTTGGATCCAATCATAAAAAAAATATAATACCATTGTCTATATTACATAAAATGCTTAACGAAAAATAATAAGATAACCAATCATTCATTTACTTGAAACCAAACCAGTCACAGTAATTATCTCTCTCAAACTCACTCTCATGGCCTTACTTCACCATCCATCACTATCTCCTGGTTCACAATTAACTTCATTACTATTTCTTTCTTGTAGTAATGCACTTGAGTAAGTCATTATGAGGTATTTGACTCATCCAACCCAATAAATACCATGTAGTGTAATTCCTTATAGGATTTAAGACAAATTTTAGATTTAGTTTTATCCTTGTTTGACCTTTCTAAATAGAACCTCCTTTATAGACTATTGCTTGTCTTCTCTCTCCAAAAGTTGGAAATGAGAAGGAGTTACTGAGTATTTATAGGCACTTAGCATGGATGACGACCGTCAGATCACCTTAATGATTGACGGATGAGATGGAGTAAGTTCAACTCATGGTTATCCTGAATGAGCTTCTCATGGACCAAGACCAGTAGTCATCTTTTGTGTGCATGAGTCTGCCTAAGAAAGCTTGGATGCAACGGATCGGTCCAACGATCCCTATTCCAAGCTCACCAAGTCAAATCTCCCCAAGCTAACCCAATAATTAAACTGGACTTGTTAGGCCCTATCACCTAGCCCACGAATCAAGCCCAAATAAATTAATAATATTTTTATTTTTATTTTTAAAGCCCCATTACATAAGATATCACTAATATATATGTATAGAGTAATTTTGACAATGGGGCTCCTACTAATTTAATGCCATGAACTAGCATGCTAAGCTAATGGCAAAACCTAAGGAGTCTTTAGGGAGATATACGTATAGGGATGCAAAAAAGGCCAAGCCAAGTCGAGTTTAGCTTTTAAAGGCTTAGCCTCGGCTCAATTAATTGCTGAGATAAAACCCAACTAATCTTTTATTAAATTTAAAATTGCAGGCTAAATTTGACTTGTTTAAATAGATGGATTTTACTTCAAATTTGAGCTCAACTTATCTATAAATAGGTTGCAAATCGAGTTGAGATCAAGCAGTTCAAGAACAACTTACCTTGTTGTAGCCCTAGATATGAGATATAATTAACACAATAAGATAAATATACAAAATGAATAGATATCTAAATAAATGGACGAATGAATGATATATAAAGTTTAGATTATATATATATTATATTTTTTATGGAGTTTAGTTTTTTTATTGTAATTATATATATTATATAAAACTCATGAGTCAATTTCTTGAGCCTAAATGAACTAACGAACCAGCTAACAAGCTTAAACAAGCAGGCTCATAAGCATAAATAAGAATTTGAGCTCGACTTATTTAAATAAACAAACTTTATTGAGTTCAAGTTGAGCTCTTTTATAAATTGAGTTTGGTTAAATCCGAGTTTAAAACAAATGGCTCAATTTATTTGTAGGTATATTTGCTTAGTAGGTTAAAATAGTGATTGCTGGACTAGTTTGTCTGCACTTTACAATTCTTGGTTGTTTCATGTGCAAAACAAACTTATTAGTAAACCTTTTGCTAGGTATGTTTCCTTAACGATGCCTAAATTTTTTTGATATAACAGCATTATACCTAAATAGATTTTTTGCTCATAAAAATACTCAAACTTTTTAAATCTTGTAATTGCAGTACTTTTGGCCAAGACCTAGCTAAAAGTCCAACGATATACTAATGTGTTAGGGAATCTATATTAAAAAATTAATTTTCTCTTCCTTAGCATAGTTATTATATTTTTTTTCTTTTTTTTTCTTTCCCCTCTCTCTTCCCTCTCTATTGTGTGATTTTTCTTCTTCTTCCCCTCATCTCATTCTGTCACCATTGCCCAATCTCACTCTCTAACCCAACATTAGAAACACCAACCACCTAAATGAACCACCCACAAGAACATCAACAATTCACATTGAAATGCACCATAACCACCATCGTCTACCTCAATCCCAGAAATTGACAAGCTCTTACCCCAAAAACAATCAACATCGATGTTCACCAATAGATTTGATTTTTTTTTCAATAAAATAACCTATTAAGTTATTAACTAAGATTCAGTTAATGGATATGGAGACTGATAAAAGACATGAAATCAATAGAAATATGAGCTTTCTATCATAAAAAGACATAACTTTCTCTCTCTAGATTTTTTTCAAAGTTCCTAGTCAAATTCGAGAGTTTTTATTGATCCTAGGACATTTCTCTTTACTCGAACTCCATAAATCAACCTTCTACTAAAAAAAAAAAAAAGAAAAGCCCCAAATACCTTGAGTTTTGAATAAAAAATCAAAGCTTCGGAGTTCATTCCACCACTTGCTAAGGGAAGCTACCTAACGCCAAAGGATGGAGTTTATCCTTCCAAACCCTTAATAATTTTTATTTTTTACTTTCTCTTTCGATTGACACTACCTTTGATTTACTCTCAAACTAAGAAGAAGAAGAAGAAAAAGAGAAAGGGAGAAAAGGAAGAAGAAGAAGAAGAAGCGTGAAATGGAAATTCATCATATTTTTTTAGAAGTTTATGTCGGTTGATTTTGTTTTTTAATAGAGGAAGAAGAAGAAGAAGAAGATGAAGACGATGATGATGATGGTGATGGTAGTGATGATGTGCAATAGAGAGAGGGGGAAGAGGAGAGAGAGGGGAAAGTAAAAAAACAAAAGAATAAAAGAATAAATAGCCAATCGGACAGAGAAATTAATTTTTTAAGAGTAATTATTGTCCACGTCAACAAGTTGCCGTAGATCAAAACTACCAGGAGTGCAAGATTTAAAAATTTTAAGTTTTTTTATAGGCAAAAATTTTGTTTAGATATAATTATATTATAACGAAAAGGTTTAGATATCGCTGATGAAACTTACCTTCCTTCTATTCTAATAAAATGATTAAGACTTGCTTGTAAAGCCCTAGGCTTAGTTAGGTTCATCCATAATCAATACCATCAAGAGTTATAAAGAGATTTTAAAGGCTTGATCTAATCCGTTGACTATCATAAATGATCTAACAAATGACATGAATAGCATGTGTTGATCTCTGAAATCATTTAACAATCCAGATTAAGCAATAAAATCTATAAATTGAACCCCCTTCTCTTCATTTGACCATTTCAAACATTGTGAAGTTTATAAGCAACATTAAAGCCTTGTTGTAATAACTCTTAAGAGAATCACAGCAACAAACTTATGAACAAGAACGTTTAGGACAATCCTATACTGCATGTGGACTTATTGAGGCTAAGTTTTATATTCTTCTTCTCATACTTTTCTCTCATCACATCTCTCGGCATGTCATCTGCTCAAGTTAATCCAACATGCGACTTGCACATGATCAACTAAATATAGTAACCCCACCTTATAACATTGACATAATAGGAAAAAAAAAAACAAAGAAAACTACCATGATCCATTAATTCTTCGAAAAACCTTAATAATGATCTTCTATTTGTCTTTTGATTATAAGAATCCCTATACAAAATAAGCATCCAAAATTCAAAAATTGTAAATAAAATTGAAATTTTAAGGGAAAAGAGCAATATTACTACCCTATATAATATTATTGATAAAAACTGAACTATTCTTTGCCTTGTGGTATACCTATATATGAAAGCCCAAAAGTTGCCAAAAATAACAAGTCTTATAGACATAAAAAATTAAAAGGACAAATAAAATGCTACAGACAATATATAAATGGATTTTTCTATTACAAGTTATGACGTAAGGACCCGCTATCACCCCTATATTTGAAATAGGAGATAACGGTTCCCCAACCACATATAACTCCTAAGATTATATGTAAGGTTGCCTGAAAGAAATTGTTTGAGTAATTGTTTATCTAATTCCATAAAGATATTATACAATAGGATACATAGATTTTTTTTTTTTAACCTTAAACAAAACTATACTACTACACCACCAACACATTTTGCAAAGGAGTACATCTTAACTTCTAAATAGCTAAACACACACACACACATACATATATATATATATATTACATCCAAAGGCTTCTTACAAGCCTTAACAAAAATCCTCAAAACACAACGCAACTAACTCTATAATTACATTATCAATCAAAAGGAATCTCATCTAATCTATTACATTCATAGGGTTCCATTGAGTCCATGGTAATCTCTAATCCTCCAACCCATCAAGAAAATCTTCAAAGTCAGTTTTGTACCCCATACTCATATAGAACTCATCGGAGTCATCACCTAAAATGGATAAAATATGAGCCAAATGCCCAGTATACAAGTAACGAATACAAAATGCGAAGTGGATCACATATTCTTAGGCTAAATGTGTTATGCAACAATCACTTGTTTATTATTAAGTCTTTAGTTAGTAAAACAACACGAGTATTCAAACTCCGGACAACAAGAATCTAGTATTACGCCCGCCTCCCTGAGTGGTCCCTACTATTCATACAGCTAGGCAACCCCACCTTCCGGCGTAGCCCGTAATACTAGGGGTTCCTGAGTAACGCATCACGACGCTCAGAGGGTTGATATGAGCAGCTCGAATACTCATATCTCCTAAACAATTCTATCCATTAACGAAAAAGTACCCTGCCCCCAATCTGAGTAGGGTGCCGCTCTCCGAACCAGATTTAACGGCAAACAACGACAATCAACACTCATATATCAATAAGATTTTCTTATTTTAAAGTAGTTTGATTTTGATGCCTATCCTAGCAAAGAGACAAGCAAGTTACTGCGTACCTGAGATAGCTCAAAAATTAATGGGGTTGACTGGGCGAGGATCTATCACTGTTTAAATCAATATTGAATTTCACACTTAGCTTAAGCACTAATTAACTAGTTGAAAATATAAATAAATCAAAGAAATCCAAATAAATTAATACAAAGTCATAATAAAGCATTTAAACACCCTATTATATCCTAGATCGCTTAACAAATACTTAATTGATCATATATCAAACTTCGAAAAATTTTAAAGAAAGTTTTTAAAATTCAAAAGCGTAGGGGATACGCCGGCACTCAAAGCCTGCGGCTTTGAACCGGTGTTCGATACTCTGAAAATCAACACTGCCAATGTTGGCAGCATTCAAGGGTACGCCAGCTGCCTTGATTCTACGTCGGCGGCTTTGGGCCGGTGTAGAATGCAAAATTCAAATTTCCAAAAGTTTATAGAGAGGTACAAACCGGCAGCGTATTCATATACACCGACAGCCTCTCACTCTACGCCGGTAGCCTCTCACTCTACGCTGGCGGCTTTGGAATCCCAGTAGCCGACGTACAATGTGAAAAAATAAATGTCGGCTGACTTTTCCAGTGAAAGCCGGCGGCGTTCAATCGGTCTTAAGAAATTTGATTCTGTTGGCTTCCAACACCGCCTATAAGTCAGCGGCGTAGAAGCCCCAGATACCGGTGTACGTTCAAATTTTAGCCTATACGAAAATGTTTTTGATTTCCCCTGTTTTATTACAACTTTGTTCATTTTTTCAAAAATTCCCCAAACTAAATCCAAACTTTCCAAAGCTTGTTATATGATCCAAACACTGTTCTAACAACATGAATTCTACTTCTAATCATCAAAACACTAATCACACTTCAAATTCATATCTCAACTACTCAATCTTCAATCTTCCAAAATACTCATCCCCACACATCAACACTCATATAAGATATAAACTACCACTCCATTAGCCACATAATCTCATTCAAACTATCATCAATGCACCAAATCAATCCCACACCAATTATCACATCAAAATCATTTCTATTCTAATATTTACAAACAACACAATATAGAACATAAAATAAAAAATAAAGTTTGCATTAAACTCACATGACTAAATCTTGGCTTGGAATGATGTTCAAATCGTAAAGCTTGTAATTAATCTTGGCTTAGGGTTTAAGATTTTGAGTTGGGAAAGGAAGAAAGAAAGAAAGAAAAGAAAAGAAAAATCGTATGAAGGAATAGGGCTGCCAAAAAGAGGTCAAAAACATGTCTAAACAAAGTCAATTGTCATCCAAACTTAGCCATTAGGGGTATATTTGTCCTAGGATTAATTTAGGCAAATTTCAAATGCATTTGAGTTGTATTTAGACTTAAAAAGTAGGTTTAAAGTTTGCAAAATTTCTGTCACAAATCCTAGCTATTCAAAAGTAATTTGATTAAATTTTAAACATAACACATGCATATTAATTTGAAAAAGACACACATATTCATTACACTATACACATATTTATACATATCAAACAATAATATTAATTTCATAATACTATACACATATAAAATAACACATGCCTAACATATTCACTAATTATATTAACCAAGCACACATATACATATATGTATATATATATATCATGTCAATGACACATTAATATGTAATTTAAGAAATTCATGGCTATTTCATAATTAAATATTTCTTAAAATAGAGAAAACATAGATTTAAAGGTCTAAACTATTGAATTTGCCCCAAAAGCGACATTGATCACCAACGAAGCTCATGAATTTTAATTGTTGGCTTGTTTTCCTTTAAAATAGAGACCTAAATTACCAAACTAACACTGATTAGTTTTTGTCTCATTTTGCTATATACTTATCTGGTACCGCTTCCACCTCATCAAACATATGATTCAATTGAACAAATACAATAAAAATCCAACCATAGGTGCAACCAGTAATGCAACATCAAATAGTTAAATTTTCCTAAAAATCCACAATTTAAATTGATATCGCATTTTAAGTTTCTTGCATTTTGTTATTACTTTGTCTTTTTTTGAAATTAGTTATGTTCATATTTGTAATAATTTATATTTGAAATAAAACAACTATTAAATATCATGATTTTTTTACATGAATAAAATATTTTAAGATAAATTGCAAATATACCTTCTATTTCACCTACCCTCTATTTGCCTCTCTCTTAAAATAAAGCACTTATCCCAAACCTTCAAAGAAAATGTTTTTAGACCCCTTTATGGCTATTTGCCCTTAAAAATTAATAAATAAATAGAAAAAGAAAAAGAAAAACATTAAGCGTAATAAATATTTAAACACTAAAATGAAATAGAATTTATTTTTTCTGATTTTATGCAAACTTTAATTTTAATATTTTCTAATTATTATATCAAATGGTAAAATAATATAATAGCGTCTAAAAACATTCTTTTTTAAGGTTTGGAGATCTAAATGCTTCATTGAAAAAAAACGAAGTGGTACGTGCAAAAGATATAATATGTATATTTGTGATTTACTCATATTTTAACTCAATGAAAAAAAGTAAAAGTAAAACTCACATGTTTAAAAGGATACGTTAAAACCTATAAATAAATACTTCTATATGGTTTCGATTTCAGATTTTTTTTTTTTTTAACATGATTAGAAAAGATAAATTCCAAATGCAAAAACCCCTTTTTTTTTTTTTTTCCTTCTCACAATTTGTCGCTTACCCCTTATTATTTCACAAAAGTCTAAAGAAAGGTAACATTTCTAACTTTCAATATAGCATATTATGAATTATTGAAATAAAAATTAATGGGCATCCTAAAACCTCTTGTGTACACTTTAACCTATATTTATGCTTTTTTACGATGCTCTTTTACGATTCATAGTAAGTGTTCTAAATGCATTCATTAATACGACCTAATAAAAATACTTGATAGCTTAAAAAGAAGACCTTATAAACAAGTGATTTGCCTTTAATAAATTAGCTAAATCAATCTCTTAATATTTATAGTTCACATAAAATGGTAGAAGTGTAACTAGTCAGTTAATTACTAACCAAAAGGCCAAAAAAAAAAAAATAGATGGGGGGCCTTGAGAATGATTACTCTTTGAATACCTTGCATGTTAATATCTATATAAATACTGGTAATGATTACTCTTTGAATACCTTGCAGCCTTTTAAACATCCTTTGAAAATGTCAAAGAAACACAGATCGGGCCGAGAATCACGCAAAGCGACAACAAATTTTCATCCGATACTTATAGCACGCCGATCAATGCAGCATTAGCCTTCTGCATTTCCAATTCCATTTCCTCGGAATATATATATGCAATTTGATTATGTATTTCAGATCAAATCCAATTAGGGCTGTTTGGTTCATTATTTAAATATTATTATAATATTAATAAAAAATTAATAATTTTGATCAAATTAAATCGATATTCGATAAAAAAATAAAAATCTGAATGCTTTTTCGTTTTAAGATCTTCTTAAATCAATACGCTTATTACTGTCTATTCACAGCTGGATCTTGGAAAGAGAGCCTAAATCTATGCAATGACAAACCAAGTTCATGCACGTGTAGATAACCCAAACCCATTCCAAAGAAAAAAAAATGATAATAATGATTAGAACAATATATGGAAAATACAAAAAGATATTTAAAATGCTCCAAGATCTCCTAAGAAGGAAGTAGGGTACTAGATCAATGTTTCTATGTACACGAAACGATCATAAATCACCAAAATAATTGAAAAGTGACTGGTGGAGTTAATTCGAATTGCAAGGAGTACTGAGTTTTAAAATTATTGTACTAAACCATTTACACAACTGTTTAAGGTTTGAGACTGCAATTGATAGAAGTTGTTTTCAATTTAAGAGATGGAGACAAGAAATCATAACAAAAACTTTTAGATAAACATTTTTTTTCTTTTTCCCCCTTAGCCCTAACACTGTGTTTGGAAGGAGGAAAAGTATTAGAATTGTAGGAAAGTGAAAAAAAAAAATAAGAATTAGGTGAAAAAAATAAATGGAAAAATTATTAATTCTTTTGTTTGAATAAAATAAAAAAAAAATCTGTAGAAAAGTTTTTATTTTATTAAAATACCATAAAAATCCTTATATGCATTTGTTTTAAGGATATAATTGTCTTTTAATTTAAATTCCTTCTCAATTCTCTTCAAGTGTTTTTGGTGGGCCAATGGAAGTTTTCCTCCCTAAATCCATTCTTTTTCGCTTTCCTCATCTTTCTTAACAAAGAAAAATTAAATTTTTTCTTTTCATTCCTTTTCACTCATTGTCCTTCCTCTAATCCAAAAATAAGGGGTGATCTAATCTATATTATGGTGATTATTTACATTTGGATAATTATTATACTGGGTATATGAACTTTGCTGATTTTTAAAACAAACTATATAAAGTTTTAAAATGTCAATATGATATCTATTGATAAAAGATTTTCGGTTAAGGTTTGCTAGGCTAAAGCCCAAGAATAATAGGTCCTCAAACCTAGTACCAACACCTGCAGAGCCCACTCCATGAAGGCCTCAAAGGGAAATGATGCTCCGACCTTGAAAAGAGGTTTCTGGATGACCTTGACTCTCCCAAACAAGCACATACTCATGGCCTCAATCTCAACATCGCACATGGAGGTCGACAGCAACAAAGTCACATTAGTCATGCCCCCCAACCTTAACGGGTGCTCGCAACAATTTGATAACTGAATCTTCCTGCAAATTTACACCTATCTAGCCACCCTTCATAATCAACATGTCCATGCAGCAATCCTAGTACAACAACGTTCCATGACTAGCACTGTTATGCCCTACGGACTAGGCCACGTAACAGCCTAAGGAGAATTTGCCACGTGTAAAGAATGTTTCCTGATCCCCCTTGAAGTCTATTATGACCATACCCTACAAGGAATCATTAGAATTCACTAAGACAAGCAAGCTCTCTATAATACTTGAGACTGTTGATGCTTTACGTTCCTAAGCACCTCTAAGGACCCACGACTAACTTAAGCATTGGAGTAGCCACATAGACAACCCTCTAGCATACCACTAATCGAGTCCCTTGTGTTAACAAGTCATAGTGCTATCGTACCAGCCCTCCTCCATTTAGGGAGAAGAAATCTCTATCGGCGAATTCAGAACCTACGACACGTGGTTGTTTATGGGAAACCTTCACATAACTTTAGTTTGAAACAATAACCATCTCCTTCCTTGTTACAACCCCATCCTCCACATGACGAAACCACCTAAAGGAAGGGGCAATCTAAAAGTAGTAACCAAGCTACTGCAACGTCAGCTATCGCCACATTTCTGGCTATTAAACAACAACAATCAAACCTCCAAGCTCCAATGGAGGTTAAACCCATCAACTCGAGATGCATACCAAACCTAGAGAACTTCTACCATTGATTAGCCTACCGAAACTTAGAGTGTGAAAACACCAATACTCTACTCCAGCAAAGAATCATTGACCTCAAAGAAGCCAGGAATATACAAATTAACAAAGGAGGTGATAGATCTTCGACTCCACCACAATGGGGGTCCCCCATGATGTCACCTAAACAACCCAATAGGCTACCCCTGACCCTACCTCAAACTCAAGTTTCCTCTAGTAAACACTTTGTAACTCCCTGACATGCTGATTACCTAAACTGAAATAAGGCCATATACTTCACCTATGTCACTCCATGCATGTGGTAGCTCTATAAGAGTTGATGAAGGCAACGTGAGTAGAAACCTACCAACTGCTAATGTGAAACCTCCTACAATCTTGGCAGAGGTTGACCAATTGATGCAGAAGCTCATTAACTTAAAAGATAATCTATAGAGTTTGCCAACACATAAAGTGATAGTGACTAAGTCGCACTTTACTGTGGTTGTCCAGTCTGCAATGTAGCCTACGAGAACCAAAATCCCACATTTGGAAGCTCATGAAAGGACTATCAATCTTGAGGACCATCTGGCTCAATTTTTTCCACCATGATGTTACACAACTTCTCAGATGCCATATGTTGCAAGACGTTTCCAATGACCCTTCAAACAGCCTTTAAGACTTGCTTCAAGAAGCTCCTTAAAGGAGTCGTTGCCTCCTTCACACAATTCAACAACTCACTTTATGTCTAGTAAGCCGCTAAAGAAGAATGTCTCGTACCTATACACTATCAAGCAAAGAATAGACAAACCTCTAGGTGACTATCTTGTTCGATTCAACAAATTATGCCTTGAAATCCTGGGCCTCAATTAAGGAGTGGTCCTAAAGGCATTCAAGCAAGGAGTACTCGTTAAGAGCCTATTTTTGAACTCCATCTCCAAATACTAGCTCACCACCTCGAGTAAGTGAGGGAAAAAGCATAGAAGTACATTTAACAAGAAGACGCCAAAAACGCCAAAAAAGAAACTGAGGTTAGGTCAGAGCTTGCCCTTGACAATCATGGTCACAACAAGGATAAAGGCTAGCCCATGAATAGATGTAATGAAAACCAAAGCTCCAACAACCACTCTAAAGAGCAAAGATAAGAACAAAGAAGGCTTTACCTATCGTACAACTAGTCCACGCACCTAACAAAGTCTCACCATGATGTGTTCCTTGAGTTCAAAGGCTAGGGCATCATCTCCCCCACCACTGCTCATGAAGCTAAGTATAAGGTGGAAAGATTCAAAGAATACTACAAATACCATCAAAAGCATGGATACGATATGCCCCATTGCTGGAAAATTAAAAAACATCGTCGAAGACACTATCTGATACTTTAAATGGTACATTAACCACTGGTCCAAAGTCAAACAGGCCCACCTCCATGAGTGGCAGACCAAAAAACTCGGTAGAGGGATAGAGCCAACCAAAGGACAACAAGATCGGCAACAAGTCAATAGAGAGAAGGAATGCCCTAGAGAGATCAACATGATGGTAGGCGGATGGACCCCCTTAGACCAACTGGGTACTCCCTTGATCCCAGTCTTAAGGGGGGAAAAGAGGTCATAAGCGTCAAACTAAAGAGAAGGAAAATACACAACTCCATATCATTCTTCGATGCTGACCTCGAGGTTACCCAATCCCCACACCCGAACATGTTGGTGATCCTAGCCCTATCTCAGGCTGGAATGTCAAGAGGATGATGATAGATACTGGCAGTAGCATCGATATCCTATTTAACCAAGCATATGAGAGGATGAAACATCAACTAAAAGTCAGGGACCAAGAGCTGTATGGTTTCCACCAATGATGGTGAAACTGAATTGGCCTAGCCAATTCACTCCAATTCAATCGGAACCGGCCTTGAAACCGAGCCAATCCTTTATTAAAACTTGGATTGCGATTGACTTGATAAGACTCAAATAGCCCAAAAATGGTTCAACCGCCACCCGAATAACCCGGTCATGTTCATTGATTCAAAATGCAAATATCAATAAATTTAAAAGCTACTAAAAATTAAAAAAAAAAAAAAGTAGACCAAAGCATCTACTGGATGCCAGTCCATATACTATTTATGGGCTCTCATTAAGAGGCTCAACCATAAGTAATGACTACTTTTTCATAAGCCAAAGAAGCTTATATATAGCACTTTAACTTCATGTTATCAATAGTGATAAGTCATGTGGGACTTTATCTTATCTTTTTTGAGAGCCAAAGAAGTTTACATATAGCACTTTAGCTTCATCTTATCAATAGTTCTAAGCAATGTGAGACGTTTTCATGACTATAGAAGAAAGAATATTTTGTTAATGGAAGTCTAAAAGACTAGCTCCAAAATGTTATATATTAGACTTTTTCCTTTTTTTAAATTAGGAAGAATGTTAATGAGTGTACAAAAACACTTGTTAACTACAAAATGAAAAAGAATAATTTATGTCCTCTCATATAATTTTTATCCATAAATTGCATAGCTATTTTAAAAGATTTCTAATATAAAACTTATTTGTGCACTCATTAATACAAACAAATTAACTAATCTTTTTATCAGTACATACACAAGATGATAAATAACCAAAAAACATAGAGGACAAACTATAATGCAAATGACAAAAATATCACTAAGAAAGGAGTTAGAGCCCTAGAAATTCGTGGATCGAGCAGACAACATGAATATAAATTTTTAAGAAAACCTATCCCTATATTATGTCTCACGGCCAAATCACATTTTTGAGACTAGAGAAAAAGTTAATTTTCATTTTTACAACTCTAAATTCAAACATGAAAAGACAATGGTAATAATAACAGTTGATGGTGTTGCAACCTCCCCTGAAGGCCAAGTTCTCAACTCCCACTAAGGTAGAAGTGTGTAAAGGAGATTAAGAACAATTGCGCAAGTTATACCTTGAGGCTTTAAGGGGATTTTGGGTATGTATAGTAGACTAAGTGCCCAAAGATAAAGTTAAAGGAAGGAATTGCCTAGCTAAACAAACAGAGGAGGTCGTGCTGGATGATGACCAAGATCACACAACCCAAGTCGAGACCTCAATGCCTCTCGACCTCAAAGAACAACTAATCATGTTTTTGTGGACAAACGAAGATGTCTTCACATGGTCACCCTCAGAAATGCCAAGCATCAATTCTAACATTATCACCCACCAATTAAGGATAAACAAGACACAGAAGCCAGTCCATCAGAAGATCGAGCACATTACGACTGAGAGATAAGCCGCAATCAAGGAAAAGGTCTAAAAACTCCTTTGAGCTAGATTCGTCAAGGAGGAAGAATACCCCATGTGGCTAGCCAACGTAGTACTGGTCAAGAAGGCTAATGGAAAATGGTGCGTGTATGTCAACTCCACCGACTTAAATAGGGCATGCCTAAAAGACTTTTTTCCCCTACCGCGAATAGACTAGCTTGTGGATAACACCTCGGAACACGAGCTACTAAGCTTCATAGATGCCTTCTCCATATACTACCAAATCAGGATGAACCTTGATGACGAGATGCACACCTCATTTGCACCACCTTTGGGAAATATTGTTACAAAGTGACGTCATTCAAGCTAAAAAAACACTAGAGCCACATTTTGGAGGTTGGTGACCAAGGTCTTCAAATCGTAGATAAGAAGAAATATGGAGGTATATGTTGATGACATGATCATCAAGAGCAGGAAAGTGATCAAGCACCTTTGATATCTACAAGAAACATTTGACAGACTCCTCTTCTAGAACATGAAACCGAACCTCTAGAAAAGCATTTTTAGGGCTGCTTTAGGCAATTTCTAGGATACGTAGTCTCCTATCAAGGGATAGAAGCCAACCCCGAAAAGATCGGGAACATGCAACCACCCACCTCAGTGAAGAAGGTCCAAATGTTAGTGGCCCCCTTCTGTAGATTTATACCACGCAGTGTGGATAAGTGCACCAAATTCTTCAAGATACTAAAGAAACTGGATGAATTCAAGTAGAATGAATAGTGCAAGCAAGCTTTTAACGACCTAAAGAAGTTCCTAACAAACCATCGTGTATAATTTACTTTGACGCCTGGGGAAGATCTATTCTTGTATCTAGTTGCAAGTGAATGTGCCCTCTCTTTAGTGCTTACATGAGTAGATAGAAAGCAACACTGACCTGTCTACTATATGAGCCACACCTTACATGAGGCAAAAGAAAGGTACTCAATTCTTGAGAAATTTGCTCCGGTCATGGTCATCTTGACCTAATGATTGCGCCTCTACTCCAAATCTCACCAGATAATTGTCCTTACAAACATTCCTCTAAGAACTGTCTTCTAGAAACTCAATGTCTCTAGGAGGATGATGAAGTATACAATCGAGTTCAATGCATGCAAGGTCCGGTTCTAGCCCAGGGAGGCCATTAAAGCCCAAGTCCTAGCCAACTTTGTGGTTAAGTAAACCAGCCATGAAGAACAAATAAGCATAACCTCTCCTTATAGATGCTCCATGTCGATAAAAAAAATTTACTTAAGGGGGGAGTGAGGCTAGATTGGTGTTAGAGGGACCCTACAAAGTCAAAGTTTTTTATGCCTGGAAGTTTTGATTTCTTGCAAAAAACAATGAAGCAAAATACAAAGCCCTTGTGGCAGGATTAAAGCTAACAAAAGACATCGAAACCAATAAGTTGAAAATTTTTTTCTAATTCAATGTTAATGGTACAACAAGTCAAAGGAGAGTATGAGGCTAACGACAAAGGAATGGTCAAGTATCTCAATGGCATAAGAACCCTCCTTATAGGATTCAGTCTGTGGGACATTGTTAAGATTCCAAGGACCAAAAACTTTAAAGTTGATAAACTCTCTAAGATCGCTTCGATAAGGGTACCCAACCTTGAAGGAACAAGAGGAAGGATGTTCGTGGAATACCTCAAAGATAAGACAACATTAGATCAAGCACATGAGCTACTCAAAACATGAATTGTACCAGCTTCCCTGAGTTTGATGGACCTAATCATGGGCTCCCCTAGGGATGAGGTTCTACTTCCAAACAAGAAGGAAGTGGCAACCTCATGTATAGGGGGTGAATTATACGCTCATCAAGAGTATGTTGTATAAGTGAGATTTGTTTCCCCTTCTTGAGATGTCTGCATCTCAATTAAGGGTGTTGCATCCTCAAAGAGCTACATTCAAGAGAATGAAGCAACTATATCAAGGCACAATCCTTATATATTAGGGTAGTACAATTAGGATACTATTGGCCTACAATGAGAAAGGACATCAAAGAGTATGTGAAGAGATGGCAAAGTTCTAAAAACACACCCTAACCAGCTATGTTTCAAGTATAAACCTCCACTGCCGCACCATCCCATGGCCTTTTGCTTAGTGGGGCCTTAACATCATCAAGCCGCTATTGGTATCAATAGAGCAATGGAAGTTCATTATCATTAGGTACGATTAGTTCACGAAGTAGGTGGAAGCAAAGGTAGTTGCCAAGTTAACAGATAGGAGCATACTCAATTTCATCGACAACAACATACTAGTCAAACTTGAGATAGCCCACTCATTGGTCATGGATAATGGCCCATAATTCAACTACAACATTGTCAAGGACTTTTGCACCAAGTACAAGATCTTGCCACATTACACCTCGGTGGCCCATCTATAAGCCAACAAGCAAGTCTAGGACATAAACTAAACCATTACAAGAAGCATTAAAGCTTGGGTAGACCGCTCAACAGCAAATGGGCAAACGTGCTTCCAAGCATTATGTGGGGTTACCAAACCACCAAACAAACAACAATAGAAAAAAACCCCCCATTAGGCTTGCCTTAAGGGCTGGAGCTATATTCCCCATTGAGTTTGAACTCCCCAACATCTAAGCTAGTCCTTCGATGAGATAGTGAATCAGATTGGGTTACGAGCAAGCTAGATGTTAAGGAAGAGACTAAAGATCTAATTGGAAAAAGAATAGCCACCTATTAGCACAAAACAACACGTTACTATGATAACAAATTCAGGCACAAAGTCTTCTAACATGGAGACTTGGTTTCTAGAAAACTCGAGGCAACAGGTTCTAAGGAGGCAAAAGGAAAGCTCACCCTAAACTCAGAGGACCTAGTACGAATCAAGGAAGCTTTAGGCAACAAAGCCTACAAACTCGAGACTTTAGATAGATAACACCCTAGGACGCAGAATGCCAACAACCTTCGAAAGTTTTGTGAATGCATATAAAACCAACTCCAGAAGAAGATATACCAATCCCCCTCTCCTTAACAGCAATGAATAGCTTTATATAACTCCCATAATAAAAGCTCAATTGTATCAAGATTCAATGAAATTAAATTGTAAAGTTCTCGCATGAGTTTCTCTCCATACTCATCGAATAAGAATAAAAGTTACGTGAACTCTCCTCATACTGGATTAACCCACTATGCCTATTATGCCAGTGACTAAGGGACATGGGAGCTGAGGAGCTTCGCCCTTTTGTGCTCCAAGTCCAACAAGGGTCATAGAAGTACATGAGTTTTTCCCTCATGTACTGGTTGGGTAACTCCCTCCCAAGGGCAACTCTCATACCTCTAAGGCCAGTAAGGGTCATGGAATCCAATGAGCTTTACCTTCATGCGCTAGGTAACTCCTATACCAAGTTTGGTAGGGTTGTGGAAGCCTACAAGCTTCGCCCTCATGTGCTGGTCAAGTAACTCCCTATTAAGCGTAACTCCTATACTCTAAGTCTAGCAGGGTATATGGAAGCTAACAAGCTTTGCCTTTATGTGTTGGTCGGGTAACTCCCAACTGAAAGTCCAACTAGAATGTTCGTACAAGAAAGAGAATTAGAAAAGACAAAAATGTGCATGTACAAAAAAAAAAGGAAAAAAAAAACAACAACAACAATAACAAAAAGAGAAAAAGGAAAAAGATGAGCAACAAAAACAAAAAAAAACAAAGTCGACAAATTTCATTTACTTGTAAGTTGATTACAATAGTTTTGACAGGCATTTTGGCCAATGGTTACAAGATCAAATCACATGAGGATTCTCCTCGACCTACCCAACATCCAAGTTGATCAACTTAGCTCTTGTAGTCACCTTCAAGTATCAATGACAGTACCAGGTAGGTCACTAGAGGGCATGTGCCATAAAATTCCTCCAAAGCTCCGCAAACCATTGAACTTGGCCTTCCACCTCTCCATGTTGCTCCAAGCAAATGCCATCCAGAAAGATACCAGCTTCAAAACTCGTGGCACCACCTCTAGCAACATGGGATATTGTCAGTTAAAAGTAACAAGAGAAGATGAAGGTTCTATATGATGTCATATGGATGACCATCCATAGAGCGCATAAGAAAGCAACCAAATCAGAGCAAGTTTGGTGGCCAAAATAGCTCCACACCCCAAATGCCATGGAGGCTCCAAAATCTGGCAAAGGTCCTAGAGAGAACCAACTATCTGAGTGTGTGGCAAACCTAAATGTTACTGGCAGAGGAGGCTCACAGGCTATCTAAAGGTGACGGCCCAAATAGTGCTCCTAGTACAAGCAATTAGGAAGCATAAGGAAGTCATGCCCCTAAGGCGGATGCATGAAAAGAGAGAGAGAGACAAAGGGCAAGGTAATGCAAAGACTACCCCCGCACTAAGTTCTACTTCACTCCTAGGCCCCATGTAAATAAGGATAATGGAGCAACCTGCATCCTTAAATAGAGATAAGAGAGCAACAGATCCCAACAATGTAAACTCCTCATGGGCTGGATCTCTCAAGCCAAAGACTCAAAAAGAATGCTATGATTATTCAAGGGATCGTTCGGCAAAGGTTTCTTTTCTTTCTAAAACAAAGAAGAATGAAATAAATTCAAAGTAGAAGACTGGGGAAATGGAAAACCTGAGCAAGCCTATTTATAAGGAAGGAACCCTTCACTTGCTACACTCCCCAGCTGTTCGATGGATAATAGGCAATCCTATAGGTAACAACGCGGTCAAATTTAAAAAGAGGGAATGGAAACACTTAAAGGCAATTAATGCTCCTTTCATTGGGAAACCACGAACCTAGAGGATGAATGGCATAGAAACAAAAAAGGCAAGACTTGTGAAACATCAACATCATGTGGTACTTTCGAGTAGTAAAGTAACCTACTATCAATAACATACGAGTAACTCGAGCCTTCTTGGCTACATCTAAGGAAACTTCTTAAAGAAAGCCCTGATAACCTCAACGAAAAAGGTGTGCACCTTGGGACAATGAGAAAGCCATGTTGACCTTAGGTAAGGAGACCCAACCTCAGCTAAGAATCCCTTCTATGAAAATGACAAAAATGTTTGACATTATATAAGGTCCACGATAGCAACAAAGTGATGAGAAGCCCATAAGAAACATGGGAACAATAACGTAAAGCTTGTAACAAGACAGAACACAATGATATGGAAAAGTCAAGGCAATTCATTAACCTAAGGCTTATAAAATTTATATTCTAAGCATCAAATGGCAAACATACCAAACCCCAAGCAAGCGGAAAAATGAAAAACAACAAAAGAAATGAACCAAGACTGCATGTCTAATCCTAGGGCTCTTTGTTTGAGCCCACTCCAATAGAAGCATCGTCAGCCTCTTCACTTCCCTCATCATCTTCGTCTTTGACATCCTCTTCACCATCATCATTGCCCACTTCATGATCCTCATCCCTGCCTCTAAGCATAATGCCTAAGGCATTACCTAAGAAGTATAAGTTAAGGACAAGGTACATCTCCAAAATTAACCTTCGTGCCAGCCCTTTCAACAACCTTCTAAGCTCATGCCACTTTTGTTGTCCTTAATTCTCTTGAAGAAGACATCACCAAGAAAAATGACATTCCCAGTCTCCACATCTTAAGCCCAACGTCGAAGGTTGTTAAGCTTCTCCTGCAATGACAACTAGAACACTTAGCCACAAAAGAAGAAAAGGATAAGGCGGAATAACAAACGGGTGCAAGTGAAGAAAAATGAAGTACCCACCTCAAGCTGCTTTACTATTGCAATCCCTCTAATGGCTTTGTCGTCCACAACGACCTAAGCAACCTGTGTTTGGGTCACTTAGAACATATCCCAGGTCCTCATAGTATTTTCAAGATAACATATCCCTTTGCTCAGTCATTACTCAAAGGGCATAGGCATCAACATTGGCCTCAAACTCAAATTAGGTAAGTCTCACCCTAAGCACCTCAACTTTACTCAAAGTGATGGCTTGGCTTACCTCGGATGGATCCAACTACGCCTTGAGCCCGATGATCTCATCACATTGCTTCTCAATGAGATTGCAAATCTGCATGACACGAGTCCTCAGTCTCTCCTCAACTTCGTGAGCTCTACTCTCCAATTCTCACACCTACCAAGTAGAAGCATAAGGATCCTACAATTAAAAGAAGAACATAGAATCACCATCAGATAAGCTCAGTTAGACATAACAATAATAAACAGCGAAGAATCGGCGTTACCAACAATCTGTTCTCTCAAAAGAAGCCAAGAATCAAAGCCACCCCAGCTATAAACTAAAAACAATAGCAAACGGTGAGAAAAGTTTAAACAGAGGCAAAAAAAAATAAGGATAGGGACTTATGCTCTTACTTCATAACTATTTTATGTGAGGAAGTCCATTATTATTGTCTACAAGGCCATGTCCATACAACTCTTGCATAAAGAATCACGCTATTCATCCCTAAGAGAGCAACTCACAACCCTATCATAAATAGACCAAGCGATGGAATGGACGAGACCACTACCACTTAGAACATCGGGAGGAGGCTCCGAGGTATGGGTATGAGGGGTATAAACCCCCTGGCCTACCCCCAGTGAGACACCTTCCTCACGAGCCATTGGACCCTCTCACTCCCTAGGGGCCCCAACAACCTCCCCCAAACCACCAATACCTTTAGCTGAAACGTCCTTAGTGGAGTCTAAGCCCCACATAGAATCTCCATCCAACCCTACTCCAAAAGTGGCAACCAGAAGTGGTAGTTAACCACTTAATGGAAGGATATCCTTAACCATAACTAGAGCCGGCACGTCTACAGCTCAAACCTTCCGAGGAGGTTGCAATAATGGAACAACCTTCTCCAAGCTTGACTCATCTAACAAAGCATTAAACCTCACCCTTTTCTAAGGATAGAACAACTTCACAACCACTATCACCAATATGAAGGGGCCTTAAGCCCCCTCCACTAGCAGAAACTACACCAACAAACTTGATCGAAGGAACCTTCTCCTTCCCCTTTATCTTCTTCTTCTTCATCCCCTCCCTACTCCTCGAAATGCCACACTGCTCAGCTAACAAGTTTGCAATGTTCTTCATGGGTATATCTAAAAACAAAAAGTAGACTAAGAAATAAACAAGAAAAGTAAAAAGCAGTCGCTTAACAAACTAACCAAGACAGCAGAAAGAGGGAAAGAGAGGGGTAGCCAATCATACCTCCACTTGAGGCTCACAATCAAGAGGAAAGTCCTGCATGTGATTCTCCACTACAAGATGGGCATCTAGTGGGCACCGTCCTCACCCTAACATGAAATCACGATCTTCCCAGTTGCTACTAAGTGATAAGTACTGGGTTCACTAAAGTACAACCTCCTGATGGACTAGCACTAAAGCACCCAGAATTCAAACTCATATTGGTGCTTCTCTTTAGTGCTCACTACCCATCATTGCTGCTTCCACTCAAAGCCACTCGAGTTAACTAACTAGTGAAAGAGTGTCAGGTCACACTCTGATCACTTGTCAAAATAGTACCACCCTCCTATAGAAGTCTTGCGAATAAAATGATAACAAAACAATGCCACAATGGACCTTACCTCAAATGCCTTAGATAGGGCTTCAAAGGCCAACACAAGCACCCACACGTTGGGAAGAAGTTGAGTAAGAGAAAGCCTGAGGTACATCATGCACTCTTTTTGAAACTTAATGAGGGCACCTTCACCCCAAGCTTGAACGACTTCTCATAAAAAGCGTGTCACGCCCCAAAGGGTACCCTAAACGTAACAGTCCGCCACCTCAATATTAAAGCTTAAGTATAACAACCTTAGTCATTCCCAGAAACTTTAATATTAAGTGTAAGGCGTGCTTTCACAAATTTAGAGGACTATACAAGGAATTATGAAGCTTAAGAAGATATAATAACAAATTAAGAAAAGTGGATTCATAATATTCATTTGTTCAAAACAATAGTCTTACAAATCTTTAGGAGCATTCCTCAGCCACAAATATCTATAATCTATTACAAGAATATTTCTATGAAGTCTACATCTTATCCAACACTAAACTTCATCTAGAAATTCCTTAACTAAAAAGGAAAATACCTGGCTACAAGGTCCACGTGGCCTCAACCACAAATAGGTGAACTGCAAAAGATATCTATAAGGGTATAAGCTAATAGGCTTAGTGAGAATTATTTCCATAAATAACATTTTGTGTAATGAAAATTCAAACAAGTTATTTAAGTAAACAAATGAAATGCAACATACACGTGGGCAAACAAGGCATATAGTTTTCTGGGAACTACATGTTGAATGGATTTACACCCTCCATTCGGGGTTTGATGATACGTAACCTCAAAACAAGTAGTTTTAGTTAAAAATTATGCTTTTGATCAATACTGCTAAGTATATTAAGTCTACTTGATTTGAGCCATGCTTCTGGACTTCCGCCAAGCATTGAATTACATGTCATCAAGCAATCGCTTTCGATCATAACCGCCAAGTGTTGCTTTCGACCTGAGCTACCATCCTTCTCACCCAAGGATAATAACCCAATTCAATGTGACTCATTTCGTGGTATGCATGAATCAATTTACTTATGATATCATAGCATCATTATTATCAAATTTAAGGTAATCATAGAATTTCATACAAATCAAGTGCTATACTAAAACAAACGTTTAATCAATTCCGATCTCGATATTCTTAGGATTCTTTCAACAAATTTTTTGCATACATATCAATTTGTCTTTTTCTTAATTCTAATGCAACTAAATTACAAGCACAATCAAGTAAAGCACTTTAAGAAAATAAACTCACGATGCTATATTGACACTTCTTTAAACGGATGAGTCGTTCACACAGTCTACTTAGTCGAAATAATCCTCGGGGTATGGGTATCCTTCCTCGGAATCGCCTAGTCAAGGAAAATACCCAAAATGAGTATTTCTAGATAACTTTCTTGAGATTTGCAAAGCTACGACATAAGAACGTCAAAGTTCATATAAGAGAGAATTCCAATTTAAAATAGCCATAACTTGATCATTTTAACTCGGAATCGCGCATATAATACATCAATTTCTACCTACTCGAAAAGATCTATCCATTTCTAAAACTATTTTTATCAAACTAGATCATTTAGGCTGCAAAACAGTGGTGATCAGATTCACCACGAATTTTCCCTAACCCAAAAGCAATTTGTTTCAAACATTAAATCGTTCAAAAAAATTTTGATAAACACTTAGTTATCTATATAGTTGAAAAGTTCCTTTTTCATAGATACTTAGCTCATATTTTATCCATGCTCAAGTGTTTGTTGTCCAACCATGTCTCTTGGATAAAACAATGTTAATTAAGAGTTTAGAAAACTATAGTTTACAAGAAATTCATTTTGTGAATCCTTTAAAATGAATATCTTGATTTCCTTTGTTTTCAAAAAATCACTTTATGCTTATCTTACTATTTTTCCTAAATGACTTTTTGATAAAATAAAATTCTTCTTTTCTAAATTCTCAATATTAGTGCTATTTTTCTATTTGTTTTCTTTGACTGTTTATTTGAAAAATCATGATTTTGAAAACTCTCATTTTCGTTTTAGGGGGTTTCCTTATATTATGTTTTTATAAAAATATTTTAGTACCAAAGTCATCTTCTTTTAAGAAAACAAAGTAATGTAAAAATGAATCAAAAAGCTTTTTTAAGAAAATTTTTAAAATTGTAGTGAGTTCTTCTTAAAACTTTGAAAAGAATAACTTTACTTTTGTTAAATCATAAAATTGATATTTTATATGAAACCATTCTTAAGTGATAAAATCTTCTTTTTGTCAAGTATTATTGAAGCTTTAAAGATTTGGACAACAATTTTAATGGGCATGATTATGAGAAATAATAACAAGCAAAAATAACATAAATAATAAATAAAATCAAGTATTGGGAATCTTAGCTTTTTCAAGGCTCACGGGACTAAAAAGTAGACTAGTTCTAAAAAAAATAAATAAAATAAAAGAAAGATAAATTATTTTGACTTGATGAGGACAAGTTTAAGACTAGATACTAGTCTTAAAATAACAAGAAATAAATAAATTGCAATGGAAGAAATAAATAAATTACTTTGCATGAAAATAAATAAATTACAAGTGAGCTTATATACTCTAAAGAATATATATTATATATGTAGATATATAAATAATACTTAGTTAGATATAATAACAATAATAATATGAACAATGTGAAATAACAACATAAACATAAATAGATATTAATGAACAAGAGCAATACATGAACATAGTGTAGTTTCCATAACATTTAGTTTTTGGAAACTTACACCATGGTCATGTAAAGTTACATGACATGAGAAGAAAGAATTTGCAAAGAAAAGTTTACCGAAAGAGGGTTTTTGAAGTATTATGTGGTAATGGGTTTTGTGTATATAGAAGATGGTTTGAGATTATTTTGAGAGAGTTTTGAGAGAGTATTTGGAGAGAATATTGAGAGGAAAATTTGAGAAAGATTTGGTAATTGTGTGAAAGAAGTGAAAGAGGAGGGGAGTATTTATAGGAAATGAGGAGTGAATTTTTGTGTGATTTAAATAATGAAACAAAATTGAGGGAGAGGGAGAGAGTGATGTGCCAACCATCATGGAGGGGAGGAAGAGAGATTTATTTTGTATTTTTATTGATTAAATGAAGTAATAAATAAGGTAGATGTAAAGTAAAGTTATGGGAAAGGTAAAAAGTAAAGGTAATAGGTTATAGCATTGTAAGAGTAGTGTTAGAAAAAGTAGAAATAAAAGAATGGTGTAGAATAGTAATGAATAGTGTAATGTAAAGTAGATATGACTAATAAAATACCAGTAGTAAGAAAATACGCGTATAATTGCGATATCTGTTATTTTTACTTACCAAAAAATTATAAAACTGATATTTTTGAAACCTTACATTTGTATGAGTCTAACGATATATCCGGAATATTTTTACTATTTCGAGCTTTGAGACACGTTTTTCAAGAACTGTATCAATTGGGATTTAAAACGATTTGCGGTTTTACTAATCTGATCTTTTTAAGCTTCCTTATGTAATTACGAACTATTCTACATACTAAACTCTTACTTACTTTCTCAGGGTTGCTTATACGGGATTATCGAACTTAAACTATTTCGTCTAACTAGGGTCTTGCTGACTTTAGGGTTTCCGGTTGACTTCCAATTAGGATTTAAGCTAATCCGATCATAAAACTTTGGGGGTTTACAAAGTGAGCCTCTCATGGTTTAACAAACACACACTATAATTCTCCGTCGACCAATTGATCTTCCACGCGGTGAGGCAGCCAGTCAAGTGGGTCATTACAAAAACCTTGGTTTCCTTGAAGGTAACCTCACTATAAACTCCGTCATGTCCCTGACCCACAATAGCCCGATGGAAAAGAAGAGTATGAGACTTCTTCCCCTCTACATACTCTAGGTATTTATCTACTGATAGACGGTACACCTTATGGCCCTACTTCATATAAATACCCTCACCCACCAAGGTAAGGTCTAGATTTTCCTCGTCACTACTCTAGAAAATAGCATCAAACCCATCTTCAATGCCACCACCATGGGAACCCTTACCCTCCTTGACAACACCTTTACCCCAGCTTCTAATGGAAACGAATGCCAAATGTACCTCACCTCCCTTGGTTGGGGAAATAGACTTGGTAGATAAACCATCGCACGCAAAGATAAGCTCATTAGAAAGATTGGTTGAGCCAACCAAGTTCACCATGGATGAAATAAGGATAAGAAGAATGGATATGAGAAGACCAAAAAATACCTTTTTAAGAAGAAAGCAAAAGCAACTGAAAGAAAAAGGATCTTAAGGAGATTCCCTTTATATGCAATCGAAATGAAGTAACCTTTCAAAAAAGTTAGCCTTAGACATGGTGTAAGCATTTTAGCAAAAGGTCATGTCTTAGTGGTTGGAAACCCTATCAAAGAAACTGCACAGCCGATTGTGAAAGAAAATCAAGTGAACATGAGGTAGCAGTAAATCCATTACAAGCTTGTGAAAGAAATGAAAAAAATTTAAGATCAAGATATTTATAAGAGAAACTTTAATAGAAGCAATTACTATGAGTGAGAAGTTTTTAGAGTCAAGGGTTATGGCAACTTTGAAAACACTTGTTGAGGTAAAACTAAATGGTGAGGATTCTATTGAGACTGGGAATTCATGCAAAAACAAATAGCCATTTAAATGAGAGAATGAGGGAAATCTTATATCAACAAAAGAGAATGAGGATATGAGTTTTGATATTGTTAAAGGGGTTAGAATGGTATAAGTTCTAAATACTCAAGTCATTGAGATTCTTAATGTTAACATGACAAGTGCAGGCTCGTTGTTATCAATATTCGAGGATTCCTCTTTAAACATTGAAATAAGATTGGAAATCACAAGCTAATAATATAAAACACGTTGAAAATATGCTATTAAAGTATGAAGGTAATGTTACATATACGTGGCTGATAAATGGAGCACATAATGATAAGGATGGTAAACAGATGATTCTGAAATGTGTTGTTCAAGTAAATCAACAATGTGTTCTTTTTGGAGTCCTTTGCAAGACAATAATCAACCTCAGAGAAATTGTAACTTTCTAAGATTTAATTCGAATCTTCTTAAAGAGGGAAAGGGGGGGTAAGATGAGACTAGGACTAAGAATATGGAACTAAATACCATTCTATGAGTCAAAGAAATAGCAATATTAAGTATAAATCTTCAAAAACCTTAGAAAGATGATAAGGATAAAATTATGGGTATAATCACAATAGCAAGAGTGCATGTACTTCAAAATCTCTTAATGAGCATCTTGCTTATTCAACCAAATGACAGTGCAATTAGAGAATATTTTGACAAAGATATTTTCACAAATGAGTTGGAATTGCTTATTATGTTACTTCATACAATGGTCATTTAATGTTTATATCCTAAGAAAGGAAGTTTAACAACAAATTTTGGAGAAGAAGGTTTGATCATTTTGACTATTAAGAAAATTTGAAGATTAATTTATTCGGATAAACTCCAAAGCATTTGTGGAAAACAAGAACTAACAAGCCCTATAACAGCATGCTTATGAAGTTGTTCCAGATTTCAAAAGATACAAGTACCAAAGCAGGTGGAATTTCCACAATACATAAAAAGAATTGGAAGAAGAATCTAAAGAACATGAATATTTATGTGTGAAATACGTTATGGTAATCTATAGGGTAAATTACACTATAAGGTATAATGTTTAGGGATAAGTTCATTTAAGGTATCAATGTTTCAAGTGATGGAAAAAAAAAAAGAAATCTATGTTTCGCAAAGTGAATCAAATGAGATAACAACATTTTGCAAAGTTCATTCAAGGTATTAATATTTCAATTAGTTTTAATTTTCATCAATGAAAAATTATTGATACTTTATTAGACTCGCGTTATAAAATGTTGATACCTTAAAAGAGCTTATTCCTAAACATTGGTTCTTCTTTTTAACTACTTAAAGTATTGATATCTTTAATGAACTTATTCTCAAACGTTGATAACTTCCTATGTAATTTACCTTATTCTATAGATAGTGCTTACTACATCCGTAAGAAGCTTAAAGCAGGTTGAGGGGTAATGGAATAGTATTCTAGAGGGTAAGTCTAATAAAGGGAAAAAGAATTAAACTCCACTCAAGAGGTCTAAGAAAAAGTCCATGTAGGATGAGAAAAAGAAAAAATTAGAGTCTTAAACCAGAGGAAAAGTTTTGATTAATGAACGAGTTAAAGTAGGAGAGATGTTTGACCCGAAAACGATTCTAGTGATGTTCTAATTAAACCTCCACTAGAATCTTCCAGGTTTCAACTTGAAGTGTGTAGAGGGCTAAATCTGAATTCTGGGTCTTATAACCTAGTATTTACTTAGGTTTGACTCTTTGGACTAAGTGACGGAGCCCAAAGAGTCAAGTCTATGAAATTGGGATGGCTAAGGGAGATTTTGCAGGGTAGGTTTAGCGTAGTTACCATTGGACTAGACCGACCTATCTGCTCTCAACATTTCTTAAGGAGCCCATGCACTTAAAGAGGTCTTCCATGGGCCAAAGAGCCATGATAAAATCCATCATCAACAGGACTCATTTTGCTCATTGATGATCAATACAATCCAATGGAAGTCATTAAGATGCAAGCTCTATGAATACCTAGAGCTCATCTTCATTTGGTAAATTGGAAAATTGACAAAAACATCACTGTCGAAATACTCTCACAAGAGATCAAATAGAGCTTAAAGCGATGAACACCTAGCCTCTTCTCTAGAACAATCAGGTTGATGCCATATAGCTCCTCCACTTGTCACCAGTATGTTCAAGCTCCCTAAGATTGTTTTCTCTTCTTCCCTACCTTATCAATCTTAGTCATTTTTTACATGTGTTTCCATGTCACTAATCTAAGGCCATGGGTTGCATAAGACACATGCTACATGCACATGGCTACTACGATTGAATCCATCCCACTACAAAGTGAATATACTTAAGCTTTTTAATAAAAAGATTATAAAGTTTAAATAAAAAGGTTCTACAAGCAAGTAAATCTTCTATCATCACTGTAATATAAAGATAAATAAATTATAAAAAAGGGCAAGTGTGTCATTTGATATAAAATAAGAGGGTTTTATGGTCAACTCTAAAATATATAAAAGGATTATTAAGAAGAGTCAAAGTGTCAAAAGATATTAAATAAGAAGGTTTTATGTTCTATCCTAATATACATGTGTGTTTGGAATGTTTCAGTTGACCGAATAGAGAAGTTGAAGAATTTTGGTTGAAGGCCGAATAAAAGCCGTCGGCCTTTCCCTCAACACCGCCGGCGTTAAATGATGGCCAAGGAAGTTTCCTTGGAAAGTTGCCAACTTTTCTTCTGGATGAAGCCAGCCTATCTTTAGCGTTTTTCCTAAGCTAAGTTAGCCTATATATAGATGCCTTAGCCTAGTTTTCCATTCCTTTGTCTAAGCTTTCGGAAACCCTAAACGGAGTAAGAGAAAAACATCTTGGTAAGTGTTTTTCCTCCCAATCTTTTCACAATCTAAAACCGATTAAATCTCTAAGATCTATCTGTCTATTTATAAGGAAAATGCTATGGAGAATTCTTTGAAGAAACCCTGCAATTCTTTTGAAGATTCAATTTTAGGAGATCAAGAGGTTTTGAGTATCAAACCTAGAAGATTCAAGATCTATAAGAGTTTGGAGAAACCTTAAGGTCGGATTTGAAGATTTGTGTGGTTTCAATTCGAAGAAAAAGGTAAGATCTTTCTTAGTGTTTTGTGATTTTTAGGATTTGATGATTATAAGAATATGATAATTTGGAAGTTATAGTAATTGGGAATAAATTGATTATGATTAAGAGATTGATTGATTTAAGGTTTTTGTTTCAAATCAAGATCTGCAAGTTCTAGGTAAGTAAGGATCCATCCAATCTTGTCGTTAAATGAAATTTATTTATTGTTGTAAATTAAATTATTAATTTGAGTTTTTATATATGTATTGAAGGAATTGTGGAGAATTAGAAATTGAGGAGAAAGCTAAGTTTTAAGGTTTCATTAAATTATAAACAAAGGACACAGGAATATTCCTAGGATTAGGGTTCTATTCTTTTAAGAAGATCTATTGGTGGATTAGAGTTTGAAAGCGAATCCTAGTACGACCTTACCTTGCTTGCTGTTGTGCTTGTAGAATTAGAAAAATAAATTGACTTAATTATATTCGAATTATAATTGAAAAGTATGCTGCTTGTGTTTAGCTTTAGTTAGTAAAGACTACGCAGAGTGTGATACTAACGAAGCGCCCAGATGATTCTTGTGTGGCACTGTCCCTAGTAGAGTTGCACTTGGAAATGATTTCGGTAGATTCGGAGTCGTTCCGGTCCATATGGCGGAACGCAACGATGTGTGGGGAGTACCTAACATCAATATTATATATAAACCATTTTATAAAGATTGTGAATCAGGGTTATGAATTACTCTGGGTTTAGGACTAGATGTATATGGTTCTAAACTATGCTGTTTGTTTCACTAATAAAAGATAATAATTTGTGCATGTTGCATTAGTTTTAGGAATGTATGTGATGTATGTTGGCATGTTCATACGTATTTGTTTGTGGTATAGCGTACTGGGCGTTTTCGCTCAATTCTTTATTTTTCAAGCAGGTAAAGATGATGTTGGTTGAGAATTGTCTAGATATTACTTTTAAGTTAATCATGGGGGCAACGTTGGTAGATTCGACTTTCCTACTAGTGACTAACAGATTCTGGATAAAGAAGATTAGGAGAAAAGATTTGAAGACCATACAAAGTATATAGAGTTTGTTTAGATTTTTATTGAAGATGTTTGTAAGATAAGTTGTTATGTTTTGGATTTTATATAAGTTCTTTTACATAATATCAAGAGACGAATTGTAATAATGATAAATTCAAGTAACCTTTTATGTGTAATTTGGAGATAATTATATTTGTGGTTTAGTATTTTATAGCCCTAACGTGTGCTTTTTAAGAGAATGACACGTGGCGAGTTGTAATGCCGTTAAGTTAGGGCGTTACAATCACTCCATAGCCCTCATAAATCCGACTCAATTTTGTCCATTACCAAATGTCTACACCAAACAAACATGCACCAACCAACACCAACACCAAACCAACCACAACACGCTTTTGCCTTTACCACATCCTGAACCAACTCTAGATCAAACATCTATACATCTTCTAAGTTTTGTTGAACACACTATTCAAACCATACCACCACAATTTTTAGAACACCAAACAATATCTAAATTCACCAAAAAATCAACACTACTTCTGTATCACTTAAAATTGTACCCTACATAGCATTACAAATTCCACCCTCCATTTGGAAACACAAAAGCAACCATCTTCACCCACTTTAGAATAGGCTACAATTGAAGCCTTGATTAACTTTTTTCCAATCATGAGTTTTAAATTTTGTAGCTACATAAAAATCCATCCGACCAATAGAACCAATATCCAGTTCTAATTGAAGCCTTACTCAACCAAGTCCTCATGATTAGCCAAGAAATCTACAAAGTCCATATCATTTTAAAAATAGTTTTTCCATCATGTTTTGTTTTCTTTTTGAATTGTCATGTTCTTATTGAATTTATGTTCTTATTTTGTTGGTAACAGCCAAATTTTGTTCATCGTTTTGTCTTCAAAAACTAAAAGTTTCTATTTTCAAATATGATGTAATTTTCTTTTCCAAGTTAGTAAAGAAATTGTCTTTTCATATTTCTATGTTCATTTTTTCCCTAGTTTGATCCAGTTGTTCAAAGGGAGATATACAGCTTATGATAACAAAAAGAGAAAGGAAGAAAAATAAAAACAATTCGCTACTATAATTTTTAAAATTTTATTATTAACTTGGAATTAAGTAAAAAAGTTGATGTTTAAAGTTTAAACTGTTTTTTATTGAATATGTAACAATAACTAATTAAATGAATTTGAGATAATAGGATCCTTGAGCATATTTTTGTTCCAAAGAAAAAGTTTCATTATTATCAAAAATAGGTAGAATGCTAAATAACCTCTTAAAGTTATAATGATAACAAAAAGAATTATAGATTACTAATCTTGTTTATGGGGTTTTGTACGAAAGTAATGCCTTGTTTCAAACTTAATCCAAAAATAAGTTATTTTTTAAACTTATTCCCGATATAATTTGGCAAAAACACATGTACTGAGTGTGTCCGAGAATTTATACTACTAGCGCACTATTCGAATGCATTTGAGGTGAACGTATATCTTTTTTTTTAAATATGACACAAATTAATTCACCATATGCATCCAAAATTTTTCCTATACCCTACACGAATGCATTCACCATATGCGTTCCAAAATAATTTTTTTTTAAATCTATCAAACGCATATGGTGAATACATTCGAAATAATTTTTTTTTAAAGAATTTCATCGGACGCATGCACCATATGCCTCCGAAATCAGTGCATATATTTTCTCCTCTCCCTTCTAGACTTCAAGTCATGCTCTATCCTTCTCTCCCATACACCATATGCATGCAAGCTCCTACACCATTTGAAAATGCTATCGCCAGCCTTTGTTTTAGAAAAATAAATTTTTAGATGCATGCACCATTTGCATTCGAAATTAATACATATATTTTCTCCTCTCCCTTCCAAACTTCAAGGCGTGTACTATCCTTCCCCTCCAAACACCCACTTGCATGCAAGCTCACAGATCATCGCAAAATGCTATCGTCGGCCAACCCTTTTTTTTTTTTTCAGACGCATTCATTGAATGCGTCTGAAACCAATCCATATACCTTCGCAATCCACAAATGCCATTTGTGCATACAAGCTCCCAAGACACATCCAAAAATGCTCTTGATGGAAGAAAATTGTGCAAATCATTTTTGGTGAAATCACTATATAAAGTCATTGAAGACGTCCACAAGATCATCTTCAAGTAAAATCAAAGTCAATTTCTCATATTTGTTAGTTAATTTCGTCAGTTTTTCCAATATTTCAATATGAAATCCTAAAATTGAAAATACAGTAAATTGGGATATTTAGCTGATAATGCATGGTCATTGATGCGGATTTGAGTTTGTTAAATTGTGTTGTGATGATTTTGTAAGCTTATATGTGTAGATGTGTTGATTCCCATACATGCTTGATAAGTATTCGATGAAATGTTTGTATAGGATTGAATATGGGGGATTTCGTTCGATTCATTGTGTATGCTCATGGGAATGTTGTCATTGGAAAATACGGTTCGGAGTATGATCGAGCTCCGATGAAGAAGGTCCGGACGAGAACTAATGCTGACTATACTCATTTCTTTAGTAAGATATATGATAGTGTTGGGGTAGATCCAAGTATGGGAGGTGTCTAAATAGTCCATAGATACCCTCATGACATGCCAAATATTCCATCGTTCATGCTACTTTCTATTGTAGATGATGAGGGTGTTGAACACTTGATTGACCAAGCTAAATCATTTGGTCCAGGTCTATTGCAAGATTTATATGTGTAGGTAGAAGGACAATCTAGTGCTCAAACCGGCTCCATGCCATCTCAATTAGAATAAGTTGAGGTTCCAAACTTGGAAGACTAGCAGAATACATGCCTTCACCTATTAGTAGGGTCAAGGTGTGTAACCAAACTCCACACCAGTAAGGTACGGTACATCATTCTCCTATGAACTTTGAAGAGTATAAGTCAACCCCCATAGAGGAAGGAATGGTGGAACTTGAAAGAAGAATTGAACAAGAAGTTACTCCAATTCTGAATCCCAAGGTTGTTGATCAAAATTGGGATAATCGGTATCATGTTGATGAGAATGGGGATGCAATTGAGGATGAACAAAGTGGTAGTGAAGATGATGACACTCCCGTAGAGACCAATGAGCATCATGCCGATGTTGTGACAGGGATGACATCACAACAACCATCCAGTTCAAGAGAAAATCATCTAAGTAATGATGCATCTCAAGCTGGTATTAGCGATAAGTACCATTTTTCAATATCGGAAGTGGTGTTGGATACATAACTTTTGAGAAAATTTTGAGTATGAGTAGAAATATATCAAACCTAGATGATCTCAACAAAGTTATGATGTTTAACACAAATGTGGATCTTATTAACCATGTGAAAACATTTCGTGTGAAGTAACATTATAACTTTTGGGTAGATGAATTGACCAAATGTCTATGGTCGGCATATTGCATCAAATGAAATGAGGAGTGAAGATTGCATGCTTTTAAGAAGAAGCTTGACGGCATCTTTGTCATCACTAGATTAGAAGGACCTCACACATGTCTTCATCCTATGGTTAGGCAAGACCATTCTCAAATAGATTCTAATATCATGGCCAAAGAGTTCTTGACAATGGTTAAGAATGATACAGATGTAAAAACAAGAGCAATACAGGGGCATGCACAGGATCTATTTGGATACTAGCTATCGAGATGGAGAGCGTGGGAAAGGAAGAGGAGAGCGATTGCCATGGTATATAGAGATTGAGACAAAGCATATAAAGAGCTATCGAAACTTTTATATGCGATGAAAGCCACCAATCCTGGAACACAAGTTGAGGGGGGATAGACAAGATCCACAGAACCTGGTAAATCGATCCTCAAGTGGTTATTCTAGCCTTCAAGTTCTATCAACCTATTGTATGTGTGGATGAAACATTTCTATACAGGAAGTATAAACATGTGTTGTTAGTTGCATGTAGGGTAGATGGGGACAATAGGATCGTTCCCTTGGCATTTTGTTTGGCTTCGGTAGAAACAACGGAGTCACGGAGCTAGTTCCTTGTGTAATTGAAGCAACATGTCATTGGCCACCATGGTGAGGAGACGATAAGCTTGATATCAGATAAGGAAACGAGGATTATCTCAGCATATAAAGACCAGTGTAATGGATGGTTACCTCCATTTGTTATTCATAGGTTCTGTGTTGGATATGTTGCCAGTAATTTTAACAACGTGTATAAGAACATGAGGATGTAGAATTTGGTTACATATGCTTCCTCTCAAGCACAACCGCATAAGTTTGAAAAATTCATGGAATTGGTTAAGGAAAATAATGAAGAAGCAATTGAATGGTTTAACAAGACTAAGGCAAATGGATCATTCACATTGCTTAAAGAACAATAAACATTGGTATATGATGGTAATTATCATTTCAGTTACATGACGACAAACATGGTAAAGGCTTATAATTTTGTGATCCAAGGTGCGAGGGTGTAAACCCCGGTATTCTTAGTAGTTAAGAAGCCACAGGAATTGGAAGCGAAACCCTAATCCGGTTTAGTTCGAGTCTAGTGAGAGAAGCCCAGGAACCCTAAATCCGGCTTTCCTTCGGTTTCATAATAAAAGAAATTTTATAAAGTAAATGAATTTGAATTATTGTTCTAAAGTACATTTTAAACCTTCGAAAGTTTTAAATTCGGGAATTTTTCAATTCCGAGCCTTCCGGAGCTCAATTACGGAAAAGCGTGCCCCGGACCACGGATTCAGAAAAATGTTCCGGAATATTCATTAGAACCGTAATTTTATAAGGATTCCAAAAATATCAATTTTATACTTTTTCGAGCTATAAAAATTACAGTTATAGCTTTTCCCGTGTTTTCGGTACAACCGATAAAGTAGATGTCTTGTCTACTATTCACAAGTACAACCTACACTACACACTACCCATACCCTATTCTTACATCCTTACAACTACTCTTTTCAATTTTCTTTTCCAAGAAATTTTGTCTCTTAAATAATTATCACATTTATTACTATTTAATTTACTAAATTACAAAATATCAAATTTTTAAAACACACACACACATACATAGAGTGTGGCCGGCGCCCCCCCGCCTTGTTTCCCTCTCAATTTGATTATTTTTACTTCATTTTATTTAGCTAAACCCTAATGCCTTCCTATATAAACATATTTTTCTCTCTCTCTCTTCATTTCTTCTTGTTTTCAATTTTTACAAAGAGTAAAAACTCTCTCCTTTTACCCCCTTGTGCCGTGAGCCCCTCTCCCCATTCCTCTCACATTTCCAACTTGTTTCTTCTCTTTTTCTCCTTCAAGACTCCTTTGGTATGTGTATTTAAGCTTTGGTCCTTCCTAATCTTGTAATGGCAAGATCATTCTTGTGTGTTTTCTCATTTAAATCCCAATGAGCATGAGCAAGGGACATGAAAACACTACTACAAGAATCTCAAGCCATCACAAGAAGTGGATCTAGTATTTAGAAGAGTTTTGGTTGAAATATCATATTGTTCATGCATGTAAAGTAGAGATCTTGCATATATGTTGATGTTCATACCATGAGATCTATGATTCATGCATTATATATAGTAAATCTAAAGTTTAGACATCCACATCTTCATGTACATGCATGATCATAGGTTTATTTTGTTTTCCATGCATTGATGATCATAAAAATATAGTCTTGATCATGTAAGGGTGTGTTAGATAGTGGATCTTCATATGTAGAAAGCAAGAACATTGAAAAAGGAAAGGTTTTGTTAAATATGCAATGTTGGAAATTCGGATGAAATTGAGACCCTACTTTGAAAACCCCCAAAATCATTTTTAAACTCATGTTTCATAAGAAAAATGAAGGGTATGTGTAGTAGATATCTTGAAAGAATGATTTTCATAAGTTTGGATGAGTTTAGGCATGATAGGAATGTAAAACAAGTGGTGGAGTTAGAATGAAAAATATTGATATGTTGATTAATAGTTAAATTCGTAATTTAGGTTCATGCCTACAAGAACACTTAGTATCTAAGTCTAAATTGGATGTTTTATAAGCTAAAATGAAGTCCTTGGATAGTATATATATTGGAGCTTCAATTTTTACTTCATTAGACAAGTTTTTCCATAAGAAAAATGCAAGAAAATGAAATTTCAAAAATTCGGATTTTTACAAAAAGCTTGTTTAAAGACATGTTTACCAAATGAAAAATGGGAATTTTTATGCATGAATGAAGGCCATGATTAATATAGACTTTGAGAACTTATTTTCATTTAGATAACAAGTGGATTACAAGATTAAAAGTCAAAGAAACCCTAAGGAGTGTAAAGTGGAAGAATAGATTCTTAGAAATAACCTTTATGGAATTTTCTAACACTTAGGAGTTCATAAGAGTTTATTACCACAAAATCGTCATGACCATGCATATATTGAGTTCACTACATGGCATGCATGCTAGGAATTCATTTCCATACCAATCATCTATGAATCATTAACTAGGAACATTTTTATCAAAAGCAAAACAATTTTCAGAATGGAGAAAGTGACCGAACAGAACTGATCCCACTGTTCCGTGACTTTACTATTTTCAAAACTTGAATTTAATATTAGAAATAGATAGATCTTTCGAAGTAGATAGAGATCGATATAAAATTTGCGAAATTCCGAGTTAAAATGACCAAGTTATGGCCGTTTTAAGACGGAACTTCCGCAAATAGCGAGAATTCCGAATTCATCTAGTTTAGATGTATAGCTTGATCTAGTTACATAATGAGAATCTCATTAGGATTATTCTTGCTTGGTAGGTGATCCCGAGCAGGACGACACCCTACCTCCCGACTACTACTACTAGAAAGACCGGCGTCCAATGGCCGAGTGAGTTTTACTTCCACTCTCAATTAATGATTGTGATTGTAATGTAGTGGCACTAGTGGTGTAGGCAAAGATAAAAATTCGAATATGCATGATGGGGTATATGGGAATTATATGTGTATTTGTCTGCTGTTGATGTGTGGAATGAAACTTAAGAAATATCGAAACCGGGTGTTAAGCTATTGACTGATTAGCTAGTATCTTATTGAATGTCTTGAATACTTGATGGTCACCTAAAAGAATTGAACTAATGTATATTCGACTTCAATTGTAAATTGGATTCATTCATATCACGATGGGGTTGGAGCATTCGCATTGGTTGGTTTTTCGTGATCCATAAAACGAATATGTTGGTTAACCGTGATCCATAAAACGAAATATTGTTAGTTGACCGTGAGCTTAAACGCGTCGTACCGCAGGATTCGTTAATCTGCTAACCGGGATGGAGGGCGCAAGTCCATCCACATATGATTTCCGGTTGGTCATATGTTTGTTGAACTCATTTGTTTGGTGCATAACTTGCTTGAATAATCACTTGTTTGAATGAATTGTACATAATTGTGTTATGGAAGTTATTACTCACTAAGCTAGTTAGCTTACGCCCCCATTTTTATCTATTGCAGCACGAGTTTATATGGCTTAGACCGAGGCAAGCCACAGCACAGGTACCGGAGATAGGAGTTTCCCATAGAAGTTTACTTCATTTCTTTTTGTATAGACTTCCGTTGGAAACTAAGGACTCTGGATGACTAATGGACTTGTTATTATTTTGCGGGGGAATGCCCCTTAGATTTTGTAAACTATAATTATGCGTTTTGATTTATTATATATGGCTAATGAACGCCACATGAAACTGTTTAACTCCATTTGTTGAAGTATTCTATTGTCGTAAAGGAACGCTTTACATCTACTTAAGACTCCCGAAGGGCTCGGGTAGGGAACTCGAGAGTCTTATTTAGTATGTGGTGGGCTGTTACGTTTAGGATACCCTACGGGGCGTGACAGAAGGGCCTTCCTATAATAGCACTTGTGAAGAAAATTTTCTACAATTGTGTAATACTTTGGGAGAATAGGATCATAGAGTCTTTTGATGCTATAAAAGCCAATCATGTATTCACTACATATGCCAGTGAAAAGCTAGAAGTATGGGGTCAACGTTCTACTAACCATCAGGTGACTAGTTTCCATAAGAATACTGGATTGTTTAAAGTACGAACAAAGCTTTGCCGTGTAGGTAGTGGCTTTAGCTATAGTAGCTTACATAAGATTAGATCCATCAACATTAATAGTATCATGGTATAAATGGACGAATCAAAGTCAGTGCTATGGTGCACACTTCCATCCTATTGGGGATGAATTGGAGTAGCCTACACCAACTAATTTCCCTATCATAGTGCCAGATAGGACGATGATTCATGCGAAGGGTAAACTTCGAATACATCGATCTTGGACAGGGTCACATGTAGCCTCTGCTACCAGCAAGGTCACAATAAAACATGATGCTCGAGTATAAACCAACGAGGTTAAGATCATAAATTGTTTTTTATTATTTATTAATTTTAAATTATGATGTTTGCATGCTTAATGGCATTTTCTAACATTTATTACTTCTTATTCACAGGATAGATGGATCCTGAGCTTGTAGATCTGTCGGTGTTGACACATCAAGCGATACATCGATCTAAGGATTTGTGGATAGCAAAGGTATAATGTTGCTAGACAATTCATTGTAAGTATTTTATGAAAGTAGTTAACAGTGGCATTGTTCGAACTTGCAGGGAAATGATGACCCTATCATTCCATCTCAAACACTCATCGTTAGACGCTGAGAGATGAATTTTAAGCATCCTAATTCTCATATACTACCACATCTTCAGCCGGCTGAATTCTTTGGACCTAGTAGCTTGCCATTCATACAACTGGATTGGCAATTCATTACAACACTTGTTGAGTATTGGAGACCTAAAACACATACATTCCACATGCCAATAGGTGAGATGATAATAACTCTACAGGATGTAGAGGTTCGGCTAGGATTGCAGGTGGATGGGCTACATGTGATGGGAAGCACTAATATAAACATTCCAACATTATGTCATAACCTATTAAGATTTGTACCAGGGAGCTGCCACTTAAAGGGAGGGCAAATCAAACTCAATTGGAATGCCAATCAATTTGATTAGATACCTGAAAATGCTTATGAGAAAGTGCTTATCAAACACGCTCGAGCATATATAATTCAGCTAATTAGGGGTTTCTTTTTTACTGATAAATCAGGAAATCTAGTTCACTCCATGTTCCTCAGTGTGTTAAGAGATCTCAATGTGGTAGGGCAATATGCATGGGGGGGTGCATGTTTGGCTTGCTTGTATAGGAAATTATGTCGTACAGTAGTATCGGTTGCCAAAGAGATAGCAGGAGCAGCCAAAATGCTGTAAGTCTAAGGTTGGGATAGATTCCCCCAATGTACTATTCCTATTAGGTATGGCATGATGGTACTTGTCAGTCAGCCACTAGCATGTAGATGGCAAAAGCAAAGGGATACCACCCACCATCCTACACCGTGGTCACCGAATATCGGTGAACTTTGGATCGACTCTTACCTGACTGAGTAAGTACAACATATGTATCATTTCTTTATTAAGGACTTATTCCGTTTGTTCCTAATTTCTTCTTTGTTAATTGTAAACACTTTCGTTGTATGTAGGTGCAAACACTTTCGTTGTATGCAGATGGATTGGTAGACATACTGATAGGGTTAATTTACCATACTTATTTTAGTTAATTTAGGGTTAATAATGCTTTAATTCCTTATTTAATTAAAAGATATTTGATACTTAATTAGAAAATATATTCATTTCAGGTCAAAAGGAGAAATATCAACATTTGGATCAAATTTTTACAAGGAATTGAAGATAAAAATATCATCCAAGCAAGATTACAGTCGTATTTAAGCCGATGATCTTTTCGAATGTCATTAAATGGTCAAATACATACGTAATCCATAAGAGAATAGAGAAGGTTAGAACCTGTACTATGGTCGTACTCCAGGGCATGATCTCCTCAAGTTTATCTTTAGAAGTGGAACGACCATAATATGAAGAAGTGAAGATCACAACCTCCACTACAACCATAACAAACAAGGGAAAGGACAGCAGCAACACTTGAAAGAGTTGATTACAGGCATTATAACATGTAAGAAATTGATCTAAGGAGATAACGGCCTCTACTACGGCCGTGATCTGCTGGAGACAACCATTTCCAAGAGTATTATGGCCTATGATATAGCCGTTATGGCAATTACAAACCGTATATTTTTGCACCATTTCGAAAATTAAGTGTCTTTTTGAAGAGGAATGAAATCCAACTTATGCATATCTTCACCCATCAGATACACCTAATGGAGGAGGGATATAAATAGCTTTGTGAAGCTCTACAAAAGAAGGAGGAACACATTAAGGGATCCGAATCATTTTTTGTACATACTGAAGCAATACAATTTAGTTTTCTTTGTAACATAGTACTTATTCATAGTTTAGTCTGCATTTTGTAACATTTGTAACGCACTCCTTGGAGATTCTCGAGAGAGGAGATGGGTGGTTGTAATTGTTTGTTGAAGTGTTCAAACATTTGTATCATGAAAAAGAGAGTTTTATCGTGTTCTACTTCTGTTTTATATTATTAACCGTTTTATTTTCCTGTTATATTATGCATGAGTAATTGCTAAGACTTATGTAGCCATGTTTTAGCATGTATATACATGGAATAATTGCTAATTGTTGTAGAATTCACTAATATCTATAGTATGTTAAAGCATGCTAATTCTAGGTTGTGCACGACTTAAGATTAGACCAGATTTCCATAGGATACAATTGAGAAATCTACCTATGGAATAGATCTAAGCTATAGGGAGAGGTTGCTCATGATACCTAGAGATAGGGTTGTGAAACTTTCCGCATATGTAATTAAAATTACCATTGGGATCATATTACTAAAGCAATTCAAGCCGGTTGTTAACTGAGAAGAGATTCCAGTTCGACAAGACTAGGATTATGGTTCAATAGACTCGAGAGAAATATTGAATTAAATGGTGGAATCTCATAGTTAGGAAGGACATAACAAATAACGAAGATGTATTACATGTTAACTCATTGGTGAAACAAGTCTGATTTGTTGATTATTAAAGTAAACTTTATTTGTTAATTCATGTTATAACATAGCTTTAGTTGAAAATTATTTAGTTATTTAATTTCAAATCCTGATTTAATTCATTTGGCTAGATAATAGGAAAAAGGTGAGTAATAATACTTGCTGAGATCCCCAGGGAATACGACACTATATTTCATTCCTATACTATATGCAATAGGTACACTTGCTTAGCATTGACCAAATCATAGCAAAGAGATATTAGGAATTAATTTATTAAAACTTGGTCAAGAAATAAATGCACACCACATATCCCGAGAACTTGTCGGATAGCCTCCCTCCATTTTATATTGCAGGGAGACAAAAACGAACAGCCATGTTTCACTTATTTGTTTCACCATCATTGAATGATACTTCCTAGAAAGAGTGGCATAGTAGTTTGGAGGTCTTCAGAACATACCGGAAAATGTTAACACTGATAGAGCTCTCCATGACATTGACCTGCAAGATAGGTCGGACTTAAATTGACAGCAGCTTCACATGGCATGTGTTGCTTTGTGGCAGGAGCACCATACACACCTTGCTGCAATTAAGGAGGGACCCGACGTAGATGAAGAATACTTCAACTAGTATTGGCGCATCACACGTAGATACATCTCCCATACCGGAGAATTAATTGGACATATGGTGAGATCCTTAACATTCAAATAACTTTCAATATGATCATATGGCACATTTTCGTAAAGTAGTTATTTCTTCAATTTTGCAGATCAACACAATGGTAGAGATCAGTCGATGGGATAGTTTGGATCATACACATGTACTCGCAAATGAGGCAATGGCAACTACAAAGAGCAAGAATGAGGTTAGGATGTACTTGTCTATGGGTAAACATCAATAGGAATAAGCTCAGGCACCTTATACAAAGGATGGAGCTCAAATAAATGTTAAACCACAACGTCCATGGCACCAAAGGTTAGATAGGGCTCATGAAGGGCATTGAAGTACTTCCTCTATACGCACCCAGCAACACCACCTTGTGCATGCATCATTCCAGGATGTGCCTTCACGTAGCACTAACCCGAGAGATAGCTCATTCCCAAGTAATCTTATGGGTGGTTCAATGTATGATCCTACTCCATTTGTGACTTTTCCATACAACTATGATATGTATCGGTCCACTGATACTCCTCCAGTACCCTATAGGGAGTGGCCACTCCATATTGCAGATAAGCCTGGTATAGGAGAGAGGGTGACACAATTGACATAGTAGTTACCTCCATCATGTTATAGTCTAGTGGCCTCTATGGATTTTGACGAAGGTTTTGCCGAAGCGAGTGAGCAAAGAGGCAAACATCAGGATAGAGGCAACGAAAAGGAGTCAATGTTTAGGAGATTTGGAAAAACTTTTACCAGATGTTCAAAGAAAAAATAAGACAATTGCACTTCTTATTTTTTATATCTTCACTACTATTTTGAAATTGCTACTACTTTAATTAATTTGTATTTAAACACTTATTTATCTTATTCAAATTGCTTATATTGCTATAGTAAGTTTAATCATGCCTTTGCTGAAGTTATGGTGTATTGATTAAAGTTAGAGTTTTATGTGTACTATGTAGTTGTATGTAGGTTGGATTGATGTTGTTGTTAGATTGCCGATGTTAGTGTTGGATGTATTGTTTTTATTTTCCTAAGGTGGATGTGATATTTGTAGTTTTACAATATAAGTAAGCATGTAAGCTATGTAGATTGGGCATCGAAAAAAGAAAAGAAATAGTTTCAGATGCATATGGTGCATGCATTCAACGAATTTCTTAAAAAAAAAAAAATTATTTTAGAAGCATTCACCATATGCATCTAATAGATTTAAAAGAAAAATTATTTTGGAACACATATGGTGAATGCATTTGTGTAGATTATAGGAAAATTTTCGGAAGCATATGGTGAATGCGTCCATGTCATATTTAAATATATATATATATATATACACATTCACCTCGAATGCATTTAGAGTACGCATGTGTTATAAGTTCTCAAACGCACTCACTACATGTATTTTTGCCAAATTAGATATGGTTTAAGTTTAAAAAGTAACTTATTTTCAAATTAAGTTTGAAAGAAAGCATTACTCCCATACAAAACCCCTTGTTTATGAGTGTGCAACTTAAATTTAAAGTTTTCACATAATAACTTGATTGATTTAACATAGATTTAAGAAAGATAGAGAAAAATAGAGCAAACATTAAGGAATTAATTGGAGTATTTCATAAAGAAAAAGCACTTTAAATAGACCTTAAATTAAAGCTTGGAAAAAAAATTTATGTATCAAACTTCCAAAAGCATACTACAACTAGAAGAATTGAACTTGCACAAATTATTCCAAATTTGATCTAGTTCAAGTTATTTTGTTATAATAAAGGCCTAACTCCAAGGTTTAATAATTTAGTTAATATATCCGATATGTTCTGCAAAGTAGGAAAAATATGTAAGAATGAATTTTTAAATCAAGTTCAGTTGTAAAAAGTTAGCAATATTCTCGACCCATTACCACCTCCACACGGACCAAAGAACCCTAAAAAGGCTCAAAAGATTATCAACTCCACAGGCTCACAAAGTAACCCACAACCAGCGACATCTTGAACCTTGGCCTACAAGAGAACCCCTGAGCTAGCAATCACTTTAACCTCAAGGTCGACATCGTAGGCCCTCCACTTCATCCCTATCCCGACCTGGGGTATGGCATCACCAGCTCGGTCACACTTCACACAACTGCAGCTCCTCTAACCTAAGTACCCCCATCACCTCAGGTGCTAGGTCAGTTACCAAGTGGAGATTCGCCCTATTAAAAATGATCTAGTGAACCCTATTCTAATATGGTCATGAATTATAGATAACCCTTCCTTTTAGGGGGAGAAAAATTTTGCTTTTACCCAAGTAAATATTCTTTGATAAATATTCTGAAAGGAACCCATGGACTAATTTAAGCATCAAAATGGCAGCACCGGGCAACCTCCCCACCTTGCCCCACGCCCCGCCCCCTCCCCCCCCCCCCCCCCCCTCCCCTCAGCCCAACAACAACCTCCCCCTTCTCAGTGCAACTCTGACTGCTTTTTGTATTTGCAAGGAGCTAACTCTACCAAAGGAATTATCTCGTGCAACAAAATTGATTCAAAAAATTAGTATAAAAAAATCAAAGGTCTCGATCACGATTGGAATAGATTTGAACCGTTAATTAATGTAATGAGACCGGTCTTGTCATAACATCACGAGAACATAGAATTTTCCTTTTATGGGATACCAAAGACATGGCTATTCTTATCGCATAGGGTCGGATCTAATCATAAATCCAAATTTATTTTTAAGCAAGTAACATGAAGACACATATTTGGCCATATTATTATGCATTCAAATTCAAAAGATACTCAAGATAAGAAGCTACAAGTCAAGCTCACAATATCAGGAGTAAACGACCACAATATCTTTCAAAATTATATACACATAGTCATATGAAGATATCAATATACAAACATTGAAGATTTGAATTTTTGAAATACACAATAGCAACAACATTATTCAAATCATGCTAGTGTTGAATAGAGATCAATCCATCATCTATTGCTTTGTGTCAATATGATAAATTTTAAATTTTCCTTGTTGTATTTGAGCTACTCAATTTGAAGATTTTCTTTCTCTTAAGTCCTCTTTTGATTATAGTTATGTGCGAGATAGATAGATTGCAATAAACTTTGAAGTTCATATTATAGCTTGAGTTAAGCTAGTTAGGTTAATCATAGTGAACTGAGTCTAAAGCACTAGTTGTTCGGTGAAATATTTGTTATCAATTTTGTTAGATATAGTAGTACATACCCTATGAAATATAAGGTCTTCGATTTAAAGCTGGAAGAGTGGATGTAAACACAATGTCAAACCACTATATATAGCTCGAATATTATTCTCTCTCTTCTCTGTTAATAGTTGCATATTTGTAATTGTGTGTGCAATTTAATTTCAACAAAATATCATGCCAATGTTGTTAATCTAACAGAAAGGGGTTGAATATAAATTTTTAAAAAAGCTTTAATTTTGTGAGTAATCAATTCAATCGCCTCTTATTGGTTACTAGGACTCGTAATTTTGTCAGTTGTTTTTCCTACAGAGCATATAATAAGATAAAGTGGAAGAAAGAGCGAGTCAAAAGATACAAAAGTCTTAAGTTCACAACTTACCATCCGGATGATATTTTCGTTTCCATTCAGCATGTAAAAGCCTTTGCCACTATCAAAAGCTGTAGAATTGCATTCTATAGCATACCATTGAGATGTCAGCCCATGGCGATGTGTTCATATTTTCCCTTCATGATGCATGACAAGATTTCTTGTGAACAAAATCTTTAAATCGAGTATGGGTACATCATACCCTTGATGAGTAATATCGTTGAGAGTGGACACATATCCCTTTATGGTATTGAATTTATTCAAATTGAATTGACTGTAAGCTTATTTTATGTTTTGGTGAATGTTCTCTAAGTACACATGTAAAAATTTGATTGGATATTAAATTTAGCAACATCAAATTTTATATTAAAAAATATAAAAAAGAAAAAAGTAAAGTTTAGGCATTGATTTTGACATTATCCCCACTGGCCATTGTTCATGTCACATAAAGTGGGTTTTTTTAAAAAAAAAAAATTATCATGCGATATATTACTTTAAAAATATTCAGACAAGTTATCATTTGTCGAGATTTAAAGCTTTAAGATATTTTAGTAGTAATGGGTAACTTCAAGAATATGTTGGTATGTTCCAAATTTGTTAGTTTCAGTAAAAATATTTCATAAAACAATTTTCCTTTGTCATTGTGAAAACATACAACTTGTTACATTTGAATTTATTCAATCGTCTAGCCAAAATAGAATTTACACAAGTCTAATTTTAAAATTAAAACATATGGTACTTATAATATATTTTGAGGACATCAATGAGATATCCAATTTATTAGCAAAAAGATAACTTTTTATTGATTAATCTTTTATTTGTAAAGAGCAATCAATTATAAATATTATATAGCATTCATAAGTTAAGGTTATTGTATTGAGCTACAAAAGTAATCTTTCCAAGGACAAAACTCACCATCAAATTTTGGGATAATGGCACGGGGAATACATGTATTTTTACTTTTTGGCAATGTAATGCCTAGTGTTCAAATTTTGGCAAAAAAAGTGTCTGTTATTTTAAAGTATTTGTATTTCGATGTCTAAATTGTCAAAAAGTAAAAGTATAGACACTTTGTTTTAAAGTACAGAAACACCGAAATGCTAGTACTTTAAAACAATAAATACTTTTTTGCCAGAATTTAAAGATCAAGCACTAAATTGTCAAAAAGCGAAAGTATAGGCAATCCTCGTGCCATTATCCCATCAAATTTGTAAAGCTTTTTGCATTGAAATGTTATCATCACTATTGATAGCGTGCATTTATACCTAATTGACCAAAATTTGATATTGCATTTGGTTGTTTTATGGGTGACTTAACAAACTTCATGCTTAAATAAGTTATTTCACTTTAGGGATTTAAGAGGTTGAGTGGAAATCTATTCAAGTTTCAAGAATTTTGAAAGTATGTTGAAGATGATTGGAAGTTTGAAGGAAATATAAGCCTTAATGATGCACTTAAGTAAGCAAATTTGTGTTGAATTTGAAGTATTGATGATTGGAGAGGTACATTTTTCAATACGTCTATGCATGGAGCCATGCTTTTTATTGAGAGTTTGCTTATTGATTAGACTAGACATAGATACGGTTTTAGAATTGAATCAAACAAAAATCGAAATCTGAACCAGAACCGTCGGTTTTGGGTCTTTGATTCCGAGTCTTGAAAATGAGGTACCAAAACCGTCTCTCACGATTCCTATCCGATTCTATAGAACCGGTGGTTCCTGATTCCGATTTTGGAACTGTGGAACGCTTCTTTAAAAAATAAAAATAAATAAGTAAATTTTATTTTTTAATAAAATAAATTTTAAAGTCAAAATTATTAATTATTAGTCTATAAGTGTTAAATTATTTAACCAAAATTTAAAAAAAAATTGTTTAGAATGTGTATTTATTTATACAAACACAACTAATATCAATTGTAGTTAGTAATATAAGATTGCAAAACTCTAGAGGATAAAAAAAAATTACAATACAAAAAATAATCTCATATTATTAAGGAAATGAATTTTACTTAGAGAGGTTTATATAAATTGAATTATATATGATTTTAAGTTATATTTATTTATGTTGCTGATAATAACATATTAAATATTGTAAATAAGTAATAAATTTTATTATTAGTGTAAATATTAGTAAATATATATTTAATATATTTAATATGTTTTTTTCTTTAATATCTTTTTTTTTTAATGGAACTGGTTGAAACCGCTAGTTTCACCCAATTCTAGGCCGTAGAGCCACCTAGAAAGCGGAAAACCGATGGTCCTTTAGCCCGTTCTAGAACCGACTTATTGGTCCGGTTCAGATTTGGAAGCAAACTGTGTCTATATCTATGATTGTGCAAATAAATTAGAGACGACATTTTGGCTCATTTAACAAATAAAACAAGTTGGTTAATGTTGATTCTTTGACCAATTTAATAATTAGGTTTCATGATGTGATTGACTGATTTATCCTACAGGTTAGAGTTGCCCCATCAAACCCTTTAATTAATTACCAAAGAACTAAGTTGATTTATAAGTTAATCAATTTAATCTAATAAATTGGTTAAATGGACTACACAAATTAATCCATTTAACTCATTAGATTTAGTAAATTCATGAATATGTATTTTTCCCTTCCTATTAATAAAATGAAAAAGAAAAATAGAGAGATAAAACAGTTTTGTAATTAGTTATTTTATATAAAAAGAAAAGACAAATTTTATATTACCTATCATGTCAAATTATTTGAGAAATTTTTTTTTTTAACTTTTAGTATGATAGTAGATTAACCCATTTAACATGCCAAACTTTAGGAAACACTTTTTAGGTGAAGAGAAGATTGAACCAGAAACTTGCACCAATTATTGATGTCAGAGAAGGAATATCTAAATTGAATGCTTTAGTCCATAAATAGAGAAAGATTAGGATAAGTTGTAAAATTTCTATCTATGACTTTGATGGACCTAAATTGGCTCATTTAACTTGCTTTTGCTAACTATGGTCAAAAAAAAAATTGTTTTTACTAGCTCCAACAATATCAGCGTCTTTCAATCGTATAGGAAAAATATTAATGATAGTACACATCACATGTTTGTATCTATAATTGATAACTATCAGCTACACTTCAATACATGGATAAGTTAGTAGATAGTTTCTAAAGCAACTATCACTCATACGATCATGTATTAAAATACTATTAATATTTACTTACTATATATATTACACACACGAGGTGAATAATACCCACCAAAACTTTCCTCTCCTAAGTATATTAGGAATAGGGAAATTATTAATGTAAGTATATAATAATCTATTACCATCTTGTATAGCACGTGTTGTCCTCTAAATGAAAGCCTATTATGCAAAGACATTGAAATAATTCAGGACACAGTTCCTCTCCTATTTTGTCTTCATTCTAATAGAGACTAAATGAGATTCTGCTTAATAATATATCTTCATACAGAGGGAGTGATTCAAGTTTGATATAATATTTAGTTGGGTGGTCTGAGCATTCAGATTAATCATGGCTTTGATGAGTGTCCATAATAATGTGATTCCATGAACAAAACATGGTTTGAATTTGCAGAGCAGCTCAAAAGGATGGAAACCCCACCAACACCTTTAGGTTTTTTTTTTATAACTTTGTAAAGACAAGACTCCACTGTCCAGCCTTCCACCTATAGCATGTGCATGTGTGATGGTTGTGGGAAGCCACTTTGGATGATTACAATCCAGATGAACCCAAAGAAAAAGGGAAAAGAGGGAAGAAAAAAAGAAGAAAAGAAAAGAAAAGAAAAGGTAAATGTGATATCACTGTAGAATCTGAGTGATTTAGATTGGTGTGTCCCTCTCTTTAGTAGACATGTATCATGACCCTTGTATCATCCTCTGTCTCTCCTCTTCCTGGCATCAATATTTTCCGGGTCCCCCCTCTCCTCATCTTTTCCCTTTACTCCTAAGACATCATCATACTTTAAATAATACCAGTAGACTCTTGCACCGTTTTGTATATATAATATACTAATATTAAAATATATATATAAATATTTAAAATTATGGTATATAGTATAATAGATGAAACCGTCAGCCTAACCATGGAAGTGGAAGGAGATGGTGAGTAAGACATAAAAATATAAAAAAAATTTGAAGTCATATAATTAGTGGGGCTTCCCACTTTATAGATTTGGAATATTATGCTTTTTACATCTTCAAATCAACATGAGCAACTATAAAAATAGAAAATAAAAATAAATAAATAAATTCATATAAATAATGGGTGTATACCATTTACCAAAAAAAATGTATGCTTTACAGATTATATTTAAGTTTTCAGTACAAAATTCACTATAATTGTTAAATATTATCACAGTAAATAGCGGGTTTTACTTATAGATGGTTAGGGTGGATGATAATTCCAATTACGGAGTGGAAACTACTCTTACTTATTTTCTATTATAATTTTTTTTATGGTAGCTTACTAATTGACACTATAAGTCGTGTTGCTGTTGTCCTCACTCAAAACCCCTTTTGCCGAAAATCTTTAGTCATATTCAATAGAAACCTCGATATTAAATTATAGCTAAAGAGGTATAAAAAAAAAAAATCCTAATACATTATACAAACATCGTCTAACTTTGCTAAAGTGGAATTCGCCATCAGACAGCTGCCTAACCTAGGTATACTAGAAGCAGCAATTGTTTCCATGAAATTTCCTAGCTTTAGAATTTAGGTACAGAAAGGTTAGCTTGCACTATAGAAAGGAAACTAAACATTTGATGCTTAAAATAGAACGTTGCCCAGCATTTGCCTTAGGTATATTTGGAATGTGTTATTTTCATCGGTATCTGTATTTAAGTCTTATCTATATATTATATGTAATCGGTCTATTTGATCTATTTATCGATAAAAATATCTATTTTTTATTTATATATATTTTTAGACAAACAATCTAAACCGAAACAACATGCTAACGAGAGTCTTAATATTTATTGTGATTTAGTGTTTAATATTGTGAAATGTTATTATGATAATCCCATTAGAAGGTACCTATGAGGGATTTTTAGGAATAAGTAATGGTAGGAGCCGATTCTAATAATTCATTATTGATGACATGTAATGGCTATGAAAAATGTCTACAAATAAAGATGAAGTGTCCAATTAATCTAAGAAAAAAACATAATAATATTGCTTCTATTATTTCTAGTTGACATTTATCATGGTGATTAACCTTTATCACCGACCCATGGGACACTTAACTTTTTTTCCACTTTTCAAACATAATTATGTTTCTACATTCTTCTACTTCACCTTTGAAAATTATTAAAATTATCCAATATGCTTTGAATCATAGTCAAGGTTTGGGGGGTTATTGTTAATGAATATAGTAAAAGAACCGCACATACCATAACCAATACACTGATCTTTACGGCCAGCCCATCATGGGCAGAAAAAGGACTATGAATCCGATGATGGCAGGATGCCAGAATTGGAAGCACAGTAAATCAGGGCACCGAAATTTTTTTCAGGCCGGACCAGCACAAGCCGGTTGGCCAACCCACTACTACCTAGCCTAGACAGCAAACTATTAACCGTCAATCCAGTGAGGAAAGTTGGTCTATTTTTATCCAAACACCTTGTCATGAGTGAAGTTAACTTTTTATAAGCAGGGGTGCGCTAAAGGTACGAGCTTTGTCTGTTGGTGCACCATCACTCACAGGAACGATGTTGACTACCTTAGCCATTTCGAACCAACATCTTACATCTGCCTATAGTATGTTTTCATTTCCATCTCTTTCTCGCCATGTGAGCAACCCCAAAGTTACTAGAAAAACACAACACAACGGCTAATGTTTATTAGAAACATGTAGGATCTACACAAAGCAACAGTGGTGTAAACTAGTACAAAAGGGGAAGCAGCATTTTTTTTTTTTTTTTGTGTTTTGCATTAACTGTTGTAAAGTAAATACTATAGGAATTTCCATTCAATTATATCACTACTTTAAAAATATCATAATATTTCAGTTCTCTTATTAGTGTCAATAAGACAAGTTAAATCTTAGATGTAGAAATATAAGAAGGTACAACCCTCTCTAGAAAAACAAAAAGGAAAATTATTATTACCGTGAATACAACACATAATGGATTAATCAAATTTGCCTAAAGTAAAGGCAATAAAAAAAGCCACATAAGAAAAAAAAAATAAGTCTAGTCTCTGATAAAAAACTTAAGTCCAACTAAACTTAACTGAAATCAAACCAAGTTAAACATAAACTCTTTAAATAAAAAATACTATTTTAAATAAATCAATTTATAAAAGTTTCATAAACTTGAGCTCAAACTCGAAATTTTTAATCCCACGTAATGCAAAAGAGAATAGGCCTCTTTCTGAATCATTAAATCCATCAAATTCTTTGGCCAAAATAAAAAAAATCCATCAAATTCATCACTTCAGGACCAAATTTGCTTAGGATACAAATATGGTCATTCAAAATAAAAATGAAAATGAAAATCGTCCAAAACCTCATCTCGGTTCCTTCTTATTTTTATTTTTAATTTCTTGAAACATACCAAAACACCTATACTCTCAATCATTCGCTGACAGATCCAATCAATTAATGGTGGGTCGTGCTACAGATCAAATCTCAATCAATTAGGCATTACTGCCCTAGCTATGGAGGCCATCATTTATTTCAGATGTCTTTTTCTCTTACAAACGTTCCAACAACAATATCTTACAATATATATATATAATATAAATGAGATCTGAAGCTGTTACACGCCGCACCCAACTAAATTGCTTATAAATTTCATTATTGCATCATCAAATATTTATAATAACTGGGGTTATAAATTTGACAAATAAAGCTTTGATTGAATATAATAATTGATCATTTTTCAATTGTAAAATGACAATTGATTGTTCACTTAAAGAATATTAAAATGTAAATTAAAAATAATAATTAATAATAGTTATGACGTTATTTCAAAAGGATTTTTTAAAAAAGAACAGTAAAGAAGTATATGAGCATTGTTCGTTCCAGCACCATAGTTACTACATGGGTGCACGATTTTTTTATTTTTCACTACAAAGGGCCAATTTTGTTTCCAAAAGACTATCAACAGCATGGAGATGACAAGGAAATATGTTCAGTCACTGTATAGTGTTCCTTCACATGATTTGAACTCCCATGTACTCCACATTTTAAGAGGAAAGTACAAAAAATTTCAATTGCTTTTTCCAGTGTCCAAAGAAACGACCTTGATGAAGAATATTGGAAACCATTATCAATTGCATATAAATCCTTATGTCATACTATTCTTAACAACTAGTTTCAAATTTGCAGGATATTTATACACCATTACAGCGCATAAGATTTTAACGCAATTAAAGTCCTGAAAATGAATATACAAATCAATTAGAATTTAAATGGAAGCTTTTCCAAACAAAACAAATAAACCTATCATCCCTCACATGGGTCTTCCCTGACAATTGTTTGCTAAACCCATGTTTGCCATGTCGGTGGCAAATTACTCGCTGCCAAGGCTGATGACAGCGTGAAGCTATGTATAGAGTACAAGAGCCCAAAAAGAAGGAAGAAGGAGCGCCTCTAATCAATTTCCATACCGGATGTCACTTCGTCTAATATTTCTCTTAGTTCCTTCGTTCTCTGCCTTGTTAATGCAACACAATCCTGCATGAACAAGACAGTTTTCCATAAGTCAAACAATATATGACTTTTTAACTTGCAGATACTGAACCATTACTGTTATTTAAATATCCAATTCTTATGGGGAAGATTCTTCATAAGAAACGTCTCACCATCTTGAAAAGCAGTCATGAATTGGCATGTAAACCAAACAATGTTTTAGATTGCATCTTACCCAAAACTAGTATTTTATTTTCTCACTGCCACATATTACTAAGACAATAATCAAGGACCAGAAGCAAAAAGGAAATTCACAAGAATACGTCGAATTGTTTGCAAGTAAAAGCAATGTCAAATTCCAATTGATCGGTTCATATACCACCCACTTAGCTTTTTGTTAATCATCTTAGTTCATAATAAGCGCTTCAACAAGGCCTGCAACTGATCAAATAGTGTAGCAACTGTCAGGATTGTTTAGCATAGGTGAGAGAACTCTGACCTTTATAGCAGACGTGTAGGCAAGACCTGGTCCCCCAGGCTTGTAGAGGGATACGAGTTGACCAGATGAATTTAAAACCACAGTGAGAAAAGTTTCCATTATGGACGACTCCTCAGCTGTCGGGTCAACCAAGATGTAATTCTCATGAAGGACACAAGTTAAAGAAAATGGGATGCTGCTTAGAGTAAGTTTTCTCCTCTCTTTATTGACTGGTTCTTTTTCAATCTCATTTTCTTGAGACAAAGCTACAAGTTTCCCTTCATCATTTAAAGAAACAACTGGAATTCGCACTGCAAAGCAAAAAATCAGATTATATGAAGTTATAAGGCTAATGATGCACATAAAAAAAACCCCATCGTAAGTTAAATTACAACTTCCGCATCGTATTTTGATCTGATTAAAGCAAAGACATACTGCTATATTTGACAAATATATGAAAAGGACTGGCAACCATATAAGCACATTTTAGTGGATTTGGAGAAATCAGTCAAGTTCATGAGAGATTATAAATTCGCAGTGGGATGAAAATTTTGCAAAATCTACTGCGACAACATATTTCAGATTTTATCCCCAGATAAAGTCCAACAAGAAAGAATCTAATGGATGGAAGTGTACACTAAGGCAAATCACGTAATAAGATCACAAGATATAGGATAAATTCAAATGGCATGCTTTAAATTACAGTATCAGATGGCCGTAACAAATAGATTTAGCTGAATGAGAAGAGTGAAGAATAGCAGGGTTCTCGGTGAAGACAGGCAGAACAAACTACAACATCAGAAGAAAAATTGACATTATCTCACAGAATTAGAGATGCAGGCCGAGAAGAGAATCTGCACCTTCTCTTTGCCAATGAATCTAGGAAGAGCGGTGAAAGTACAAAATATTGGGTCCCAGATGCAGAAGCTTATTCTATTCTAAAAGGATATGCAAGGCAATAGCAGACACCACATTAGGCAATAGCAAGAAAAAGGATAATTGATAATCACACAAAAGATACAGCTCCCATAATTTTTATATGAAGCAGTGAATCGAAGTGCTACAAATACAGCAATAAACACAGATGCCATTCATCGGCCACCCAATCCCAGGTAACACATCCATACCATAAGGTCACCTTTTTCAACCAGGTTATCTGATTGCGGTGCAACCCACACCCAAAAAAGCTTTTGCCAAAGCTAATGTAGGATGTACATCAATAAAACCAGTATAAAATTCCCCATTCCTTTATACATACCACAAAGTTTCTTGGCATTATTCCAGCCACTTACTTTCAACACATAACGATCAGTACTGTTCCACATGTTGTCCCAGTTAAATTATACCATTAAGTGCAGCTAAGTTACTTAGGACAACAAATTTCACCATAGATGTTAATAAAAGAAAAGGACAGAAAACTACTATCTTAAAGGCATAGCTAAATATGAAATAATTTTGGAAGCTGATAATGTGTGTGTTTCATCCTATATCCATACTTTCGCTTGTTAAACTCTAAATTGGTCAATCGATCATAGATGGGGGCAGGTAAAGCAGGCAATTCCTAGGACCCAAGAGGGAAGGATTAAAGGAAAGGTCACCTTTAGGTGATGTGAAGATAGGATGCCTGAGCCAATCAAAACTGACAAGACTTTACGGGCATAGTCTTTTTTTTTTTTTTCCCTTTTTTATTGGGATGGGGGAAGGGGATTCACAAAGGGCACAGCCACAATTTGACCAACCATTTCCAAGCACGTGAATCATGCTACAATATTCATGCACTTTTTTTTTTGGGGTAATATGTCGGAATTCATTCAAAATTTTATATATATTTACAAAAGTCATACAAAAACTTGATATGACTCACAAAAGGCATTTTACCACATAGGAGTACTCTCCATAGCAGAAAATTGACCAAGAATGATGTGAAACAATTGTAGTAGAGTCAGAGCACTGGTTCCCAGCCTTTTCTCATTACTTTCTCTCCATGTCCAATATCTGACCAAGTTAGCAACAATCCTCCAACCCGATGACAATGTAAGCCCCATAGAAGAGGCCAATTCCCAAAGATCAGATGCATCAGCTGGTGTAAATCCCATTTGCAGGAAACAACTCCCTCATGTTGCTCCATATTTCATGGACAAAAAAGCATTTGAGGAGAAGATGGTTGTGAGATTCCTCCTCCCTTTTGCATCGAAAACAACGATTTTGGGATGTGATCCCCAGTGGACTAATTTGTCCAGAGTAACAAACCTCTAGCTTGCCACAAGTCAAAGGAAGGATGATTATCTAGCAGCAATCTTTTTAAATCATACCAATCTAAATTATGGCACCTTCTCTCCATGCCATCAGATGAGATAAAAGCTTCCTTAATGGAAAGTGGCTTGTTCTTCCAAACAGTTTTGTCCTCACACCCTATATTAATTATTAGGTTGGAGCACATTAGCCAATTCGGTTCTAATAAAATCCCAAATTTCACCCCTAGGCCATTCCCAATCCTCCTTTCTTACAACACAACAAAGGCATGCTTCCTTGAGTATACCTAAGGCATAAATAGTTCTTTACCCCAACCATTCCATCAATACTCCTTTAGGATGCCATTCCAAACAAAGCACCTCATTTTCAGAGTGAGTTCCTTCAAGATACTTTTTGGAAGCATAAATATCGAAGACCACTATAATTAAATAGAGAAGAGAACACTCTTAGTAGATTGGAGTCATCTAGCATAAGATAAGAATTTACTCGTCTAGTGATTGATATGTTTACTAAATTTTTCAACCAAGAATCCGCATCTTGATTTGTTGGGCTTTGAAGCCAAAAGAGGAACTCCAAGGTATCTCACCGATAGCTGATCCTGCTAAAAACATAAGAGCTGTATTATCTCATCTTTTATTGCCTGGTTCAATCCACCAAGGAAGACATTGCTCTTATCAAGGCTAGCTTGTAAGTCGGATAAGCCATGAAATTCTTAAAGAGCTTCTTTTATTAATCGGACAAATTGCTATCCCCTTTAGAGAACATCATCCACAAAACACTAATGGTTGAGACGTTTTTTGCAGCATCTCTGATGCAAAGAGAACCGCTCTTCCCCACCTCTTTCATTATATAAGACCTCCATAACCAAGCAAAAAATATAAGGAGAGACGAGATCCCCAGTCTAAGCCCTCAAGAGCTAGAGAAAAATAACACAAGTTCACCTGTATATTGACCGAAAATTTGGGTAGATTCACACAGCATTACCCGGTTTGTGATTTGAGGAGGAAAATCCATAATTCTAAGAATTTGTTCCAAAAAACACCATCGCACATTATCATAAGCTTTCATAATGTCCACTTCTATCACACATCTTGCACCAAGACTATCTTTATGATATCCATGGAGGAGTTCTTGTGCTACTAAAATATTATCCACAATTTTATGACCCTTGATGAAAGTTGTCTGGTTCCTCACCAATCAAGTAAGGGTGGATCTTCTTCAATCTTTCCATAAGAATCTTGGAGATGCATTTATAAAAAGTGCTACAACAAGAGATGAGTCTAAAATTTATCATGCTAAATGGGTTCTCCACCTTAGGCACTAAGGATATAATGGTAGAATTAAGGGATTTCGGCAGTCTTACTGAAGCAAAAAAATCCTTTATAGCTAGACACACCTCTTTACCCCACACTACACGGTGGGAATTAAGCCTGGATGTTTAGAATTGCACTTGAAGAACTAGAAAAAGTACCTATGAAAACATGCATCCAAATTTAGACGGATGAAAAAACGGAGAGCCATTAGGTAAGTCTGGCCTAGGAAGATGAGCTTCTAAGGTAGGCAAATTGAAAAGCTAGGCTTGATTCACAAGAGCTCTTTCAAGACGTTGAAGGATGGGACTAACATGACAGGAGATGGACCAGAAAAAGAAGACACCAGAAGACCGAATGTCCTCCAGTTCCACCTCATAACAAAAATCATTTAACTCCTCCATACCTCTAGATGTGGTAATATTACAGCCCATTTTATCATTAAGGCTTCAACATTCATTGAAATCTCCTAAAATAATCCCAAGGCTCGGCAATAGAAGGCTTTAAAGATAACAAACTAGACCAAAGAACCCTTGTTTCTGCCACATTGTTTGACCCATACACAAAAGAAAAGCAGCAAGCAAAGTCTGCTTCAGCCTACAGTGGAAACCAAAAGAATATCTACTAACCAGACCGAAGATCCCAAATCACCAATAGTCTCCTGCAAAGATCAGTCTCCATCCACCAACCAACCAAAAGATGCTCCTAAACCTTCATGATATTTTGGGGCTTCACTTTAATCTCCAAAATACACATAAAGGATATTTTTTTGGATAAAAAAATAAAATAGACATAGTGGATATTTTAATCTCCTTTACTAGTTTAATCTCCTTCCATTTATTTGGATCATTTCAACCCTGTATATACCAAGATGCAATCATCATAGAGAGGTACAAATTCAGATAAAAACAACCCTAATCACAGAAGGGGGAAGAGGAGGCAGAACCCTAAGGCCTAACTTTTAATTCCCCAACCCCCAACCCCCCCCCCCCCCCCGGGGCCCGCGACTCGCCGTTTCCTTAATTTCGACTTTTTCTTGCCAGAACTATCAATATCCAAATCTCTAACAGAGGAGCACGCAGTCACCGCCTGCCGCACCGCCCACCCACGCCCACCCCCCCCCACCCCCCCACCCCACCCAAAAAACAACAACAACAACAACCCACCCCACCCCAATTAAAAAAAAGGTCTGCCATGCCATCAAAAGGAATAGTGGTTTTGCTAACCCAAGGAGTCATTAAGGAGGATAGAGAGTCTACATCATTCTCGTTACCCAAACAATCTCCCAACACACCCAATACATCAACGGAGTGCAGGTACTAATGGATCCATCTGAAAGTGTTTAGAATGGCCCTCCTTAGGACTAAGACGCAGAGGTGACTCAAGGCTACTAAAGATCAAACAAGAGGCTAGAGAAAGCGCTTTGACCTTACTCGCTATCATGGGTGCCTGAGCAGCTAGGTCTAGCTCCTTAACATCCTTAATAACAATGCCCTTCACAAGGCCAACCTCATGAATGGTAGAAGACAATTCACCTTGGATGCCCAGCTCACCAGGCAAAGTAGCAAGGTTAATCAATGTTGAAGGGGGAACGAGAGTTCATCACAATGACTGTGTCAACCTAACAAGGCTTAACAATAGCACTCACAACATAGCTTACACCTTATTGTGTAAAAACTCCATTAGGATTCCCCAAAATTTCACCCAAACAGGCATTTCCATGGGCATACTCTATTTAAGGCTGTTAAAGAATGAAAATTAATATTAATTAGATATCATAATTAATGATGTGTTAGGTAGATGGGTAGGTAGAAACATCTCTCTATATATATTCTCATCTTGTACATAATAAAATATATAACAATTTTATTCCATTTCTTCATATTAAATAACATAGTATCAGAGCCCTTTTTATAAAATTAGGGTTTTCCTTTCTAGTTGCCCTAGTGAGCAATATTTAGATCTTCAAACACCCTGAAGAGTGTACTCATTATTCCTCGCTACCCTTTAGGAAGAAATTCTACCCCAACTGCCCTAGTGAGCAGCATTTGCATCCTACTAATGTATTTTGTTTTCTTTTTTTTCTTGCTAAAGTTGCCCTAGTGAGCAACGTGCTATTCTTGAGAGTGGGTGTGTGTGAGAAGTTTCTTTTGTCACCACGGCCTAGGAAGGAGGACCACCTGCCGATCGGCCCACCCACGAAGTTCGGCGTCCAAATGACGAGCGCATAGGCCTCATGCGCCACTCAAAGCTCTCGGCCTTCCAGTCCTGTGTTGTCGCTTGGAGGACTTTTCCACATTTACAAGCTTCAAAACATCCTTGGTAAGGTTGATTCTGCCTCTATTGATATTGGGTTGATCTTTGTTAGCCGTCCTTTAGTGGAAGTTTTCGAAAGGTGTTGTGGTGTAGTGTCTGGATTTGTCGTGAATTGCATTTTGTTGACATTGGTGTTATCTTCTGGTAGTTGGTGTCCATCGGTTGCAATTGTTTTTCATCCTTTATATTCGGAGGTTGTGAAATTTGTGAGAAGGTTAGAAGCTGTATTGGAGGTTTTGTTGGTTTGGGAAACGTGTTTGTGAATTATTCTGGTTTTTTTTTTTTTAGAGACTCGGTTGGCAACTGTTTGCTACTGTTTCTCAGTTGGCAACTGTTTTTTGATATAGTTGGCTGTGTCTCCTCTGGGTTATGGACTGTTTGTGGAGGTTGCTGAACATGGTTTGTTGAGTATTTAAAATTTGCTTTGGTGGTTTTGAAAACTCGATGTTTGGGTAAAGTGATTAAGGTTGATAGTGAGTATTTGGAGTTTGATTACAACATACACCATGTTTAGAAGTTGCATTTGGCTTATCTTATACTGTTGGGAATTGCTTTCTGGTTTAGAAAAAGCATAAGTTCATTTGTTAAACAAGATGACCAATATAACAATCACTGTTTCTGCTGATGAATATGCAAAGTTCTCTCAATTCCAAAAGGCATTGAAGAGTCCATCCTATCATGTCTCTGTTGTTGATGAGTCAAGTAAACCAAATACATGTCTTCTTTCTTGATCTTCTAAGTGGATCATTGATTCTGGTGCCACAGATCATATGACAGATAATTTTGATCTCTTTTCCACCTATCAGGCTTATACAAGTCCTACAAATGTCACATTAGCAAATGGTTCTAAATCGTGTATTCTTGGTTTTGGCTCTATTGATCCTACTCCACAGCTTTACCTGTCCTCGGTATTATGTTTACCTCAATTTTTTTTAATTTACTATCTGTCAGTCAACTCACCCGTACATTGAATTATTGTATCACATTTTTTCCCGACCATTATGTATTTTAGGATCTTATGACGAAGAAGATTATTGGTAAAGGACATGAATCAAGAGGTCTCTACATCCTGGATACTCAAGTGCCGAGATCTGTCGCATGCTCTAGTATTCTCACACCATTTGAGGTACACTACCGATTGGGACATCCTTCTTTATTGGTGTTAAATAAATTTTATCCTCAATTTAATAGTGTCTCGAGATTAGATTATGAGTCATGTCAGTTTACCAAACACCATCGATTGTCTTCAATACCTAAAATCAATAAAAGGGCTAGAATGCCCTTTGAATTAGTCCATTCTGATGTATGGAGACCTTGTCCTATTACATCCAAACCTGGTTTTCGATATTTTGTTACTTTTGTGGATGATTACTCTCACATGACATGGCTTTATCTTACAAAAAATCATTCTGAGGTATTTTCTCATTTTACTACCTTTTGTGCCAAGATCAAAACACACTTTAATACCTCTGTCCAAACATTAAGAAGTGATAATACCAAAGAGTACCTTTCTCACTCGTTTCAGACTTACATGATTCAAAATGGCATTCTTCACCAATCTTCATGTATTGATACACCATCGCAAAATGGAGTGACTGAAAGAAAAAATCAACATCTTCTTGAGACAGCAAGAGCCCTCCTATTTCAGATGAATGTTCCTAAATATTTTTGGGCTGATGCAATTTCCACTGCATGTTTCCTAATCAACCGTCTACCATCATCTGTTCTTCAAGGGGAGATTCCTTATAAAGTTTTGTTTCCTATAAAATCATTGTTTCCTATAAAATCATGGTTTCCTATCGAACCTAAAATATTTGGTAGTACCTGCTTTGTTCGTGATGTTTGTCCTTAGATAACCAAATTGGATCCTAAGTCTCTTAAATGTGTCTTTTTGGGTTATTCTCGGGTTCAAAAGAGATATCAATGTTACTGTCCCCATCTTGACAAGTATCTTGTGTCAGCAGATGTTACATTTGTAGAAAACACTCCACTCTTTCCATCAATTGAAAAGTCAACACAATATGAAAAATCAACACAAGATGAGGATGATGGTATGTTAGTTTATCATATTACATCTCCAGATGCACAGACAGCTCCATCAACACCAACTCTACCACGGCCTCCTATCCGAAACATGTATTCCAGACAACGAGACCTATCTGCTTCATGTCCTGAACCATCCTCTTCTTCTTCTACAGATCCACTACAACTGACCTTGATCTTCCAACTGCACTTCGAAAAGGTAAATGTCAATGTACATATCCCATTTCTTCCTTTGTTTCATATGATCACTTGTCGTCATCATCGTCTTCATTTATTGCATCACTTGATACTGTGGCACTTCCTAAAACACTTCATGGTGCTCTCTCTCATCCTGGCTGGCGTGATGTGATGATTGAAGAAATGAATGCCTTAGATACTAATGGTATGTGGGATCTAGTGGACTTACCAACAGGAAAGAAGACAATTGGTTATAAGCGGGTGTTTGCCGTTAAGGTTAATCCGGGTGAATCAATTGCTCGGTTAAAAGCTCGTCTTGTGGCTAAAGATTATGCTCAGACTTATGGGATAGATTACTTAGACACATTTTCTCCTGTGGCTAAGTTGACTGCTGTACGATTGACAATATCTTTAGCAGGTACTCATCATTGGCCTTTATATCAATTGGATATCAAAAATGCATTCTTACACGGTGATTTGCAAGAGGAAGTATATATGGAGCAATCACCTGGGTTTGTTGCTCAAAGGGAGTTGGATAAAATTTGGATTGAAACAAAGTCCTCGGGCCTGGTTTGGAAAATTCAATCAAGCAATTGAATCTTTTGGCTTACAGAAAAGTAAGTCAGATCACTCTATATTCTTTAGATGCACCAACTCTAGTATGATTCTTCTTGTTGTCTATGCTGTACGGTTGACAATATCTTTAGTAGCTATTCATCATTGGCCTTTATATCAATTGGATATCAAAAATGCATTCTCACATGGTGATTTGCAGGAGGAAGTATATATGGAGCAACCACCTGGGTTTATTGCTCAGAGGGAGTTGGGTAAAGTTTGTCGTCTTCGGAAGCCATTATATGGATTGAAACAAAGTCCTCAAGCCCGGTTTGGAAAATTCAGTCAAGCAATTGAATCTTTTGGCTTATAGAAAAGTGAGTCAGATCACTCTATATTCTTTAGATGCACCAACTCTGGTATGATTCTTCTTGTTGTCTATGTTGATGATATTATTATTACAGGAAGCGACTATGCGGGGATATCCTTTCTCAAATCATTTCTGTAAACCCAATTTCAAACAAAGGACTTAGGAATGCTGAAATATTTCGTGGGTATTGAGTTAACAAGGAGCAAGAAGGGCATTTTCTGTCTCAAAGAAAGTATGTGCTTGATTTATTAACAAAGACGGGAAAACTGGGAGCTAAGCCGTGCAGTACTCCTATGCTTCCTAATATACAGCTTACAAAAGAGGGTAAATTACTCAAAGATCCTAAGAGATATAGGCGTTTGGTTAGGAAGTTGAATTAACTTATTGTGACATGTCCTAGTATTGCGTATCCTTTTTTTCTTTTTGGTAATATCGGATAATTTCATTAAAAAAATAAATAAAGGGTGCTCCGAGACTTGGATTAGTGTGTAAAGATAATGGACATAATCGTATCGAGTGTTTCTCATATGCCAATTGGGTAGAATCCAAAATAGATAGAAGATTCACTACTAGATATTGCGTGTTTGTTGGAGGTAATCTAATGTCTTGGAGAAGTAAAAACAAAACACAGTATCTCGCTCGAGTGCAGAAGCATAATACAGGGCTATGGCACAATCAGTGTGTGAAATAGTATGAATTCATTAGCTTTTGATTGAACTTGGTCTTGAGGTACCAATGCTTGCTCAGTTATGGTGTAATAATCAGGCTGCTCTTCATATTGGGTCTAATCCCGTGTTCCATGAGCGAACCAAACATATTGAAATTGACTGTCATTTCATCCATGAAAACATACAACAAAAATTGATCTCCATAGTACATATCAAGACTAGAGCACAGTTTGCAAATATTTTTACTAAAGCATTGAATGGGACTAGAATCAATGATATATGTAACAAGTTAGGCATGATTAATATCTATGCTCCAACTTGAGAGGAAGTGTTAAGGAATTAAATTAATATTAATTAGATATCATAATTAATGATGTGTTAGGTAGTTAGGTAGGTAGAAACATTGCTCTATATATATTCTCATCTTGTACATAACAAAATATATAACAATTTTATTCCATTTCTGCATATTAAATAACAAAGGCCATACCAAGGCACCATCTCTCGAGCACAAGTAACCAGTTAGCAAACAACCATGGCTTCCTAAGAATGCAAAGGAGAGAATCTTCACAAACTATCTTAAGAAGAAAATAGCCTTACCCATTAGACTAAACATCAACAAGATCTTCATTTCCCCAAACCGCTTACCAATATGTTGAACAAGTGGGACAGCAAGGCCTTTTACCAAAAAATAACAAACAAATGTGTTTCTCCATAGCCGTTTTCCCACTTTAGAAACAGATTTTGGAGACTTCATTTTAATCCTGCCATTCACACATGACAAAAAGTAATAATTTTGAGTTACATTCACATTCCTATTTAATTTAGGCTGCTTTTCCAATGATTTTTGACCGGAAACCAACTCTACAAAGGATGTGGGTGGTCTTGAGACAAGCTGGTCAGAGAAAACCACTTTCTCTAACAAGCCAGCTTGGCTTTCTATTTCTTCAGCTACTTTTGTCTCTCCTTTAAGGTTTCATCAGAAAAGGACTCTTGGTTTAAGCCAAAAGCAGAAGAAGCACTTTTAGATAAAAGCCCTAGTTAAAGGCCTTGTTTTATGAGGAGAGGAAAACTGCTTAGAATCCTTGTGTAAAAGAACAGGAAGCCAGGCTGTCCTCTGAAATATCAGAAACTTTTTAACCTTGCACCTCCAGCTAACTCATCCTTTTCAGTACCCGACTTGACTGACGATTCATTTGAAAACCCAGAAACTACATCTCCAGCCTGCAGGAGAGACGTTTTTCAAGATGAAGATTTCAAGAAGAAGACTTAACCTTCTTCAATCCCCAACAAGAGGCTTCCACAAGACCCACCTCCAACATATGAACGTCTTCATGATGAGAAAACAAAGAAACAAACACAGCAAAAACAAAAGATAGGAAAGGGGTAAAGGATAAGGTTAAACACTGAAAACTACAGAAAAGAAAAAGGAAGAAGCCAAGTGAAGTGTATAAGAAGGGTTTACATATTTAACGTTGTTACAAAATAAATATAATAACCCAGAACATATCTACAAGTTTAAACTTTTAGATTAGATGGTTGTTGTATTATCCTTAGCATGGTATTAAAATAGAAGGTCATGAATTCAAATCTCTGCGTACTCATTAAAACCCAATCAAAATTAAGCCGTCCACTTGATGGGCCTCAAGCCTTCAGTCAAAGTCAATGTCCAAGCCTACAAGTGATTATGGTGCTAACCTTAACAAAAGTTTATGTTCTTGTTCTTTTTTTTTTTAAGAAAAAAAAAGGTTTAACAGAGTTTGGGATTGAGGTGTTTTGGTTTTAAAGTGTTTGGTTAAAAACATATAGGGTTTCTAAGTGAAAGGGTGACACGTATTTAGGTATAGAAGTGTTTGGGTTTAAAAGTAAGATATCAAAATATAAAAGAAATTAAGTAGAGGAAGAAGGAAGTTGAAGAGTAAAGTTGCAAAAACTAGGTAGAAGACAATTTTTTCTCTTTAGCCATTTCTCTCCCATTGCTGCTAATCCTATTTAACAAGAGCTTCCATTAGAATTCTTGGGTTTCATACATCAAGCAAGGGAATAGATTGTTTGTTGATAAAAATAAGATGGACAGAAATGAGAATAGTCCACTTGCTGCAAGGATTAGGATTAAAAATAAACATATTGAAAACAAGAGATGTCTGGTTAAAATGCTTGAGCATGAAAGCATGAACCTGCTATTGTTCTGCAAGAAAGAAGTGGTAACAATGGAATTTTGCAGTATAAGAGGGAATGAGAAGCATAGGAGAGGGATGCAAATTTGACAAAGACCATGTTTACCACAGAAAAAACATGATTCTAAACTGAATTAAGATTACAAAAGACTTGCATGGTGGGCCCTATCCAGTACAAATCAACTTAGTTGCCATTTATCATCTCCTACAACAAGGGTAAAAATCTCAGATGCCAAGAGAAAAGGCACCCCTGCATAATGATAATAAAAAAATTTTCTTTTGCTTATGTCACTCCAATAATTGCACCCCTTCACACTACTGGTTCATAGCCAAATGTCCCTTAAGCTATATAATTCCTCTGGACCAAATTTAATGTACAAACTGACAATATGATGACGTTAATGAGCCTGAAAAATTCAATGAAGCAACCCATGGATACCCTATTATACTCCTCTCGCAGTTGAAATAGACAGAGACATCAAAATGCTATTCAGTAGAATGATTAATGCTGCACACTCTGAACATTCCTTTATGCTAAATTGCATATATTGATAATATTTAGACATGGAAGGACAAATAGCTTACGATGAGAAAAGGCAGCAACAGCAGAGAGCAATGCAGCATCAAAAAGAGCTCCATCAGCATCCAGACAATATATGTCCTGTAAAAAGAAGAACACATACTTAGAGAGCATTAGCCAAGAAGCATATGCAATATCATATCCAAGAACAACAAAAGGCTTGCAACCACCCACTCAAAAAACATACAAACTTATGCAAGGAAAAATTAAAGATTTCTCACAGATTTTAAGCCAATTGCTTTACAGAATTCATGCCTGCAGGTTGCAAAACTATTACCAGGTACGCCATCCAAGCAGCTTTTCCACTGATAAGTGATAACTCCTTCAGGTCTATCATACCAGAGCTGCAACAATACATAGGCCAGTAAATAACAATGGTGATTATGGGGGAAAAAGAAGGCCTCTATGGCTATTCTATGTTCAAATAAGATGTGGAATGGATAACCATTTGAAAGAAATATGGACAATAATTCTAAGGTTACCATACAGTAAACAAGAACTGAAGATCAGAGGTTAAAAGATCCTATGAATCAGGTATATTCTTTAAGACTGCTTAAATAAGATTGGGGACATTCACCAGGTCGATTTTTTTCCCTCATTAATGCTCATTAGGTCAACATTACGATAAGATGTTGACATAAACAATATTTCTATTTTGGGCATGGTTTTTCGGTCCAAGTTCTGCTTAATCCTGTCTTTTCAACATTTCTTTTTCTTTTTTTTTCTTCTTTTGTGGTGCTACACGATCAAGTATAGAATCTAGTTCTAGGATGTTCAAGATGAAAATCACTACTGAGTTCCAGCATTTCCCTATTTTTCTGACCCACACTTCCCATACACCTCCAGCTGTAACTTCTCTCAGAAACCACACCCCCACTCCACAATACAGACTGATTCAACCATAACAATGGACACTCAACTACCCGAGTCCCAGAATCACATACTTAAAAGCTACCATACACATACACTCAATAAGTTGAGAGAGAGAGAGAGAGAGAAGGGAACCGAGGAATGCTACATGCAATATGGGTGGGCTGAAGCATGGAAATTGTATTTATTGGTAGAAATTAGAAGCCAAGGAACTCTTGTTCTTCTTTAAACAAATTAAAACTTATAGAACAAAAAATGATCTCTCTTTATATTTTTCTTTTCTTCTTCTTCTTTTTTTCTTTTTTTCTTTTTTGAGGTGGGAGGTTGGTGGTAAGTAGGCAATAAGCTCTTCCCAAGTGGCAAATACATCGTCCAAGTTCATTTTCAATTTTCCACAGTTAAGGTACATCATCTTCAACTAAATAAAGCAGCAAATTAAAATGTGATCCAAAGAAGCAGATCAATGAAAATTCCATCAGCATTTCTTTCAAAAAATAAGAGATTTATCATAATTATGTGAAAGCATTCCCACAATATACATATATACCACATGGTCCTATTTTATCAAAGCAAGCTCTTTGCTTCGTATCCAGCCTTTCCAATATTTTGCAAGATGCCTGTCTAATAGAAATGAACTGGTATGTCTTCGATAAAATAGCAAGTTAATATCAAGATAAAGACCATGACAAAGAAATAATGCAGTATAAATGCGTTAAAGACAAAAGATGACAATAAAAACATGTATGTTAAGATCAGCATGCCTTAATATAGTGTCAGAAAGTTGATTTGCTATAACAGGGGCAACCTCAGCTGGCCTGCCAGGTCTCACAATAGGAGAACATACTGAAGGCATGTGAAACTCCACAGCTGCAGAGAGAAAAGTAAAGCATATTGTCAATACTTCAGAACCTTACACACATATCGAACTAAAAGTGATAACTAGTCTATTGTTTTAACCTCCAACCTATAGCGCCTTCATCTGGTGCATCAGCAGGAGGAGTCATGACTTCCATCTTTACAGCAGCCAGCATTGTCTACATGAGGACATGTTAAAGGACTTACTCCAAATAATAGATAGATTCAAGTATAAACTACTAGAAGAAAAACACACATAACAATGGCATGTAAACAAGCATAACCATGCTTTCCTATTCATAGAGAATGAAACGAACAAGAAACTCACTGATGAACCTATTTTTGCAAGGGCAGATCCATCTGCAGTTGAAACAGCACCTGGATCAAGGAAAAAGAACTGCATGGATTAAAAAGGAAAGAGATTACAATGGCCCTATATATTCTTTTAAAAGAAAAATATTTAAACCAACCAAGGGCCACCGAAGTATCTCTGGACTTTTTAAGGGGTCTGCCATCAGGCCGTATGGATTCAGTAAGATGGCGCTCGTAGAAGCGGATAGGAAAGAGGCGTCTGAAAGCATCAACCTCCATCTCTGCTGACAGATCACTGGCAATACTGGGCGCCCCCATTGATGTCTTAATCTAGAAAGCCCTGCTGAAGCATAATATTTTCCTATTCATTACTCTGATAAGTAAGAAAAAATAAAACTAACATACAAATAAGCAGATAGGCATTGACCTATAATGCATTAAAAATCACAACATAGATTGACAGAAATAATACTTAAGTTTAACACACAAGAAATCCTGCTTGATCAACTTAACGTGATTGAATAACATTAGCTTCCTATTGAAGCATGAAATTAAAACCCACCACTCTACTGTAAGCAAAGAAAAAAACAAATAACAGCCTGCGCTGCCAAGATGAAAGTTACACTATTGCAGTGAGAAAAAGCAGTTAATAATTGCATATAAGTAGACGTGCCACTCAAATTTGTACCAGTGCTTGTACAGAGCAGAGAATGTATTCTGATGCCCTTAATTCTAATCCAACTAACTATGGACCTAAAAAATGACTAGCTTCTCCACATGACATTCACGGGTTGCATAGCATGAGTTAACATGCGCTAAGAGCTCCAATTAAAGAAAGAATTTGCCATGTCCATTTATAACAATGTCTACAGAGGATTTGTAAAGTTATAGACTGTCCCCTGTATATGAAAAATAACAGCATCGATGCACCAAATACCCTCCAATTATTTAGCTCTTTCTGCACTGGTCAACTAAAAATGTCAAAGCTTTGATTCTTTGCATTAACCTGTTTCCCATGGGAAAGCCCAAGTATTACCCAGGTTATCTGTTTCTTTTTATTCCTAAGTGCTCCTTTCTTGAAAGCTTAGCCAGCTCATCTACATTAGAAGAGAATATAAGATTTGACCTTGCGAAATTAACATGTAAACCTGACCAAAATGCCAAAGTGTCTAGGAATATAAAATGTCAGCTTCTGCATATAAAATTATCATCAGCAAATAACATATGGGAGAAGAGGAGGTTTGCTCCGAGGATTTTAAGAGCCTAACGTTTCCCATTCATGAACAAAGCATTAATTGATATGCTGAGCATCTCCATAGCTATGATGAAGACAAATGGGGAGAGAGGATTGCCTTATCAGACTCCCTGACTAGGATAAAATACTTCTAACCGAGCATCATTGATGATCAGCTCTACCAAAGTAGTACTGATGCAACTAGATATGAGCTAATGCAAAAATGTAGGAAGCATAGATTTTCAAGCAACCAATGTATATGGGACCATTTAATTTTATCAAATGGTTTTTCAAGATCAATCTTAAGAGCCCATCCAACCTATATGCCATTTTTTCTTCCAAAATTGATATAGTAGCTCTCTTAACAAGAGAATATTTTCTGATGCCCTATGACAGGAAATGAACAAACATTGGAGAGGGCAAATAAGATAGTTAAGATAAGGTCATAGCCAGTGAACTACAAATCTGGAGAAGAGTTTGTAGATGGTATTGCATAGGCTAATCAAGCGATAATGAGCAATACGGTTTACTCCGAGCTGTTTGGGTATTAAGACAAGTAAAGTTTAATTAATCGAATCAGGAATGATCCATTCTTGAAAAGCTTCATGGACAAAGAAGGATCATTCCTTCGTTTATTTTTACATCAACTAAATAATACAATAAGTATCTACCAACTATTACACATCAATTACATTCCTATTGAATAGCAATTTGCTTCCATCCTTATTTCACAAGGTGAAGTAAACAGGCAGTATGCTCAACCCCATCAATATCGAAAACAATATTAGATGGTATTTCATTCAAGCGGTTAATGGATGATTAAATATATTTACAAAAAATTAAGTATATTCATTGACTGGTTAAGAGTTTGTGGTGTCACTCTACGTATCTTACGAGCATCATTTATCGAATCCAGCTTTTAGAAGAAAATCAAGCCTCTTATGAAACCCTCCTCCCTTTAGGTAAGTGTCCAACATCTTAATAAGTCAAAGAAGAACCCACGGGGACTACTTAAGCTGCTAAGCCGTTCATTAGAGCAGCCAATATTGTAGAACATCAATAAGCAAGAAGAACTCCAATTACACACATTGTGTATAAGTAGCTACTTGTCAACCCAATTGATTTCAAACCCAAAAATTTTCAACTTCCCTATTGCGTGAATAAATCTAAATTTACACCAACAATGAGCATACAAGGAACAAGAAATGATCTTAGTCAATGCCCTTTGACTGAGACCGTCTTCTCATAGCATTGACAATGATACCCCCAACTATTCCCACTCACTTCTTTATAAATCTTCTTCGACTTCATCATATCAACTCCATGATTAAGATAAAAAGAGTTAATCAACAATGTTAAGATATTAATTTCAAAAATGTAAAATATAAATTTTTAATAGCTGTGTTTGTGCAAATCTGACTAATAAAAAATCAAGTTATTAGATACATCAATTTTCTTTGAAATATTGATTATTATCCTAGTTCCTTTGTCTATAAAATATGATGGCCAATTTATTATGTATCAAACTATATATTTCATTAGTTCATAAGAATAAATCCCTAATTAATCACTGACCTAATGATTCTCAAGCAAATCCTTAAAATCACCCAAAAATAAACATTGAAGTCAACAAGAAGAAAATGAACAGTTTCATGAGCCTTAATCCCATACTTTCAAGGAAAAGATCCAACTAAAATTGAATGGTAGCACAGAATGCATGTTATCAACATCATATACAGGACCTGCCAATATCGACTTGTTAAGCAGCGTATTAAGAAAACAAATAAATTCTTGGTTACATGTTTAAAATTGATTTACTAGTATACTCCTCATTAGTGAAATACTCCTATAATGCATCCTGTGTTGCATAAGTATATTGACAAATATTTTAACATTGAATTTTCTTAATTGTAATCTACATGGACTCTTTTTGTTCTACAGCACTTAAAGAGTTTCTAGACCTTGAGTTCAAAAAATCTCCTAATTACTAGGGAAAAGAAATTACTTGCTATGCATCAATAATCACGACAGATAACTGTTATCAAAAGCTAGCTCAGAATTAAATCTCGAGTCATTAATCCACTATGAGGAGAAGCCCTATCATTGTCACTTAACCTAAGTGAATCTGTTCTAAAGCATCTTAACAAAGAGCCTTCTTTATCGTATCAATAGACTCCAGATAACAAAGCCACGACCACTTTTTATCAATTACAAGCGTACAAGGAATAGTGGAAAAATAGGGAAGAAGATCAAATCTAAATAGCACAATTATGACTAAACTGTCACATATTATGCAAATAACTTGAGATATTAGTGATCATCAGCAAAACAGCAGGATTCTTTGATATATTTTTTAGGATGAAAAGACAAAATACAAGGTGGAAGGCTTGCAGAGAGGAGAAAGATTGAGAAATGGGCTTGCATTGGACACTCACTTCACAATTATCATAAAATTATCAGAAACCAAAATGGGCAGTTTAAGTCAGACATAGCAACATGAAATGAAATAACCACTGCCCACTTTTGCTGCAACAGAAACAATCAGTTTACCTAAACTCAACCCGCAAAGATAATTTTCTAAAAAAACTATGCTAAGATACTGTTTTACAATTGAATTTTGATGTATCGGCTTTAGTTGTCCTACCAAATCCTTTTGAGTCTTAATGAGGAGCATTTCAAGAAAATGGCACCATTCTTGCTGTAACGATAAAAATGCAAACTTTACATGCACAATGTGGAAAAAAGAGCATGTGATTACACATAAAGTCCCTTTAGACTTGAGAGACAGAGCAGAATTACTTACCTGGAGAACACCCTTAGAAGCAGGAAATTTAGGGTTTAACAGGCTCCAGATTTTAGGGTTTAACAGTGAGAGACAGTATACGCGTGTTTGAGTGGGAAAAGTTAAAAACTTATGCTCGGGGGAGAGAGGGAGAGCGGGGAGAGGGAAATGTGTCATAAGTGACGAATCGGGAAAAGGAATAAAATATTAATATTTTAAAATTAATTACGAAAATACCATTGAAAAAAAATTATTCTCGATTTTAGGTAACATGACCTCGTCTCTTGATGAAACGAGGTCATAAGTGACTGACCTCGTCTCTTCGAGAGACGAGGTCTCGTTTGTTTAATGACCTCGTCTCTTGAAGAGGCGAGGTTGCTCCGCATTTGACCTCGTCTCTTCAAGAGACGAGGTCATTAGTGATTAACCTTGTCTCTTGAAGAAATGAGATCAACGGGTTAAATTTTCCCACGCGCTTCTTCTTCCCCATTTCCTCTTTGGATCACCGGAACCCTAATCCACAAATCGCGATTTTCTATCGATTTCTTGCACACCAAATTCACAAATCGACTATAATCGCTCATCCCCATTTGTCCGAAGTTGATTGTGTTGCGATTGGTTAGGTAGGAGGATCGAAAAGAGGAGATTTAAAGCGAAACCACCGGCGGTGAAGGGAGAACGGCGAACGTTGAGGTTGGATTTCCGCGTGTTTTCATATTTTGTTTCAATCATTCATGCTGCATTGTTGAATGAAGATTGTACGTGTTGTTAGAATAATTTTGTAGCATGATTCCAACGTCGACGGGTTTTTTTTTTCTTGTTGTATGTTCTATAGATATGTATATGTATAATATTTGCTTTGGAAAAAATCAAGTTCTAAATAGTTATTGTTGGATAATTATTTTAGGAATTTGAGTGTGCGAAAAAAAATTGAAAATAATTTCAATTGTCGTTAACGGGGTGTATTTAGTACTTTACATTGTTGAATGTAGATTGTCTGTGTTGTTAGAATAATTTTGTAGCATGATTCCAACGCCGACTAGTTTTTTTTTTTTTTTTTGCTTGTTGTATGTTGTATAGATATGTATATGTATAATATTTGCTTTGGAAAAAATCAAGTCCTAAGTAGTTATTATTGGATAATTTTTTAGGAAATTGAGTGTGCGAAAAAAAATTGAAAATAATTTCAATTGTCGTTAACGGGGTGTATTTAGGACTTTAGCATTGGTATGGCGATTTAATATGGCATGGAAAAATGCGATGAAAAAAGCAAATATTTGTAAGAAAGCAGAATAGATTACAAAATTAAATTTCAACTTTGAAAGTGGAGGTGCAGTTTAGGAATTATGTTAAATGTTACGAGGAATGCAATTCATAAGTGTGATTTTTTGAATTTGATGCGTGGAAGCTAATTTTGATGAGATGGCAGGATTTGTGAGGAAATGGATAAAGCGAAGTTCATACTGTACGCTCATGGTAATATTGTGCAAGGGGATGAGTTTTGGTTATGATAAGCGGCCTGTTGCTATGTAGTATTAGTAGGAATTCAACATATGAGCAGATAGTGGAGATTATTTGCAATAGACTAAAGGTAAATAGGTGTACACATCGGGTGGAGCTATATCATAGGGTAGCTATTGGAGATAGGACGCTACGTTATGATATTATTCCAGTGACCGATGATGATGCGGCACAAGAGATGTTGCTATACACAGAAGGCTCAGTGGCTGTTTATGTGCAAATTTTGGAAATTGAATTGTCACAAGCACCTGCAGGGGAAATGGGCAATGATAGAAATATTAGGAGCCAAGGGTTAGTAGACTCAAACTCTACTCCAGTTCAGACAATAGGCAGTGCACAAGTAGATATAGGTCACTTTGAATTTTGTGGACCTACATCAGTAGGTGGTGATGATATGGATGCTGGGCAAGACTCATCAACAAGTAAATCCAGTGACGACTATGATGATGATGAAAATGTTAATGATGAAGTAATTCGACAACAATATGCATTGCCCGAGGTACAACGAAGGGGAAATAACTGGGACCGTTTTATTGCTCCTACTGACATTGATGTAGTAGGGAGCTCAGCGGCAGTTCCATTTTTCAATGCTGAAGTTGGTAGTACTTACGTAGCATATGATGATGAGCAGGAAATGAGCGCTGGGAATTGGAGCTTCAGTGATGAATTCAAGGTCGGGATGCGTTTTGAGACCAAAGATCATTTCATACGAGCAATTAAAATGTGGCACATAACGAACCATTATAACTTCAAGGTAGTGGATTCGAACCCAAGAGCATGGGCAGTTAAGTGTATTGATATCCACAACAGAGGTTGTAAGTGGAGACTCAGAGGCAGTTATAAGAAACATGGTGGGTGGTTTCACATCACTGAATATGAAGGACCTCATACTTGCTTTGATGAAATCACTGGACAGGATCACTCTCAGTTGGACTCCACCAGCTTATCCAGGGCCATAATATTGGAGATCCGCAATTCTCTAGATGTGAGGGCGAAGGATCTCCAAACGAATATATTAAAACAGTTCGGGTATAATGTTCATATCAAGAGAATTCGTGGGGCAAAGAGAAAGGCTATTGAACATGTGTATGGAAGTTGGGAGGCATCTTATGTGGAGCTTTTGCATCTACTTAATGCAATTACTGAGGCAAATCCAGGAACAAAGGTTGAGTGGCAAACTCAAGATTCAAATACCGACGGCCACGTATTCCTAGATAAGCTTTTTTGGGCATTTGGTCCTTGCATTAAGGCGTTCCACTACTGCAGGTATGTATTGTAATCATTGTTAAATTTTGTTTTAGGTTATTGATATTCACTGACTAAGTTACATATGTTAAATCATTGCAGACCTGTGATCACAGTTGATGGTACCTTCCTGTATGGCAAGTACAAGCACAAATTGCTTATTGCAGTGGTAATAGATTGGGCCAATCATATAGTCCCGTTGGCGTATGCCCTTGTGGATGAGGAGAAGGCGGATACATGGAGTTGGTTCCTTGCAAAAGTGATGGAACACGTCGTCAAAGACCGATCCAATATTTGCTTGATATCGGACAGACATGCCGATATCAGGAGTGCGGTCGAAGGTGAGAATGCGGTGTGGCCTAGAGGGTGGCCTTGGCGCTGGTGTATCCGTCATGTTGCAAGCAACTTTAATTCAAAGGCCAAAAGTAAGGAATGTAAGGAAATGGTAAAAAAAGCTGCCTATCAAGCACAGAGTCGTAAGTTCCACGGATATTTCAATGCTGCACTTCAAAGCAATCCTTGGACAGCACGATATTTTCGTGAGTTGCCTCAATGCATGTGGACTTTATCTTACGATGAAGGTGTCAGATTTGGCCTAGGCACAACAAACATGGCAAGAGTTACAATTCAGTTATAAAAGATGCCAGTGCTTACCTGTGGCAGCATTGGTAAAGAAAACCTTCTACAATTGCAACTCCATATTTAACAAGCAAAGGCGTAAAGCCAGCGATGCCATGAGTATGGGTAAGTTGCTCACAGAATGCGCTGCGAATAAGTTTGAGCGATGGAACAACATATCCAGTTCCCATAGAGTTACTTGTTTCGATTACCAAGAACGGATATACGAGGTTATAACTGCACACGTCCAACAATGTATGGTCAGAAGGGGGACCATATACAAAAAGTGGAGTTAAGATCATGTAGATGTACGTGTAACAAGTGGCAGACATATAGAATTCCATGCTCGCATGCGATGGCAGTGATGGGGACAATGCACATGGATTGTGTTGCCTACGTAGGACAGTGGTACAGGTGGGACCACCAACTAAGAGTATATGGTCGTTCCTTCATTCCCGCAGCCGATAAGGCAAATTGGACTCGGTTGGACTTACCAAAGTGGCACCCTAATCCAGGACTTATTAGAAAAAGGGGTCGGCTAGGGAGAAACGATTCCAAAATGAGATGGACATTCGAGAGCCCCCGAGGTTATTCATGCGATTGTTGTGGGCACAGGGCCACAACATAAGAAGTTGTCCAAATGCGGGATCGGCGGTAGACTAGTTACGGGGCAGTCGAGTGTAGTGGTAATGGTAATTCTTTATTCTCATATGTTTTTATTACTGCACTAATGAGTCATGATTTAACGTATGTTTGTTATGCTTGTGTTTAATCAACATATGTGGACTTTGACAACATCTCTTTCTTTTTCCTTCGCAGATGGATCCAGGACCAATTGATAGCTCATTACTCACACAGCAGCCTGTACACAGGTACATTCTAGCCTGGGATGGACAGGTTAGTGCATTCTTTGAAATTCAGTGCTTGCAGATTTGATGGCTAAGGTGAGATTGGTCTTTAATAAATGCGATAACTTTACTATAGGAGCATGAGGTTTTGCATTGTCGGCGCCGAGAGGTGAGGCTCAGGCGACCAGCAGGAGTACCTACAGAGGTTGACGAGCGGCTGTTGCCATTCCTGTCTCAGACAGGGTTCATAGGGGCAGCCCAGATGCCTTTCATCAAGCTAGATTGGCATCTCCTTACAGCTTTGGTCGAGAGGTGGCGACCAGAGACACATACATTCCACATGACCACGGGCGAGTGGTCTGTGACCTTAGAGATGTTTCTGTCCTTACGGACCTCCCTGTAGATGGATTGGCAATTATGGGCACCGCTAGGCTTGATTATCCTGATTTATGCAAGGAGTTGCTAGGACTCCGGCCCCAGCATGGCGTTGACATCGATGGTGGTTACCTCAAGATGTCGTGGTTAGATAGCCACTTCAGCGACCTACCTGATTTTGCTGATGATCTGATGATCAGACGACACGCTCGGGCATCCATTTTGCTGCTGCTTGGGGGATTTATTGTCGCAGACAAGTCCTCTAACTACGTCCATCTCATGTACCTCCAGTTGCTCCGAGACTTCGAGACGGCCGGGCAGCACGCGTGGGGAGCTGCCTGTTTGGCCTAGCTATACAGGTAGCTATGCTTGGCTTCCCATATCGACACGGGGGACATGGCAGCACCGTTAGTTGTCCTGCAAATATGGGCATGGGAGCACTTCCCCCACATTGCCCCAGTTCGTCGCATGCACACATCAGTTACAGCGAGCCGCCCACTCATCAGCCATTGGGGTGCGACTTTTGAGTTGACCCGAGTATCGACACATCTGCTGATTGAGTACGCGCATCTTTAGATCGACAGACGGCGCATCAAGTATGACATCCGTTCCCTCCTATACCTCAATTGTTTTGCAATGACTTGTGCTGTTACATTGCTACAGTACGATGGTTTGTTAACGCGATATTTTACTTTTCCTACTGCATCAGTGGTGTGGGACCCATATAGTTCGATCTTGCCCTCCCTGCCTCCATACTGCCTAGCGGGGAGCGATGTGTGGCGTGCACGGGTCCCCCTGGTATGCTTCTACCTTGTCGAGCACTACTACCCTGACAGAGTGCTCAGACAGTTTGGTGGCTTTCAGAGGATTCCAGCCCCCCTGCCGACATGAGACCCCTCCATGAAATTGACACGAGAGGACATTCCGAGTGGAACTAGCAGGTGGAGCATGCTAGGTAGATAGCTAAGTGGGATGCTCGGTGTGATTGCATTGTTGAGCTGCCCGATTTGTCTGCTGGGACATCTGACGATTACTTCCCGTGGTATCATGTGATCACCGACGCTGGATCGGACGCACGGGAGCTATCATACGATGCATGGTAAGATAACTGTCTCTTTAAGCTTTATATGGACTTATACTGACTTGGCAGCTACTTATCGATATAATTTTTTGCTATTACTCGCAGGCTGATTTCATTTATAGCATCACAGGCATGCCCCCAAAGCTCACTCTATCCACTGCACGAGATGTCTGTCGTGTGGTGGAAGAGTTTATGGGGTTGAATTTCAATGATCCAGTGACACCAGCTCCATCATCAGCAGCAGCATAGGGTGACCCATAGTCTCATACCGTACAGAGACGATAGCCTCCTAAAGAGAGGCATGGGCGGGGACGAGGCAGGGGTCGGGGACGAGCTCGAGCACCGGGTATACAGATCAGAGATGAGCCTGAGCCGTTCGATCTACCTTCACTTAATGAGCCTGGTCCTTCCCAGGTCATTCAGGACGAGGCTGGCCTGTCATCGACATCTTACTATATGGGGGACACCCCCATACCAGACCCGTCATACTCTGAGTTCCATACCCCCTTGGCTCTACAGAAGAGACGACCATCGCCATCACATGATATGAGGGAGGGGCTCACATAGGTCGAACCAGACCCTGTCTCGTTCCATCAATACAGTGCTGCTATTGGACATGAGGATGTTGCAATTACAGATGTTGTTCTATCTACACAGCATCCACATCTGCATACCCCGTTACCCAGGACGTACGTGAGGCGGGGTAGAGGCCGAGGACAACGGAGGAGGGACACACATCAGCAGCAGTAGTAGATGATAGATTTTCTTTATTTTGATTGTTGCATATAGCTTCTTACTTTTTTGTATTGTTTTTGTATGTATATTGTACTCCTTTTCTCTTGTACATTTTAAAAGAATAATGAATCAGCATTTTGTTTCATATTATCTGTTACGAGCCTACAAATTCCCATATTTTCATTATACCGTGCTGACAAACAATCACAATACCGCTGTGATTGAATGATTCAGATTGGGATTCAGCATATGTTTTTAGGTTAAATGGTATTATAGCTGTGTTGAATTTGTTTAATGGCTCGTATAGCCATTTATATTTCTACTTGACAGGTTTTATACATAATTTTTGGGGTTTCTCTAGTAATAGATTGAGTTTTGAGGAGGAATAGTTGACCTCGTCTCTTCAAGAGAGGAGGTCACATGCGGAGCAACCTCGTCTCTTCGAGAAACGAGGTCATTAAACAAATGAGACCTCGTCTCTCGAAGAGACGAGGTTAGTCACTTATGACCTCGTCTCTTCAAGAGACGAGGCCATGTTGCCTAAAATCGGGATTAATTTTTTCCCGATGGCATTTCCGTAATTATTTTTAAAAATATTAATATTTTATTCCTTTTCCCTGACGAATTCGTCTATTTTTATAATTTAAAGACAAAAAAAACGAGTTATCTATAGTCTACTGACCTAATCTCTTTAAAAGAAAATAATGGAAACACCTTATCTACACACTAATGAAGTGATAGGATTGGTGGGCATATTTATTCCCCGTCTTCTTCCTCCTTTCTCATTTTTTTCATTATTAAAAAAAAAAACCCAAATCCTTTCACAAACTCTAACTTTAATTCCTCCATTATAGCGCCTTTAAAACTTTAAAATTGGAACGTGATCTTGAAAATTTTTTATTAATAGGCATGATAAAGTCATCAATTGGAGCAATAATCAACCGATTGGTACAAAAATTTCAACCATCAAGTCACGCCGAACTCCTAAGTATTCCCTCATTTGACTGAAAATGTTTGTAGATTCGGTTATAAGTAGAATTAATTCATCTAATTATTCCAAATATAATCTTCGTTGCTTATATAAATCTAGTTTCTTTGTATTTTGTCATAACCTATGGTTTTTATCCCAACAGAGTGAAACATGAGAGTTAGTTAAAATCAAAGATTAAAAAAAATATATTTGTTTGCACCAGTTTCTAAAAGCTAATTTAAGGTAGTTAAATTTTAATTATTAAGTTTATTGCATTCTTTGAGTTAGATTTACTTACAGCGGACCAATAGATAACCAATTTTTAAAAATTTTACAATCCGTTCCATTTAATTATATGATCGCTTTCTTAACTTATTAGCCTATTAAATTGACTCTATAATAATTTCAATGGTAGGATAACACATTAGACGATTTTAGTAGGTTTGAAAGTTCCCACAATGGAACCATATGAATTTCCATTTTTTATGGTTGTACAGATGAGATAGATGCCAAGACAAAACATTTCTTTATATAAGATGCATGTTTGATATTATTGGAATGCAATTCATAACTCGTGATTACATTTCATGCATTCAGCTTATGTTTTTTGAGCTGACAGGATAGGTGAGGAAATGGATAAGGTCAAGTTCATATTCTATGATCATGGTATCGTTGTAAAAGGGAACGAAGGTTTTGATTATGATAGGCGGCCAGTTATTATAGTCAGTGTTTGTAGGAACTCAGCTTATGAGCAAATACAAAATACCATTTGTCGTGGACTTAAGGTGAATAGGCTTATATATAGGGTTGAGCAGTATCATAAGGTAGTTATTAGAGATAGGACACTACGTTATGATATTATTCCAGTGACCAATTATGATACTGCATAAGAGACGTTGGTTTATATAAAAGGATCGATGGTTGTATATGTCCAGATATAGGAAATGGAATTGTCACATGAAAATATACACTGGGAATACTCAAGAAGGGGAGTGAATTAATATCTGCCCAAAAATCAATTTTAATAACTTTGAAAACAATAGATTGAAATTCAACCAGATTTGCAGCAGATAGATGTAAAAAAATATTCATAAAATAAAAAAGAGGGATAGAGAATAAATTAAGCCACAAGATTTAACATGGAGTTCGGCCCTTTACTGACTCTCCATGGTCCACTAATTGCCTCTTTCAAGATCTTCACCACCATTGTTTTAATATCAAAGAGTTAGCTCAAGATGAGCAATATTGCATGTATAAGAAATAAGAAATATTTTCTTTCTCTCTCTAAGTGCTTTTGTATGAATAACAATAAATAAACTAAGCACCAGAGTATTTTTCTCTCTCTTAATATTTGCAAAAATTATATACAAGAGAACAAAGAAAAAGAATTTGTTTGATCGCAGTTAGTGAGGTTCATAAAATAATTCGGCACTTCATTCTCTTCTTGTTAGTCTTCTGGACTTTATATATAAATAGCATTTAAAAATTCAAAAGTCTATTAGACACAATATCTATAATCTTTCATGCACTAACTGCACTCCAATGGCTCTTTTTGTGCATATCAGCTTTCTAGCCTCAAACGCTTCGTCGCGTCTCAGTTGTTGCTCCCAAACTTGACCTACGATAGCCTTTCACACACGCACCTCTTTAAGCCTCAATTTTGAGCATGTCGAGCCTTAACTCTTGATATGTCGAGGCTTAAATTTGACTATCGACAATCACTCAAATAATTGCTTTGTTTTTTGGTTTGTTGAGCCTTAAATCTTGATATGTCGAGGCCTAAACTTGACCCCTTACATGCTCCTGTTTTGCCCTTGATATGCTTCCTGTTTTGCAAAAAAACTATACAAACATGCACAAAACATATATATATATATATTAATGACTGATTAAGTGTAGTTTTACACAAACTAAATGGTTATTTGTACATTATATTGTCTCGTCAAAATCCATATTGAATACTAAAGTTCAACATCACATGCACCTATGGGTGCCATGGGCATTGATGCAAATGTTGGCAGTTAAGGATTAACAGATTCGAACTCCACTCCAAATCAGACAATAGTAGGCCCACATGTTCAGATGAGTAACTTTGAAATTCGTACACATGACTGGAGTTATGGTCATGATACTAATATGATGCAAGAATCGTTAGTAAATGTATCCAAGGACAACTATGACGATAATGGAAATGATTATGTGCGAGCTTTATCCCAGTACGTTATTACTACCTATGCACATCCTAGGAGAAATGACTGACACAATTTTGTGGCTCCTATAGATGTTGATGCAGTAGAGAGTTGAGTGTCAATACCCTTTTTTCACTATTGATGCAGGCAATAGGTATGCTACATTTGCTGATGAGAAGGAAATGAGTGTTGGAAATCGAAGCTTCAGCAATGAATTCAAGATTGTGATGCGATTTGAGACTAAAGATCATCTCATACAGGCAGTAAAAATAAGGTACATATCAAACCATTCTAATTTTAAGGTAGTGGACTTGGATATAAGGTCATGGGCAATTAGATACACTGATACCCACAACAAAGGTTATAAGTGGAGACACAAAGGCAACTACAAAAAACATTGTGAATGGTTTCACATCACCAAATGTGAAGGACCCCACACATATTTTGATGAAATCACTAGACATGTTCATTCTCGATTAGACTTCACCGGTAAGTCTAGGTGTATTATATTGGAGATTCGTAAATATCCAAATGTAAGGGCAAAGGACCTTCAATTAACTATCTTAAAAGAGTTTGGGTATAATGTCAATATTAAGAGAATTTGTGAGGCGAAGCAAAAAAACTATTGAGCAGGTGTATGAAAGTTGAGAGGATTAGTATGTGGAGCTCCCACGTGTACTCGATGCGATAATAGAGGTGTATCCAGGAGCAAAGGTTGAGTAAAGAACTGTGGATGCAGATACTGCAGGTTACGTCTTCCTTGACAAACTCTTTTGAGCATTTGCTCCTTACATTGAAGCATTTCAATATTGCATGTATGTTATGGAGACGTGATTGAATTTAGTTATAAAAGCTTGCTAGTAATGAACTAATTTATATATGTTACTTCTTCACAAACCCGTGATCACAATTGATGGTACTTTCTTATATGACAAATATAAGCACAAACTGCTTATCGCAGTGGCAGTAGATTGGGCAAATCATATCGTTCTACTGGCATATGCTCTTGTCGATGAAGAGAAAGAGGACGTATGGAGTTGGTTTCTTGCAAATTTATTATAACACATTATCAAGGAGCACTCTAACATTTGCTTGTTATCTAACTAGCATGCGGTATTAAGAGTGCGGTTAAAGGTGAGAATGCTACATAGCCTAGAGGCTGGCCTTGGCATTGGTATATCTAGCATGTTGCCAGCAATTTCAACTCAAAGATGAATGGTAAATAATGTAAGGAGTTGGTGAAAAGAGCAGCATACCAAACCCATATGAGAAAGTTTCGTGGTTACTTTAATGCAGCAAATCAAAAAAGTCCATGGCCATTGCGATATTTTTCGCGAGTTGCTCCTATGTATGTGAACTTTATCTTACAATGAAGGCGTAAGGTTTGAGATTGGTATAACAAACATCGCTAAAAGTTATAATGTCGTTCTAAAAGATGCTCGGTGCTTACCGGTGGCAGCATTAGTGAAAAAACCTTTTACAATTGCAACTAAATATTCAACAGAAGAAAAGTAGGAGATGAGTGAAGCAATGAATTTGGGTAAGGTGCTGACGGATTATGCTGTGAAGAAGTTTGAGAGGTTGAATAATATGTCAAGCGCCCATCGGGTAACATGTTTCGACTATCATGAATATTTATTTTAGGTTATAACTGCACCACATCCTATAATGTATGGCCAAAAGGGAGATCACATACAAAAATGGATGAGCTGAGATCAAGCAGATATACATGTAATAAGTGGCAAACCTATAAAATTCTATACTTACATGCAATGGCAGTAATGGGTACTATGCACATAGATTATGTTACTCGAGTGGGGCAGTGGCATAAGTGGGAGAATTAGTTAAGGGTATATGGGCATTCATTCATACCTGCAACAGATAAGGTGGATTGGACTCGTATTAACATTCCAACATGGCATCCCTTCTTGAGACTTATTAGGAAAAGGGGTAGGTCTAAGAAAAAACGCTTCAAAAATGAGATAGATATTCGAGAGGGACTATGAGGTTACTCATGCAATTCGTGTGGGCAGATAAGGCATAATATTAGAAGTTGTCCAAATAAGCAAGCAGTTAGTAGGACAGTTATGAACTAGTCAAGTTGTAGTGGTATTGTATTGTTCATGTTGTTGGTCTCAAATAGTAACCAAGAAAGGGGTGGGGTGGTGAATTGATTTCTTAAAACAAAAACTTTAACTTTGATTTTTCTAGATTTTAAACACAACCCTAGTTAGTTATAATAAAGTATGGCTTTAAGTTTGCTTTGCAATCACAATAGGTAATTAAATGCACAAAAATAAAAGAGTAGGAAAAGAGAAATCTGAGCAATGATTTATAAAGGTTCCACCTTGAGCGTCAATCGTCTCTTCCATCTCAAAGCTAGGGATCCGGTATTCCACATCAGTATGTTCCACTATATTCAATTAAAAACGATTACAAATATTGTTCTCAATTTACTATGTCAAACTTCACGCTAGCATTTAGCTATCTTCGAACTTAGAGTGTATTTGTAATCTAGCACTCACAAAGTAATCTAAAACAAATGAGGAGTAAAGAATTAATAATTTCTCTCGAGTTTCGGTACAAGAATGAAAATTTAAAGTAACATCATTTTGCATAAATGTGAATTGAAGAATTCGTAGTAAGAGAGCTTTCTTTCACGGAAGAGAGATATATTTTTCCTTTACTCCGGCTGATATATATCTTCACGTCTTCAACAGCTGAAAATTGGAATGGTGAGATAAGATTTATTCCTAATATTGTGCTTCTTGTTGTTGACTAGATCTGTTGGTTTTTAGTAATTCTTCAAACAGAAAAATATTGATAAAGTTTATCGTTTAAGGAGATAATGATTTTTGTATATATCTGGTAGTAAAGTTGAAAGTTAATCCTTATATCGCTGTAGATGAGTCTTGGGGCTGATATTTGAAAGTTTGTTGAACAGATTCTGATAAAAATAACCTCTGGTATGTTTTCAAATTAAACCAGATTCATATTCATTAGAAATAAGACAATATCTTACTATCCATAATCTTCTTCCATTTTGAATTCCTTCTCCTATTGAAACACAAACTTGATATCTTATGGACAATGAATTTCTCATGATAAATTTGAACTAAATTTAGACTTGAAAACCGAATATGAACATGTCTTGAAAGTAGAGTTTGAACTTCAAATAAATTGAGCTTTTTGTCCCAAAAAAAATTAAGATAAGACTTTAATGAAATGAAAACTTGAATCCCCTAAACTTTTAACCAACTTTGTGGAACATATTTGAATGTATTACCAAATACATTCAACTTTGGATTTGGATCTTCAAATTGATGAGGGAATTGAAGAAAACTCGATTTGCAACTTGTTGCCCATAATCTTGTGTATTTTGTCCTTATAGCAGGTCACTCTCTAAGTTACTCTCGGAGTGTTATTGTTTTCTTAACAAACAATAGAGTTACCTTATGAGTTACTTTCTGAGAGGTATGATCTTCTTGAAAAGACTTTTTAGGTAGTCTCTGAATTACTCTTTGAGTTGGATATCTTTTTAAAAAAAAATTCCATATAAATTCTAATCAAACTTGATTATAATTTTTATAACTTGACGATTGCACGCTTAATATATTTGTTAGTAAACATTTATCTTTTTTTTATCATCAAAATTAATATTGAGAGGACCTAACACATGTAGTTTGTTTTACTGCACTTTCGTGCCATACTTTATATGTTGTTTGTTCTATTTGGTACCTATACCTTTGCTGATACTATTCACTACTTTCTTCCTTATAGATGGATCCGGGACCGCTCGATGACGCTATACTTATAGGGTGGCTTATTCATAGATCGAGGCTAGCATGGGAGGGACAAGTAAGATCATTTGCTTACCTTATTACTTAGATCATTTAAATAATACTTCTCTTGGAATTGTTTTCAAATGCAATATTACATTGTCGCCAGGGACAGGTAAGGTTGAGGCAGCAAGAGAACATGCCTACACTTGTAGACAATTGGCTTGTTCCGTTCCCATCACGTGTTGGTTTCATGAGTACTGCACATATACCATTTATACAGTTGGATTAGAACCTAATTACTACTTTAGTTGAGAGGTGACGTCCTAAGATCCATACCTTTCCTATGCCGACAGGGGAGTGGACTGTGACATTATAGGATGTCGCATCGCTCATCGGCCTTCTTGTCGATGGGTAGGTAGTTACTGGCAAGGCTCGGATGGATTAGCTAGGGTTTTCCAACAAGTTATTAGGAGTTTGACTTGTGGTTGGCATTAATATTGATGGTGGCCAGTTGAAGATGTCGTGTTTGGATGTGCATTTTAGAGTGCTACCTAATGATGCAAATAATATTACGATTCAACACCATGCCAGAGCATATATTCTATTGCTACTGGGAGGGTTTATTGTTAGGGACACATTGTCCAATTTGATTCATGTCATGTGCCTCCAACTGCTCAAGAACTTCGAAGGAGTAGGCTAGTATGCATGGGAAGTAGCTTGCTTGATAGGCAACCGTGTATGGCTTCCCATATTGAGACGGGTGACATAACATGACCCAGTCCTGCAAATCGGGGCTTAAGAGCACTTCTCACATGTTGCCCTGCTATGTCAACAAATCACAATAGTTATCGCGGGCACCCACTCATCAATTATTGAGGTGCTACTTTTGATGTCACTCGATCCCCCACATATTTGTTGTTTGAGTATAAGGGGGTGCTTCGATCAATAGATCCCGGCCATATATAGTTTTTGTATGTTCTATGTGTTCAAATGTGCACAATTTCATTATTTTTACTCATGTATAGCTTACTTTTTTCTTGAACAAGTTGTTTGGGACTCATAATATGCTATTATGGATTCCCTACCTAAGTGCTATCGGGCTTGCAATGATGAATGGAGCGTGCAGATTCCCTTGATTTGCTTTTATATTGTCAAGCACTACTCTCCAAATAGAATACTCAGACAGTTTGGTGGTTTCTAGGGATCTCAGACCCCCTAGTTGATATGAGAGCCTTACATGAGCTCGACTTACGAGGACATTCCGAGTGGAATTGGGTGGTAGAGCACGCTAGGTGGGTCGTAAAGTGGGATGGCAGATCGCATCATGGACATGTCAAATATGTAATCCCTAGGTTTTTGCCATAGCATTGGTTGAAAGATTTAAAAAGAAATAAATTTAAATCTAATTTTATCTCTTGTAAATTAATAAATGTTTTGGCAATACATTAATTAATATTTTCTAGTAATATAATGTGTTGTTTTGCATACAATAAAAGTGTTGTGATTTTTCATATTTTATAATTAAACATTTTCTAAAAGTACCATAAATTTATTACAAGCCGCCACAATGAGTTTTTAAAGCATAGACATACTATCATTTCTCTTAAATACAGCTTCTTTCTTTAATGTGGATATGACAATTCCCAGTTAAATTATACTTTTTTTTTTTACATAAAATAAAAGTAATCACGATTTGAAAGTTTATACCAACTGGGTGTTGTTGTTATTTTTAGAAAGTAAACATGATAGTTTCGAAGTATATTATTTTTAGAAAGTAAACATGATAGTTTCGAAGTATCTCCTTTTCTAATAATGCTATCTTTTACCTGCACTAAAAATGTTTTCTTCCCAAACTTTCATGTTCCTAGTTTGAGAAACCCCAATATCGTGTTTACAAGTTTTACAATCAGTGTTTCAAAAAGAAAAAATTGAAGTCATCTTCGAAAGCACGATAGGTAGCTTCATTTTATCCTATGTTCAAGAAGTTACAAAAAGTATCTTCGTTATACCTTGTTTTCGAAAGTTGCAAAAAGGATCATTGTCAAATACACTAGTACATGTGCACATTTCACCATTCATGAGTGAAAATATCATTTTTAGGAGATATCATGTTTTAAAAAACCGAAAAAAAAACGAAACTTGGTTTGTTAAGAAATGTTAAAAACTAATAACAACGTGCTTTGTGAGTTTGTTTAAGCTTAAAATGAATAATATCAGTTACATGTGTTTAAACAAAAGTTACTTGGGCTTTGTTTTTCTAAAAAATGTCAAAACTTGTTTTTTTAAGCTCGTTGAGGCCTAAAGTCATGTTAAGTCTGTTTAAAGTTTACAAACAAAGCTACCTTAATTTATCTAAACCAAAGAATAACATAACATGCAATATAACAGTAGATCTATCATTTAAGCTCTTGTGTTGGATCTAAGTTAGGGTTTAGAAGATAGAGTTCCTATTAGATCAATGCGATGTTGCTATTGGTGTGTTTTGGGTTGTTTTTTATGTGCGTTTTGATGCCAAGATCTATTATGAAGAAGTTAGTGGTGTCTTGGAGTTGTTTTGGAGTTGTTGTATATGTTTTAAGTTATCACAACCCAGTTTGCCTTGAGGTGGAACAAAGGTAGACTTAATGTAAGCATTGAGGAGTAAGTTTTTTATAAACAGTATCCATCGCGGCCTAAAGTCGAGCACTCGCCTTGCCCTCAATAGAAACCGAGAATTTATCGTGCTCAAAAATATTTTAAATACTAGAGCACAGTATCGTTGTGGCTTACTATCAACCCATCAACGTACCCCGTGACATTCTTTCAGGGTTATTGAGGCCAAATTTAAACAAAGTGTTTTTGCGAATACCTCTGGTCGAAGCCTATTGTAGAGCCCTCGGCGTGCCCTCGACACAAGCTTTAAGTGTTTTTAACAGCACTCGACCTCCAATTTATTAAGACGTGACATGTTTTCTTGTATCTATGTACCTTGCGACCCTTCCTAAGTGACCTTCGACCCTCAGTTTGCTTAGGCTTGAGCTTAGTTTGTGCAATGGTGTGACTTTCGACCCAACCTTAGTAGTGAGTAATGGCGATAAGCATAGGTTAAGAAGTTATAATGAGAATTCAGAATACTTAAAGCTCTGATAAGAGTTCTACCTTATCTGTTATGTGTTAGTAATGTATGCTTGTTGTTCTATAGGAGTTTCAACCAAAACCTCGAGTTTCAAAATGATTACTATGATCTAAAAGCAGGATGCACATGTGAGTGACTTGAATCTCATCACGCGGTTGTGCTTGTTATTGCTTGTTGTTATGTAGGTTGTATTTTCTTATTTGTTGAATAATTGGTTGTTGTGAGTGCTATCATCTGCATGATCGCTGGACTAAATGGGTAACTTTAAATACTAAGCTAAATTAATTGGATATATCCCCTCCCCTTCAGTAGGAAATGACTCGGATTTGTAATTGCTGAGTTTTATAAAAATACATTGTGAAATAAACTTGGGACATTTCCGAGTAATGTTTCGACAGCGGATGTTACCTGAGTCGGGGTCCACTTGTCATTAAGTGATGGTGGATGTTGCATGAGTTGGGGCCTACCTATTAAAATCACGATAATTGGGCAAGGTAGATGTTGCCCGAGTCGGGGTCTACTTTTTATGTTCGCTAACATTGGGTAAGTATAGATGTTGCTTGAGTTGTGGTCCATCCCAAACAAGTGAAGTGTAGACAGCGTAAATCTACGCATTCTATGGCTCCAGATACCCATAGATGTGTTGTCTACATTCATCATGTGTGCATTTCATATGGTCGAGCGTAGCATTGCATATAGTTGTAATTAAAACTTGTTTAGCATCTGCTTGAAATGTGGTATGATTCAATTATCTCATTGAGTTATGGTGTGCTCAGACTCCTGCAGATTTTATATGCTTTCAAGATCTCTATAGTGGATCTAAGTTTATGATGAGTAGACAAAGTAGATCTCTAAGGGATAAATCAAGGCTTAAGTGAGAGTGAAGATGGTTTCTTTGTATATAATAGTTTATGTTGTTTCCTTTAAGTTATAAAGTTTTGTTAGGAATTGATCCCAAGTTGTTTGTAAGATATCATGCTATAAAGAACTTATATATATTCGAATTTCTTATATTGACAACTATAGACACCTCATTTTGACAATTTATTTTTGTCAAATTGTTAATAATTAAATGTTAATATTAGTGCAAACATGGCTAAATTGAAGGATTTTTTGCATTTTTTAGCATTATGATTATAAATAAAAATTAGGAAAAATAAATCAAATTAAAGGAAATAAATATAATGGATGTAATATACATGTATATAATATAGTTTTATAATCTAAAAAAAAAAATTACGAACCGAAGGCAGATTTGGAAACTAAGTATGGAATAGTTTGTTTTTGTATAAAAATCACATGTTTTCATCAATAATTACTCTTTCAAATCCAAACTTCAAATTTGGGAAAAACTCGTTTTTTGTACTTCCTTAAAAAATTCAAAAACGCATGAAAGTTGTTTTTTAGGCAATTTAATGATTTGGAACATTACAATATGGGAGATACACGTCATTTATTGCATTTAATTGGAAGGTTACGTCGGTTTTGACTCGGATTATTCAAATTATGCCCAAAACGTGTTTTCCAAGCCTTAGGTTCGGATTGATTGATTAGGAAGGTTTTGGTCGAATTAAAGCTTATAAATACCCTTCTTGTATTCTATTTTGTGAGGAAGAAGGTCTGATTTCTCAAAACTCTATCCAATTTAATTTTAATTTGGATTTTCGTTCTTAATTTGTTTATGATTTAGGGTTCTCGATTCTAATCGTCAAATTTCTTGTCTTGCAGGGAAAATTAGAATAATTAATTTACATTGATTTGTTCGGAATCGTAAGGACTTCAAAAGCCTTCGATCAATTATCTCCCATCCTTGCTGATCTACCTTCATTGGTTGTCCATTGCCACATCATTGTCAACCCTCTGCCGTTGCTGCTGTCATCGCTAGACTGCTCCTGGTCATCATCGTCGTCGATCCTAGTCATCGCGAGTCGTCCTTCGTTCATCCGCTCGTTGATCCTTTGTATGCTGTCGCGGTCTTCATCCCTGGTCGTCTTCAATTCCTGCACGCGGAGCCATCTTCATCCAGGTAAGTTTTCCTCACCATATATGTGTATAACAACAACAACAACAACAACAACAACAACAACAATAATAATAATAGATTATATATAATTAGTAATAAATATATGTTTTCACATAAATAGATTAATAAGTGAAATTAGTTGAAGTTTTAATAATATTGATCATAGTAATATTTGTTTGATGTTAATATATGATAATAGTGTGAAATTTATGTTTATAAATAATTGTGATAGTTTTACATGAGTTTTTATGATGATTGATATTATGATGATTTGTTTGTTTTAAAAAAAATCATTTTGACACCTAAAAAAATTTGATTTTTATAAATTTATTCAAAATTAATTTGATAGATTTAAGAATCACATAAAATTAGATAATTTTTGTTAAATCATAAAACTTAATGAACTTAAAGTGATAAGAATTCAAAATACTAAAATTAACCAACAAACTAAATTTTTCTTAAGGAACTATGTATGGTTTGATCCTAATTAGCGAGTATGTAGGCACCTAAATGGGCGACTCAAAATATGTAAAAAATTTATTTTTGTGATTTTGTTTATTTCTTTTAGTTTAAGTAAATTTGTACATATTTGTAAATAGTTTAGATTTTGAAATTAATTTTTAAAAGAAAGCAATTTAAAATTGGAAAGCTAAAGTGGTAACCGTTTAGGTTTTAATAGGTTAGCCCCCAGACTTGAGTTAATTTATGGTTCTCGTTTTCAAAACAATTTTTTCATGGATCAGTAGCAAAACCGAAATCAACTTACCCATTAGTTTTTGTTTATCTTTTTTCTCGACTTTAGTCGAGTGGCGACTCCAAAATATTTTGAAAATTCAAGATTTCCTTTAATTCTTAGTCGATGATTCGTATTAAATGGGTTAGGGTTTAGTACGAATCAGATTAAAGGAAATCGAACCAGAAATCAAAACCAAGGCTCGACAACAACCTTACAATCTTGTTATAATTGTCCATGCCACATGACATGTTAATCATATAGTACTCATGTAACTTTCCAAAGGTCTTAGTTATTTACATGACATATCGTTACTACTAAAGTACCTTGTGGGGGTGTGAAAAATATCCCCATCGATACATCTGGAGATTATCTTGATTGGTATCATGCGATCACCAGGTGTTAGATCAGTCTTACAGGATCCGTTATATGATATATGGTAAGTTCAACACTTAGATAAGGTATATATAGATGTATACTGTGTTTGTTATTCTTAATCTATATGTTTGTTGTTGCTTGCAGGCAAATTTCATTTACAGTCCTGGATATACCACCAGAGAACACTTTTGCTACCGCACGAGATGTCATTCATGTAGTAAATGAGCTCACGAGACTTAATTTAAATGATCCAGCACCAGCACCGGATGACCCACGGCCTCAACCTATATAGAAGGCGAAGCCGAATTGTAGGTATGAGAGACGAACCTTCGCATTTACATGTACATGTTCCTAACGAGCCTAGCCCTTCACATTATCAACATGACATGTTTGGTCCATCATCATCGTCATATGCTCATCTTACGGATACCCCAATGCCAGACATCGTATGCACAGAGGTCCATACCCCCTTACTCCATAAAAGAGGCGATCGTCATCAGTCATCACTACATGATATAAGGGTGGGACTCCCCCAGGTGGATCTAGTCCTTATCTCGTTTCACCCATATAGTGCTGGTGATGGAGATGGGGATGCCACACTCACACAGGTTGATCCATATATGGAGCATCCTTATCAGCATGTGCATCAGTATACACCCTTTACTCGTACTTTTATCAGGCCAGGACAAGGGAGGCGAGATAACCAGGAGTAGAGATTATATTTTTATCCATTCTTATGTTTTATGATTATTGTATGTAGAATTTTCATATACTTTTGATGTAATTAATTGAACATTAATGCAACCATTTCATATCATCTTTATGAGTTTTTTATTATGTTGGCGGTGAAAGGTTTGATAATACTAGTTTAGTTGGATGGATTGAGTTTGGAGATTGTGTTTGGATGAATTAAGTTCGGGATTGGGTTTGGAATACTAATGTGGTTGGATTATGTAGTTTAGAAGTTGTTTACCCATGGTGGATGGCTAATGAATGATTTATATAACTAATTATATATGATTTTAACGGGGTATAATACGAGGTACTTCCAAGAGACGAGGTACCTGCGACTTATGAAAAGACAAGGTCGTAAGTGCCTGACCCCTTCTCTTCAAGAGACAGGGGCAAGCTGCCTAAAACTGAGTTTATTTTCATAATAGTGACAATTTTGTAATTTTTTAAAAAACTTAAATATTATTTTCCTTTGTCCTAGAGAGTGACCGTCCGTGAGAAGACATGGAATTTTATAAATACCACAAGTCAAGTAGCAAAAACAAAAACCAAAAGGCATAATATTTTAAAAATAAATTAACCATCTTTTATATGTCATAATATTTCTGAACTTCTTATTTTTATTATCATGTTTTAGGTCTTATTAATTTATCCATTTTTTAAAAGTTTTTTTTATAATACTTTTATTTTAACTTAAAAAATGGGGGATGATTTCTTTTCCAAATGCATTACAAAAAAATTACATAAATATAAATAAAATAAAATAAATAAATACCATTATAGTATCGTATTTAATATAATGAATAACATGTCAACAACACTTACAAAAATAATTATCAAAATATAGATTAAGTGAAAATAACTACCAAAATAAGTTATAAAATTGCATCTATGATATAAAATTTTGTACATATATCATGTGTATATGATATAATATGCAATTTGTATATCATCGCAAAATCTTGTCTATTAGATGAGAAATGATATGTGTGTGTACATCCCATTTACAAAATGAAACATCTATATGTTTATTGCATTATATAGGGCTGGAAATGCACCATTCACATATCTCATTTAACACGAGCAAATTCAAAACTGATAATTAATTTTAATTAGACTTTATTAAGTAATTACTTTTAATAAATGTCCTAAATAAGAAATAAATTTCATTTAATACATTTGATACTACATTTTTATGTGTGTCGCATGTACTAATAAACATGAATTAATACATGCAATGCGCATTGAAAATAGTATTATATGTAATAAATACGATACTATAATGATATTATGATATTTCTTTATAATCATTAATATTGTAGTAATTTCTTTTTAAAATCTTTTTAATATAACTATAAACATGTGTTTTACTAAAAAAAAAAATGGAGGGGAAATTAAAATAATATTCCTTTTCCTTTGATCATTGTCTCTAACCGTTTATTAGTAATTCGAAATGGGTAAAGTATAGTAATAAAAGGAGTTCCTAAAATCATTATATTACTAATATCTTTGATCAGTATAAAAAAGAGGTTTTAAAATATACACCATTTTGAGAATTTTTGGTTTTGATAATTCGTATTTAACATTTAATCTAGAACCACTGGTAGATACTAGTTTTTCTGTGGTTTGTTCATAATATTTTGTTGGAATCAATCATTCCCGAATACAATTTTGATCTACTTTTGCATCAAGTAAAGCTATTAATTCCATTGATATTTCGTTGTTTATTATTAAAATAACCTTTATATACCATTTCTATACATTAATTTTTCCTAGTTATATTGATATATTCCTTGTCTATGTCTTGATCACTATTTTCTTTTGTAATTTTACTTATAGATTCTTGACTAATATTTTTCTTAAGTGATTCTTCTTATAAATTATATTTTACTTTTAAATCCTTGATTTCTTCTTTGAGAATTTTTACTTTATCATAAAGTTGATTTATGGTTATTGGTTTTCTAACTTCTAAGAATTGATCATGTATATATACATATATATTATATATATATTTGGTAAAGATTACATCTATATATTTGCTTCAAGTTTCTTTTGTAATAACATTTGTCTTATTTTTAATAGATATTCTTGTTGTTTTACTAGATCTAGTCTTTGACATATTTGCTGACATGTACATATGTCGTATGAACAGCAATCACAATCAAAATCATCTTCAGAATTTTCTTATTCTGTTTCAATTTTTTGAACATAATATTCTTTATCATTGTATTCACTATTTTCAAAGGAACTTGTATTCACTATTTTGAGTAATTCTTCTTTTTATTTCTTCAAATATTTCTAAAGTATTTATCTTTTTGTTTTTTGAACATTTTGGAGCTATACAACCATTTTCTCCACATTTATAACATTTTATTTCCTTTTTAAATGATTTTTTCTTTGGTTTATAATATTTTTGTTTTTATCTTTCTTTCTCTTATAGTTTGATTGTTGATATTCTTGTTTATAATTTTGATAATTTCTATGATATTTTTCTTCTTTCTCCTTATATTTTTTTAAGAATGTGTTTCTATTTTTTCATATCCATATTGATAATAGAATTCTCTTAATTCTTGCCTTATACTAGCTTTTTGCTTTTGAAGTTTCGATTTTAATTTTAAACCGCTACAAAGACTTAATCCTCTCTATCTATTGCAATCATTATTTCTCCATATGTCAAATTTTCTATTAGAACAATATATTCTTTTGCTAACATTTCTCTTACTTATTAGCAAATAGTTTAGGAAGTCAAATATAAATCTTTCTTTCCAAGATCCTTTGTTACTATCTTCATTTGTAAAAAACTTTGCTAAAAATATATCTTTATACCATCTATAATATTGGGTTAGACAAGTTAGATTTTGAAGGATTTCTCAATTATTTTCTCTATATTGATTAAGATTTCTCATAAAGCTTTTCATAATTGCAACTAATAAGGTTGGAATAGCATCTTCAATTTCTTCTCTCTTTATTCTCTTTCTCCTTTTTTATTTTCCTTTTAGCTGGTAGGGTATAATTTTCTTTCAGCTCCTGTTACATAATTTTCCCATCATCTTTTTAACATATTAGTAAATCCACTTATTATCATTTCGGTTATGCTATGATTAGAATTATTCCTATTCCCTATTTGTTTATAAGAATTTGAAGCAATAACCATTTGAATTAATACCTCTAAATTTTGATATTCCGCCATACCATTAATATTCCATTGATAAATTTTCATACCTGTAATTCATGTATATCATTTGGTTTTTTTCAAACACAGTGTCCCGGTGTGATTGCTGAGGATACCATCATTTAAGACTTTGAAATTTACTTCCTTTTGATTTATTATTTTTTATTATGTTATATTAACCTTATTCTATGAATTATCTAGCTCGTTCTTTTATCTCTTGATCTATATTATTTATGGATTTTTGGGTAAATTACAACATTTTAAACTTCAAAAGAGATCATAACGTTTAAAAAGTGTCTTATGAGATTTAATTAAATATTTCTCCTATTAATCTATGTCAATCGAACCTCAATTGACTCACTTTTCTAAATACTGAGATCTAAAATGATCTTATCCCCAAACGTTGTGACTTAAAATAAACTTACTCACTAAATATTATAACCTCTTTTGAACTTTTCAAAATATTGTGATCTAAAATGAACTTATCTCAAAAAGTTGTGACCTTCTAGTATAATTTACCCATAGATTTTTTATCTACTAATTTGTTTATTTTTTAGTCTCTTCTATTATATCTGGAGTTTTGAATACCATAAATAAGTTTAAAAGGATAGATTAATTTAATTAGTTCCGATGATAATTGATCGGATCCTAAATATACTTTAACCTTTTCTTTGAAGGGATTATCTTCTTCTTTTGATTTTTCCTTAACCGATTCCATTGATTTTCTATCTTTTCCATAATCATGTTTTCTATTGTTTCGATTTATTGAGTAATCGTGTGTAAAATTTGGTTAGTATAATTATTTTGGGCTTTTATACTATTTACTTTAGGATTTTCAACATTTGTTAATTTAAAACGAGATGCCTTTATTGTTTCATCTAAAACCTTTATCTCAGTTTCTTATAATGGTGGATGTGTGGCTATCACATGCCCTTGTTGAGTATTCTACGTATTAGTAGATTTATCTAAAATTTGTATAAAAAACTTCTTACTTGAACCAAAAATTATCGTAAAACCATGTAAAAAAGGGTTCATTTTTCTTTGCCTATATTGCATGTCTTGGTACCATAATGCTCTTATTGAATAAGTTTTAAAATAAAGCTTTATATTTCTTTCATTTTCTGGGGAATAAAAGTCTTTTCTTAGAAACTCTTTGTCGAGTTCAAAGGGTTCTTTGGTATTTATAACATTTAGTTTTTTATTTGAGAGTATGTTGAGGAATTAGATTGATGATAACAGGTTTAGGTATTTTTGGAGCAAAATTACTCCTTTTAATATTATAAAATATTTAACAACTTTTTTTTCTTCATTACTAGGTTCTAAATTTCTTAAATTATTTAGTCTATTTACACATTCTGCTAACTTCGAGAAGGATTTGGATTTGGTGATTGAACAAAAGGGACATGCATAAATGGTGCTGAAGGTGTTCTATCAAGTATTCTAAGGAATTGGATTCTTAAACTTTCATTATCTAGTCTTTGGATCAAAGAAGGTTTAGTGTCAAAGACACTTGGTATTAGAGGAAGGACTTCTTCTAGACACTATTCTTCTGGAAGAGTTATTTCATTCTGATTAAAAGTCTTTGGAGTATAAACGCAAGACTCCATTGTATTTGCTTCTAAGAGGACAATTTATCCTTTTGGTGACATTTTCTTTGCTTTAGGAGAGATGTTTGTTTTCATTACCTTGTAATATATTAATATATTAAAGCTATTGTTTTAGTTCCTCCTAACCAATTAGTATTTTGAGTTTGAACATGAAAAACTAAACTTTCTAATGGTCTTGGATCATTTATCCCAATAGTAAAATTGGGATAGCACTTATATGGGTTAGCTTGAAAAGGGATAAAGTAGTTTCATGATAGTTTGTATTTGTAGCATCTCTAAGTTAAACTAATATAGGTTGATTTACTCCCATTCTATGCAAGGGTTTTATAGATATTTGAACAAGTCATGTATGAAGATAATTATATCCATCTTCTTTATATTTCATTATCGCAAGTTTAAAGAGTATTTTAAGAATCTCATTTTTTTTGTTAGAGAGTATCTTCATTTTGGCTGAGATCTATTGAGCATGAGCTATTAATCTATTAGTATCTTCTTTAATTAAGTTGGTTAATAATATATGATGGGAACATCCTGATGACCATGATTTTATTGTCCTTTAGTTCTCGTTGTTGGGACCACAATTCTAGCTTACCAACATCATATATTATTTAGCAATTTAATTATAGAATTTATAATAAGAACGCTAAAAAGTACTTCTTATTTTAATATTATTAATATGTCTTGTTTCCCATTGACATGGCTTTGATGCCATTACTCAGGATCTTTTATAAAATATATAATATGTCTTGCTAGAATTTCTATAGGCTATCGAAGTCTTTTTTATTATTAACATCTTGCTCATTTTTTGATTAATTCTGAGATAATTCCAACCAAGTAGGTAAAGATGCATAGATTTGAGCAAATTTAATTGTAGATATATTAATAACATTAAAAGAAGAAGTAATTTTTTAGTGCTCTTACGAATTCACAGTTTTGATTAATTGATTTTTTTCTTTTTCTTTAGATTGACATTGATTAAAATAAGCTTAATGATTTGAGCATATGCAAAACAAGTTTTGAACTTGTCCCACCATTTTACCCTAAAAACTTTTTTGATAAAATGATGACCCCATCCATCATTTTCTAATATATATGATCATGTTACTATCCATCATATATTAAATTTTGAGCAGTATTGCATTAATTTTATTGGATAAAAACTTTTGTCGTTTTTTTTTATGAAAATTTGATATCCTTGATAAATTTCCTCTAGAAATATTTTTTTTAATGAACCAAAGAGTTAAAACCATTGAGCAAACCATGTAGGAAAATGAGTTTGAGTAGTTTTAAATTGAGCAAACCATGAATGGGAATAATTAATAAGATAAAATACATATTCTCATGTGGCCATATAATCATAATAATTGAACATTTGAGGGATAAATGGTTGAGTAAAGTTTTTTTAGGGCACATGAGTGTTGTCCCCATTGTATTTGAGTATGAACTGTTAAAATTTTGAGTTTGTAACGCCCTGGAATCCGCCTATTGAGGTATTGTCCGCTTTGGCCACACACCACATGATTTTATCCTTTTGATGCCAACACTTCCTAAGAGGTCACCCATCATGGAATTGCTCTACACAGAATACACCTAATCTAGAGTTTCGACGAACTCCAAGCCACTACATTAAAAGGCGCCTCTGTTATTAGAGTTTCCCGATATATATTTGAGAGATATTACATACTCACTCACTTATAAAAGTGACGTCCTCGTCAATTTTGTTATGCAGGTCCAAACCACACTAGACAGTGAGAACACACCCATCCACTTCCGGCTGGTGAACTGCTCTGATACCCACTGTAATGCCCCAGAACTCCACCCATCGAGGTATGTGTCTGCTTTGGCCACACGTCCACGATTTTATTCTTTTGGTGCCAACACTTCCAAGAGCTCACCCATCATGGGATTGCTCTATATAGAGCACGCTTAACTCTAAAATTCCGATGAACTCTAAGCCACTACACCAAAAGACGTCTCTGTGATTAAAGTCCACGATCTATATTTGAGAGGATATTACATCTCCTTTTTCATTTGGAACATAAGTGATTTCTATATTATCTGTTTCTACTAGGATGTACTCATAAAAAATTACGAGTTTTCTTTGGATCAATAGGCATAAAATGCCATTTTTTTGGAAAAAAAGTGTTGAATAATAAAGTAAGGATTTTTTCAGTAAATCCCCTAAAGCTTTCTAGTTCAACTGCATAAAGGTTCTTCAAGCAATGATCTTAACCAAGTAGGTAAAATTGCATAGATCTTAACTAGTTTAATTGTCGACATATTAATAAAATTAAAATAAGAAGCAATTTTTAGTGCTCTTAGGAATTCACAATTTTGATTAATTGATGTTTTTTCTTTTTCTTTAAATTGACATTGATTAAAATGACCTTAAACAATTTGAGCTTCTGTAAAATAAGTTTATAACTTATCCCACCATTTTATCCTAAAACTCTTTTCCTAAAAAGATGACCCCATTCATCATTTTCTAATATATATGATCAGGTTACTATCCATCCTATATTAAATTTTGAGCAATATTGCATTTATTTTATTAGATAAAAAATTTTGTAGTTTTTTTTTATAAAAATTTGATATCCTTGATAAATTTCCTCTGGAAATATTTTTTTAAACGAACCAAAGAATTTAAACCATTGAGCAAACCATGTAGGAAATGAATTTGAAACCTTGAATGGGAATAATTAATAAGATAAAATACATATTCCCATAGTAATTAAACACTTGAAGGATAAATGGTTTAGCACAGTTTCTTCGGGCACATGAGTGTTGTCCTCATTGTATTTGAGCATGGACTCTTAAAATTTTGAGTTTATAATAATTTATATCTCCTTTTTCATTTGGAACATGAGCGATTTCTATACTGTCTGTTTCTACTATGATATACTCATAAAAATTACAAGTTTTCTTTGCATCAATGGGCATAAAATGACAAATTTTTGGGAAAAAGTGTTAAATAATAAAATAAGGATTTTTTCATTAAATCCTTTAGAGCTTTCTGGTTCAACTGCATAAAGGTTCTTTGAATAATGTTTCATATAATAGTCATTGATTTGAACACAGGTTGGTTTATTGATCATATAGCTTAATATTTTATACCTACTTTTATTAGTGATTGGTTGATTCACCTATGGTTAAAGTGGTGATGCAACTGCTTTTAAATAAGTTGTTGGAGTAGGTGCTTAGAACTTGTTGGTTTAGTAGGTGTTTGTAGAGCAAGTTTCATTGCATAATCAGCTTTAAACTTAACTTTGATTTCATTTTTACCTTGAAGAAATTGTTATATTTTACGTATAACTCTTATGTTTTATACACACACATACACACACAAGCTATATATATATATATATGTTATAAGCTATACATATGAGTTGTGTTTGTATAAGTTATATATTATATAATATTTTATTTTTATTTATAAGTTATGATTTATATACATACATATAAATATAAAAAAACAAGTTAATAATCTAGAAATTATAAATATTGTATGAATGGCAAATAAAATTGGCAAAATAAATAGGTCATTGATAAAATATATAAATTGTATGTATAAGTTACATATATATTATATTTTATAAGTTGTATGTTATATTTATGTGCGTATAATCATATGCACTAACACGTAATACATATATGTATATGTGTATGTGTTATATAATCATATATAAATTATATGTTTATATTTAATGTATTTGTTATGATAACATTCGTATGTGCATATGTGTCAATATGAGTATGAGTATATTTATTTAGCTTCTCACTTTTTGATCCAAATAAGGATATAATGTTACTTTTAATTTTATTCTCAATTTAACACTACAACTAATAAATAAAAGTAAATGTTGGAATATGTATTCCTGGTAATAAAACTCTAGGTGAAGTAAACAAAATAATACATGATTCCTAGTCTATTACTAGTAATATCATTTCCAAGACATGGCTATTTTATTCCTCCTCTATCCTACTACTCAAAGTAAACAGGTCGTTAATAATATATCATACTTATATGTTGTGCTATGTAAATATTGATGTATGGAAGATATTTTATGACTAATGTAAGGTATGATATGTCTTTGTTAGATGATATCTATAATATAAAGATAAACATTTTATAATAAAGGCCAAATGTGTCCTTTATTATAAAATAAGAGGTTATTTGGTTAACCTTAATAAATAAGATATAATAATCATCCCTCATATTAATGATGGTCAACAAATCTTTAATGATTTTATTAATTTATGAAGTGGGGTTGCGTTTTTCCTAAGCTATCCTTATCCTATAAATACTCTATTAGCCCAGTTTTCTTCCCATCTTTCCTTAGTCTTTGGAAACCCTAAGAAGAGCAAAGAGAAGATGTTTAGGTAAGTGTTTCTCCTTCCGATCTTTTCATAGTCCAAATAGATTATCCCTTTAAGTGATATTTATCTCTTTGAAAGGAATCATCGGTGAAGATCTTTTGAGAAAAACCCTAAGTTCCTTAAAGATTTAAATTTTAGAGATCAAGAAGGCTTGAGAATCAAATCCTAGGTAAGTTAAATTGATATTCTATCCTTATGATTTTGGAAAATGATCGATATCTATATCATGGTCTATTTTATGACTTAAGCAAATTTTAGGGTTAAAAGATCTTATGGAGATATACCTTCTTTGGAGATCTATCTTTGTTCAGATTAAGAGCAAGGTGTGATTATAAGTTATTTTGATTTATGATTTTTGTTAAATCTATACAAATAATCTATTGATTGAGATGAAGTTATGTTCATGTGATCAGGTTTTATGGTTAGGGTTTGAAAGAGCTGTATTCAAGTACGACCTTACCTTATTTGTTGTTTGTGCTTGTAGGTTTAGAATTGCATAAATTGACCTAATTCTATCAGGCCTTTTAATTTGATTTGCTACTTGTGCTTGACTGCAGTTAGTAAAGACCACACATAGTGTGATACTAATGTTAGCAACCTGATGATCCTTGTGTGCCGTTGTCCTTAATGGAGTTGCACTTGGAAATGATTCCAGTAGATTACGAGTTGTTACCAACTTAATTGTGGAACGCAACTATATTTATATATTATCTATACATGTTTTTATCGGGGTCATGAGTTACTCTGGGTTTAGGACTAGTTGCAAATGGTTCTAAACTGTGCTGGTTGCTGGCTAATTGAAAGATAATAATCTTATGGTTGCTGCATTAGTTACTAAGAGTGCAATGAATTTGTTTGATGCTTGTTCATGCGCATTTGTTTGTAGTATGACGTACTGGGTATTTGTGCTCACTCTTTTATTTTTTTTCGGTACATGTGAAGATGAGATAGTTTATGACTTATCGAGATATATTTTGATCATGAGGATGGCGATGGTGGATTCGACTTCTTGCTGAGGACCAGTAGATTTAGATTCAGGAGAATAAGAGCGAAGATCAGAAGTTTATATGAAATTTTTAAGATTATGTTTTTAGACTTTAGAAGATTTTAAGAGACAAGTTTATATGAATTATTTGGATTTCATATAAATAGTTTTTAGGTTAATATTAGTTGTGTCTTTTAAAGAAATGAATTATATATATGATGATTTAAGATAACCTTTTTATCTGAGTTATTGGAGATATGTATTTGAATAATTTTGTGGATTTAGAATTTATAGCCTTGGCGTATTGTTTTAAAGAGAAGGATATGTGGCGAGTTATAATGGCTTTAAGTTAGGGCGTTGCAACTTGTTTGGTATCAGAGTAATATGTTTTGATCTATTATATTTAAGTTATGATTTCTTAGGACGGTGAGCAATGATGAGTGGGTGGCAAATAGTTGAGTTTCCTTACCTAAATTAGTTTTGTCTCTATCTAGCAGTTTCCTTAGTGTTTTGATCCTTTTAGGTTGCTTTACCTCTAAGATATCTTGTATCCTTACCCAAGATAAGAGGTAAAGAGTCGTCTCTCATAAGGTTAGAGCAGCAGTTTAGAATATAAAGAGAAAGTTTATAAGATGTTTTGGACCCCACTATATCATAAGGTTGCTAATAGTTGTGGAAATCTTAGGTTTGTTACCTTTTATGAAAGATTCTACCTTCCTAATTATGATTTCTTTATTGATTCTTTTCTTTCTAATCAAGATTTCTTTATTGATTTGTTTCTTGTTAATTATGATTCCTTTATTATTTCTTTCCTTTCAACTTATAATTCATAAGTATTATATTTATTTGTTATTATGTTTCATAATTATTTTCATTATATTTTCTTGGAATATTTGTTATTTTATTTTATTTTATTTTTGTTTTGTTGGTAGTCCCTAAAAATATAGAAAAGTGATAAGTAAAACAAATAAAGCAAACAAAAAAAAATCAAGAAATGATAATCCATAACACACACACACAACCCCTTACTAAACATATGACCTTTTAGACTTCTACCATAATACATAGTTAATGACGTAACCAGCAAAATAATAATTAGTAAGATAAGTTAAAGAGAATAAATACACACACACACACACACACACACATATATACATACGAAAGAGTTAATAATCATAAACTTTCATAAAGAAAAGTCAAAATAGGAAAAAATTTAATGATAGTCAGCAAATCTTTAGTAACAGTCAATAAAACTTTAATGATGGTTAATAAATATAAATCTTTAATGATAGTTAATAAATCTTTCATGACTCTAAAAAAAAAAAGCTTTAATAATTCTCAATTATAAATCTTTAATGACACGACGTCAACAAATTTTTAATAAATTTCAATTGTGAATCTCAAGAAAAGTTTTATGAGAACCATGATTTGAATTTAATGATGCAAACTGTAAACCCCTAAATTTTTGGAATCAGTTTAAGCCTAAAACCCTAAACCGGAAGTCAACCGGAGCTCTAATGGTCAACAAAACCCTAGGTAGACGTAATGGCTTCAATCCGGCACTCTTGAATAAGAAACTCGTGAGGATAAGTAGAAGTTTAGAACGTAGAATAGTGCGGAATTATCTAAGACAACATAAAAAGATCAGATTAGCGAAACCGCAACTCGTCTAGAACCCGATCGGACATGATTCTTGAAAAACGTGTCCAGGACCCGGAATAGTAAAAATATTTCGAATACACCGTTAGACTCATAAAAATACAAGGTTTTCAAAAATATCAATTTCGTAATTTTTCGGTAAGTAAAAATAACAGATATCTCATTTATACGCGTATTTTCTTACTACCGGTACTTTATTAGTCATATCTATCTTACATTATACTATTCATTACTATTTATACTATTCTTTTATCTCTCTTTTTCTTACACCTACTCTTACACACTCTATAACCTATAATTCTTACTTTTTACCTTTCCATAACTTTATTTCACATCTACCTTACATATTACATCTTTTATTTAACAAAAATAAAAAAAATAAAATCTCTTCCCTCTCTCCATCAATGTGGCCGACGCCCCCCTCTCTCTATCTTCCTCAATTTGTTTCAATTTTTATTTATTTTAATCATACAAAAATCCCTCCACATTTTCCTATAAATACCCCCCTCCTCTTTCACTTCTTTCACACATTCACTATCCCAAATTTTATACTAAAACTCTCTCAAATTCTCCTCCCAAAACTCTCTCCAACTATTATCCCAAAACTCTCTCAAAATAATTCAAAACAACTTCTACCTACAACAAAAACCCATGACCACATACTACTACCAAAATCTTCTTTAGGTAACCATCTTCTATTATTTCCTTTCCTCTTATGTCATGTAACTTTACATGACCATGGTGTGAGTTTTCAAAGACTAAATGTTATGGAAGCTACATTATGTTCATGTGTTGTTCTTGTTCATGAAAATCTATTTATGTTTATGTTATTATTTTTGTTCATATTATTGTTACTATATCTAAGTATTATTATCTATATATATACATATTCTTTAAGAGTATATAAGCTCACTTGCAATTTATTTATTTTTATGCAAATGAAATTTATTTATTATTCCATTGCAATTTATATATTCCGTCGCAATTTATTTATTCCTCGTTAAATGAAGACTAGTCTCTAGTCTTAGACTTGTCCTCATCAAGTCAAAACAAATTTTTTCTTTCTTTCATTTTATTTTTTATTTTGGGACTAGTCTACTTCCTAGTTCCGGGAGCCTTGAAAAAGCTAAGACTCTAATACTTGACTTTATTACTTATGTTATTTTGCGTGCTATTATTTTTTCATAATTCATATTCATTTAAATTGTTATCCAAAGTTTCAAGTTCTAAAACTAAATTGACAAAAATGAGATTTTGACACTTAGAAAAAAAGTTTATGTAAAGTAGAAGATTTATGGTTTAAAACAAAAATAAAGTTATCTCTTTTCAAGTTACAAGAAGAAACCACTAAGATTTTAGAAACTACTATAAAATGTTTCTTAAAAATTATTATCCAACTTTGTTTTTTATAAAGAAAATAAATTTTTATGCAAGGATAATTTCTATGAAAAACATAATATAAGGAAAAATGAGAATTTCAAATAAAGATTTTTGTAAACAAATAGACAAAGAAATTTGTATAGGAAAAATAGTATTAATACAGAAAACATAGAAAGAAGAAAAGTTATTTTCAAAAAGTTACTTGGAAATATATATATATATATATGTCAACATAAAACATCTTTGGAAAACAAAGGAAACAAAATGTTCATTTCAAGAGATTTACAAAAGAGAACTCATGTAAACTATATTTTTCTAAAAACTCCAAAACCAACATGATTTTTTTACTCAAGCAACATGAATGGACAACAAACACTTGAGCATGAATGAATATGAGCTAAGTAACCATAAAAAGAGAATTTTTCAACTATATAGATAACTAAGTATTTATCAAACAAATTTTGAATTCTTAAACCAAAGTTGTTTTTACATTGGAAAATCCGTAGTGAATTTGTCGCCACTGTTTCGGAGATATGACCTTGTTTGTTAAAAATAATTTTGGAAATGGGTAGATCTTTTCGAGTAGGTAGAAATCGGTATATTATATGCGCGATTCCGAGTTAAAATGACCAAGTTATGGCCATTTTAAGTTTGAACATTCCTTTATACGAACTTTAACGTTCTTTTGACATGATTTTGTCAAAATTCAGAAAATCATCAAGGAATACTCATTGTGGGTATTTTCTTTGGCTAGGTGACTCCGAGGAAGGATACCTATATCCCGAAGATTATTTCGATTGAGTGGAGTGTGTGAATGACTCATCAGCGTAGAGGAATAATCGACATGGCATCGTGAGTTTATTTCCGTTAAATGCTATACTTGTTGTGCTTGTAATTTAGTTGCATTAGAGTTAGGAAAGGAAAATGGATATGTATGTTAATTAATTCTTTGAAAGAATCCTAAGAATATCGAGGCCGGAATTGATTTAAAATGTTTGTTTTAGTATAACACTTGCTTGTATGAAATGCTTTGATCACCTTAAACTTGATAATAATAATGTTATGATATCATAAATAAATGGATTCATGCATACCATGAAGTGAGTCACATTGCATTTTGGGTTATTATCCTTGGGTGAGAAGGATAGTAAGCTCATGTCGAAAGCAACAATTGGTGGAAGATCCGAAAGCGATTGCTTGGCGGCGTTATGGAAAAATAAAATGCTTGGCGGAAGATCCGAAAGCAAGGCTCAATTCAAGTAGACTTCATGTGCTTGGCAATATTGATCGAAAGTATAAAACTTTTTATTAAAACTACTTGTTTTGAGGTTATGTATCACCAAACCCCGAATGGAGGGCCCAAATCCATTCAACATATAGTTTCTGGAAAACTATATGCCTTGTTTACCCACGTATATGTTGCATCCCATTTGTTTGCTTAATTAACTTGTTTGAAACTTTGTTACAATAAGTTATTTATGGAAATAATTCTCATTAAGCCTGTTAGCTTATACCCCCATAGATATCTTTTGCAGTTTTCCTATTTATGGTTAGGGCCACGAGGACCCTACGATCAGGTAATTTCTTTTGGATAAAGGAAATTTTAGATGAAGTGTAGTATTAGTATTGATGTACAAATATCCTTGTAATAGATTAGTAATCAAAGGGAAATGACTCTAAGTTGTAAAGATTGTTGTTATAAGTAATTGAATATTATGAATCCTCTTTTCTTAATTTGTTATTGTACCTTCTTAAGCTTCATAATTCCATGAATGGTTTTCTAAAGTTGTGAAAGTACGCCTTACACTTGATATAATAGCTTTTGGGAATGACTAAGATTGTCATACTTAAGCTTTAATATTGAGTGTGACGGACTGTCACGTTTAGGGTACCCTTTGGGGCGTGACACAAACAAAAAAAAACAACAAAACAAAACTACCACTCTTAACTTTTTGTAGTGGTAGTAACAACTCATCGATTTTAACAAAAAAAAATACTTATAAAATATATATATATATATATTATATATATAAGTTTTGAGAATTAGATATTCAATAATTACACAACATTTAAGGACTCAAGACATGAACACTTAAGTTAGGACTTATGAGTTCATTATTTGTTATAGTGTTCCTATTGTCTTATCAAGATCAACGTATTAGTTATTCTGTCATGTGGTGTCGAGTCTCTTTGTGTCCTGTTCTTTATAGTTTTGACTTTTGTTAAGCTGTATTGAGTCGATCTTAAGAGTCAAGACATATGTCAATCCAATATTGGTCGGTTCATCCATTATTGATACTTATCAGTCCTCTCACGGATGTAAAATAAAAATTTCTTAATTTCAAAATTTAAATAAAGGAAATAGTGATATATATAAATAAGCTTGGCAAATGAGTGAAAGTTTATAAGTTAAAGATAAAATTAAATTATAATTATAATAGAGAGAGGGAAATGATTATTAAAGTAAAACAAAGTGTCAAGATAAAAAATGTCACAATCATAATATTGACTATAGTACCAAAAAAAAAAGTGTAAATGGTAATCCTATAAGTAAGTAAAATAACTCATCCAGTGTAACATGTGATAATTATTATAAATATTAACTTAGGATAATGACAATCTTATCTTTTATTTATTTATGTGATTATGATATTTTTATTTTATTTCCTTCAGTAAAATGGGGTAAGCATAGTATGAAGTGGGAAAATGATTATGTCTTCTTAAATGTTGTTGGTAAAGGATGGAGAAAAATTCCAATACTGTAGTGGAGGAGTATTCAAGGTAAATTACAGTAAAGTTTGAGTTGACAAGTGTCAGTATAACGTAAAATCGTTAGAACTACAAGGAAATAGATGGTAATACATGAGAAGAGCAAGGTATGCTAATGAGATGAGATGGCAGTACTAAAGATGTTTAGTAAACAGAAGTTAGAGGCGGAAAAAAAAAAGAGTTGATTATAAGGAATTGAGGTATAAAGAAAATCCTAATAGGCGGTTGGTATGGTAATATGCGGTTATAGGCTTAATAAGTATAAAAGTACCTATATGAAAGCAATTGAGATAAATCATTATTGAAGATTAAATGGTAAGAATTCGGAGATAATCGGTATAAATAAGTGAATAGCTGAATTTGATAAAGTTATGAATATACGTGTGGAACAACATTTATAAGAAGGAAAGGAGATCTTAGTGAGTTATAAGATATGAGGAATATAAGGACGATAAACAATAATGATATATGAACTAATATATGTATATATATAATGATGAGTTTTTTGAAGGATTCTTATAAAAGTTTATATGAAACCATAGTAAAATCGTTACATAAAGTAGCAATACAAGTTTTGGGAGACAATTAGAATAACATAAATGATAAATGAAACCTGTAGATTAACTGTGAAGTTTGACAATGGTGGTAAGATTTGATTAAACTAATAGAATCATAGATGTTAATATCATCTAAAATAACAGCCTTATGTAAGATTTGATCTTTAGAGTTAGGATTGAATACGATAAGTTATGTAATTGGAGCTTTCTAATTGTGGTTTGAGGATTTATAAGGTGATTGTGTTTTAAGAAAGTTTCAAGGGAAATAGTGGTAATCAAAAGTAAGGCATAATGACCAAAAAGTGCTAATAAGTTGAATTGATATTTCTAAGCATGTCATATAGTTGTTTTGAAGGATTTTATGGTTGGTTTTTGTGCTAAAGAGATGTAAGAGTACCATTAAAGAAGATATTTTGTTGAGAAACAAATTGAAGAGGAGTAGAATGATATCGAATTCGAGTAGAGAATAATCAAGTACAATATAAGAATACCATGGATGGATTTATAAAGTAATGATTATGGAGACAAAGCGCATTAGATAACCGAATATCGAGGAGATGTTGGAATATTAGGAGTATGGATGTCAAAGGAAAAGTTGAAGTCATCTGGCAATTTTAAAAGATTTAGTATATACCCTACAATCCTAATCTATACATTGGTAACAAATACAAAGAAAGGATAATAGGAATTGAGGAAATGTGTTGGAAGCGGTATGGGTAGTTAAAGAATATTTTTGGATTATATGAATGATAAACGAGCGACATAAACGAGCTTCGGTGAAGAGCAATAGTGGTAAATACTAAGTTGAATTAATAAGGTGTATATGATATGGTAAATTTGAAGTTTCGGGTCGATATAAGGCTTGAATCTCAGAATTTAAGGTTGAAATTATAGTTGTAAGATTTTTAGCTATCTAAACATTGCTCAAGAAATTGATTTGAAGATTAAACATATGGGAGATTTTTGATAGAAAAGCAAGTAATCAAAGGTAAGATTTCATGGTGGAAACTACCATTAAGGTTTTCTTACTTTTTGGAGGTATGCCATGTTGTTATGGAAGAAGTGATCCTTGTTTGGGCAATAAAATTTAGGAGATATGGAGACATCTAATGATTTATAATATAGTTGACATATATAATCGTGTGAGAAAGGAAGAAAAGGAGTTTTGAAAATAAGTACATATGGTGTAAGAAATTAGCGATGGAGCAGAAAACATCTTAAATGCCGAAAAACAAATGGAAACATGGATTACGGAGTTGGAAACAAGGATTTAAAAGGGTTACCATAATCCATGTAACTTTCGAGGACGAAAGTTTCTTTTAGGATGGGAGAAATATAATATAGAGACAGACATTTTATAATGAAGGGCAAATGTGTCATTTATTATAAAATAAGAGGGTTGTTTGGTTAACCTTAATAAATGAGATATAATAATCATCCCTTATATTAATGATGGATAACAAATCTTTAATGATAGTAAATCTTCATTAATTTTATGATGTGGGGTTGCATTTTTCCTAAGCTATCCTTATCCTATAAATACCCATTAGCCCAATTTTCTTCCCACCTTTCCTTAGCCCTTGGAAACCTTAAGAGGAGCAAAGAGACGACGTTTAGGTGAGTGTTTTTCCTCCCGATCTTTTCACGGTCTAAATAAATAATCTCTTTAAGTGATATTTATTTCTTTGAAATGAATCATCAGTGAAGAAATCTTTGGAGAAAAACCTTAAGTTCCTTAAAGATTTAAATTTTGGAGATCAAGAAGACTTGAGAATCAAATCCTAAGTAAGTTGAATTGATATTCTATACTTATGATTTTGGAGAATGGTCGATATCTAAATCATGTTCTATTTTATGACTTAAGTGGATTTTAGGGTTGAAAGATCTTGTGGACATATACCTTCTTTGGAGATCTATCATTCAAATTAAGAGTAAGGTGTGATTATAATTATTCTGATTTAGGATTTTTGTTAAATCTATAAAAATAATCTATTGATTGAGATGAAGTTCTGTTCATGTGATCAGGATTTATGGTTAGGATTTGAAAGAGCTATATTCAAGTATGGCCTTACCTTATTTGTTGTTTGTGCTTGTAGGTTTAGAATTGCATAAATTGACCTAATTCTATTAGGCCTTTTAATTTGATTTGCTGCTTGTGTTTGACTGTGGTTAGTAAATACCTCTTAGAGTGTGATACTAATGCTATAAACCTAATGATCCTTGTGTGTCGTTGTTCCTAGTAGAGTTGCACTTGGAGATGATTTCGGTAGATTAGGAGTCGTTACCAACTTAATTGTGGAATATAACTACATTTATATATTATCTACACATGGTTTTTATCGGGGTTATGAGTTACTTTGGGTTTAGGACTAGTTGCAAATTGTTCTAAGCTGTGCTGGTTGCTGACTAATTGAAAGATGATAATCCTATGGTTGCTGCATTAGTTGTTAAGAGTGCATGTGAATTTGTTTGATGCTTATTCATGCGTATTCGTTCATGGTATGGCATACCGAGTCTTTATAATCACTCTTTTATTTATTTTTTTTCAGATACAAGTGAAGATAAGATAGTTTATGACTTATTTGGATATGATATTTATATTGATCATGGGGATGGCAATAGTGGATTCAACTTTCCTGCTGAGGACCGGTAGATTTAGATTCAGGAGAATAAGAGTGAAGATCATAAGTTCATATGAAGTTTTTGAGATTATATTTTTAGACTTTGGAAGATTTTAAGAGACAAGTTTATATGAATTATTTGGATTTCATATAAATAGTTTTTAGTTAATATTAGTTATGTCTTTTAAAGAGATGAATTTTATATATGATGATTTAAGATAACCTTTTTTATTTGAGTTAATGGAGATATGTATTTTGAATAATTTTGTGGATTTATAATTTTATAGCCTTGGCGTGTTCTTTTAAAGAGAAGAACAAGTGACGAGTTATAATGCCTTTAAATTATGGCGTTACAATATAGTTGTAAATACATATGAGTGTTATATCTCTGATAGTTGATGGTTATGCTTTAAGATGTAAGATAGGTTTTGTTTAGTATGTCATTCGTATATTGTCATGAGCCAGGAAAATAAATATTGTTTAATTGAGACTTGTTTCACTAACTTATTACTTGATTAAATTAATTGTAGTAGGAAATTATGGATGGTAATCTTATACGAGGCCGTGGTCGGGGAAAGGGTCAAGGTAGACCACTTTTGTGTGGGGCCTTACTAGAACCACTTGTAAAAAAAAAAAAAAAAAAAGAAAAGAAAAGTAAAGCTTCTTTACATTGTCATACTAAAAATCTCCCCTTCCCCCTTCCTCCGCTCCCCCTAAACCACCCCACCCCCCCCCCCCCCCTTCCAACTTTACTATCTACACCGAGAGCTCCTATCTAATGTACCGTTGAGCCGTCCCTTCACATCCAAACCCGCCATCGACATCTAGCATCAAGTTCACTGTGCAAACCAGTACGAAAGAGCAGGTTAGCAACGAGGAAATTGCATGATTACCATAAACTCATCAAATAAAAATTACTTAGATGCTAATTACGTAAAACTGATTACCAAAATACCAACATAAATTTGCATGTTTAATAGGAGATTTTCAAATTTGCATGTGGATCTCATCTTGAAGATAGATTCATTAATAAATATAAAACACGCGTTAAAGACATGATTCATCTTAAAAAACATGAAACGCCATTTAAAGATGCGATGCAATTCGGGGCTGAATCGCATCTTCAAATAGCATTCCATGTATAAATTTGTGAAACGCTTGTTCAATATGCAATTTTGCATTGGTATTTGTGTAATTATTTTTGTATAATTTTTATTTATGTAATTTTTTCTATAAAGTTAGTGGACAAGTATTTCACCTAGTTAGCAACATTTTTTGCATAAGTTAAAGACAAATGCAAAAAGAAGGTAAAGCGTATACCTTTTCATTCAGATGTTAAAAAAAATCTCTATTTCAAGATGACAAATGAGTGTGGCTTTAGAATAAACAAGGAGATTATATAGACAATATACATCCATCAAATGATTTAGTAATTTTTCTATCATACATGAGAGCTGAGCTGACCATAATGGTAGTAACGTTACCAAGCAAATCACATTATGCGCTACCTAAAGGTGCCCCGGTATAGTGTAAAGTACCCCCAATACTGGCCGCTAGTAATAAGGCACATTTACATGTTCATTCTCGCTAACAGTATAAAAAGATCACACAACAAGTCACGACATATGCATGATACCACGCCATTCAATTAAATTTTCACCTTATGTAAATTGACCAAAAAAAGAAAAAAACCATCAAAAGATAACATCAAAGAAATAGTATGCGTTGGCCAAAAAAAAAAAAGAAAAGCAAAAAAATAGTATGTGACATATCGTGCCAAAACATCATAGAGGGAATGAGTAGAAGGTACACACCATCAACAAAAAATGTATACATGGGTAGAGGGTGACGACATTTTGCTGACTAACATAAGGATATTAAGTGCACGACAAGACATAAGCTTTTACCCGTGGCTACTGCTTAGGGTTTATGTCTATGTGGCATTAACCAAGTCGCCAATCGTCTGTGTGAATAGCAGGGACAATGCAAGTAGTGCTACGATGCTTCGAGGTGACCACAAGTGATAGAAGTTCCTTTGTTTGCGACTCCCTCACAAAGGCTTACAAAACTAATCACCACCTCAGTTGCTTCTATAATGCTCAAAGGATCGAGCTTTAAGTTTATTTAAGGTTTTTCACCTTGATGATTTTGACCCCTTTTTTTTTGTCGATCTAACTTACCTCTTGGTCTCCCATTAGAAGGTGGGTATGTGTTTCATAGATCATAAAAAATTTCTCTTCTCACTTATAATTTAAGGGTAGGATTTCTCATCAAGGGTTTTTTTTTTTTTTAAAGGTAAGTTTGGAACTTGACTTTAGCTTTTGCGCCCATTCCCTTTGCCATGTTTAATTTAATATTCGTGTCTGAACTTATGTTCTTAACTTGGGTTAAGGGTCTTTGTACAGCTAATCAACCATAATTTTTAATTGAACTTTTTTGAGGTTGCGAAGTGTTTGACACATTGCTATAGGTGGCTTCACCACAATTGTTGATATGCAACACATTTTTTACGCTCATTCATGAATGCATTCAAGTAGGTCTGTCGTTATAATAGAGTGAGTAGAGGTATGGAAAAGTTGTGCGAAAACTTGGCGAAGGTACCAAATTGATTAAAATCAAAGTTTAGGTACCTAAACATGCTTTTTGTGAAAGTTGGGTACCACTTTCGATATTAACCCTAGTTATAAAAATGGTCCCAAGTCTGAGTTATCTCACATGTTAGTTATGGCCATATTGGCATCGTGTGTACGATTATGGTAAATTGACATCTTAATTTCAATTGCTTCATAACGAATAATGGATTAACCTGTGGTAAGCAAATACTGGGTTTCCAAGCCTACTTTCCTCTAATAAATATAGACATTGAAACAAATCACACACCATATGATTGACAATTAATTAATAAAAATGATTAAATTGATATATTAAGCTCAGGATTCTCAATTTAAAAAAAAGACTGTTTCAAGCAAATGTTACTATTTTGTCCTTAGAGATTAACTAGTGACAAATATAATTTAAAGAAACTAACACCGTGTTTCATGTGAAGGAATTATTAAGGAATGATCCGGAGATGGAGGAAATGGAATAGATTAAATTTCATTTCCTTATATGTTATGAAAAGGAATATGAGGAAAAGAAAAATGGATGTTATATTTTCCTTAATCTTAACATTTTCCTGTCTATTCCAAAATGAAAAAGAACAAAGAGGGAATGGGAATTTTTTTTTTTTAATTCTTATACCATTCCTTTTCTATTACTTATTATATGTATAAGTAAATTATTGTTATATCTTATTTTATCTTTTCTAATAGTTAAGATTTTATCAATTTTCCTCTCCTTCACAAAAACAAAACATTCACATCTTTAATAATACATTCCCTCTCGTATTTTTCTTTCCACTATATTTTCTTCCTAATTTATTCTTTTAAAGCTTCAAGTTACTTAAAATTAAATGGCAAAAGAACACTTCCATTCTTTTAGCATTATTCATCTATAACTTTTAGTAGGAGCAAAGACAAAATGGTTGGGAAAAGGAAAATAATATTTAATATTTAAAAAATTATAAAAATGCCATTAAGATGAAAATAATCCCAGTTTTACACAACATGATCTCGTATCTTCAAAAGAGGAGGTCATTACTAGAGTACCACTTTTGATGTCACTCTATGCTCTACACGTATGTTGTTTGAGTACGAAGGCTACTTATACCGACAGATCCCCGGCAATGTACTGTTTTATATGTCCTAGTAATCTTATACATACAATTTCATTATTTTTTCTTATGTAAAGATTCTTCTTTCGTGAACAGGTTGTTTGAGAGTGATATTCTGGGTTCCTTGCCCGAGTATTACTAGTCTGACATAGGTGTTTGGCAATCATGGGTTCCCTTGGTATGCTTTTCATGTGGTGGAGCACTGCTATCCAGATATGATGCTCAGATGATTTGATGGTTCTTAAGGAATCCTAGACCCTCCAGTTGATATGAGAGCCTTACATGAGCTTGATTTACGAGGACGTTTGGAGTAGAATTAGGTGGCAGAGCATGACAGGTGGGTCGCAGAGTGGAATGATAGGTGCAATCGCATCATTAACTTACTGGACACCCTTGACAAATACATCTGCTGATTACTTTGATTGGTATTATGCGATCACTAGGCACTAGATCAATCGTGCCAGCGCCATTTATATGATTTATGGTAACTTCAAAGATTAGATAAGGTATATATGGATGTATACTGTACTCGTTATTTCTTGATTTACATGTTCGCTATCTCTTGCAGGCAGATTTCATTTTCAAAGTTCCAAACATGTAAATAGAGAGCACTTTTGCTACTACATGAGATGTCATTCGTATAGTAGATGGGTTCATGAGATTTTATATGAATGATCCAATACCAACACCACCACTAACATTGGATTACCTATAACCTTAGCTAGTAGAAAGACAATAGCTAGAGAGAGAGAGAGCAACGGCGAGGTCCAGGCTGACCTACAGATATCAGAGATTAGCCTTCGCCCTCGCATGTATATGTACCTGATGAACCTAACCCTTTGCATTTTCAACATGACGAGTCTGGTCCATCATCATCATCATATGCTCATTTGGTGGACATCTCGATGCTAGATATCTTATACACAAAGGTCTACACCCCTTTGCTCCATAAAAGAGGCAACCGTCACCGTCAACAAGATATGAGGAAATGACTCACTCAGGTAGACCTAAACGTTATCCCATTTCACCCGTAAACTACTGGTGGTGGAGATGGGGATGCCATGCTTACACAGGTTGATTCATCTATGGAACATCTCCATCAGGATGTGCATCAGCGTACACCGTTTCCTCATACTTTTATCAGCAGGGATAAAGGAGGTGGGGTACCTAGGAGTAGAGATTATATTTTATTAATTCTTATATATTTATGATTGCTGTATGTAGAATTGTCATATACTTTTGATGTAATTAATTGAACAGTAATGCAATTATTTTATATTATGTTTTATGAGTTTTTTATTATGCCAGCGGTGAAAGGTTTGACAGTACTGTTGTGGTTAGATGAATCGGGTTTTGGATTGTTTTTGGATGGATTGGGTTGTGAATACTATTGTGATTGGATTATATAGCCTGGAAGTTGTTTACCCGATGTGGATAGCTAATGGATGATTTATATAGCTGATTGTATATGATTTTGATATATTATAATAATTAATGTAAAAACGAGTGACATATGGGATGTGTTGGGACAATAAAATTTGTGCTGACCTAGTCTCTTTGAGAGATAAAGTCAGTACTTTACACTGATATTATTTGCTCAAGAAACGAGATTAGACACCAATAACCTCGTCCCTTAAAAAACCTAAAAAAATATTATCTAAAATTATGATTATTTTTATTTTAATGGTATTTCTACAATTTTTTTAAATATTAAATATTATTTTCCTTTTCCCAAAAATGGCTAGCACAAGAGCACATAATTCCCAAAAAATAGAAAAAGTAAAAAAGGAAAAAAATAAAAAACTTAAGAACCCCTAAAACCCTCATTAAGCCTCTGCCTCTGCCTCTGCCTCTGCCTCTTCCCATAGAACCCACCCAAACCTTTGCCACAACACGAACCCTAAGCAATGGACGAGCACGACCCCCCAGGCCTCATCGATCCCACCGTCGACATTTGTCAACACCTAATGGACCGGTATTCTAAGTCTTCCGCCCCACAGCACCGCCACCTCCTCGCCACCGCTGCTGCTTCCCGCTCCATCCTCCTCTCCGAATCCCTCCCTCTGACTCCTGCGTCCTATTTTGCTGCCGCAATGTCCGCTGCCTCCAATTCCGATTCCCTGGATGCCACTGAGGTTGCCGCTCTGCTGTCTTTCCTTTCAATCGTGCTCCCTGCTGTGCCTGAGCGAGGAATCGCGCCATCCAAAGCACGGGAGGCAGTGGAGCTGCTGGTGGAGTTGCTGGAGAAGAGAGAGAGTGAGAAACTTGGAGTTTCGAGTGTTAGGGCTGGAGTCAAGTGTTTGGGGGTTTTGATAGGGTTCTGTGATTTGGAGGATTGGGACTCGGTGAGACTGGGGTTTGAGAAACTGTTGAAATTCGCTGTGGATAAGCGCCCGAAGGTACTCACTATCCTGGGTTTTCTTCAAGCTTTTAATTTTTAAGTATATGAGATGCGGGAACAAATTGCTGATTTTTGTTTGAATAGTAGTTAGGTTCCAAGATGAAATGCATATTTGATTTTAGCTTTATTGGCCTTTGTAAAGACTGAATAAAGTGGAAAGAAATGGCATTAATACGTCATGGTGTTTGCATTTCGATGAGTCTTATATCAATTAAGATTTTTGGTTGCAAGAATCTTGCCCCCCAGTGTTTAAGTTCATTACAGCCACAGATGGTTTATTCAAGGCATAAGATTCTCGTTTTACTGTATTATACTATGGTTCAATTGCTTGTAATTGAACTAGTAGGAAGATGGAATCCAATTTCGGTAGTTTGTGTGTGATCATTATTGAATCCTATGTCGATCCTTTTCTATGAAATGCCAAAGACGAGACTGAAATATAATCCTTTTAATTCAGCCTCGTCCATTTTAAGGCTTTTAAGAAAACAATGATAAAATTTGTGACTTCGTGTATAGTAGTTGGTTCACAAAAGATGATTTCTGAAGCTGGTTATAGATATAAATACAGTCATGAATTTTCAGCTTAAACTTGCTTTAGTGGCTGAATCATATCCTTGTTGTGGCTACGAACCTTTAGTTAGGGTCTAAATTCTCTTGGCATGTTTATAAGGGACTTCTTTCAAAATTTCGTACAGTTGTACACCCCTCTCTATTATTCCCATGCTCACCCCACAAAAAGAAAATAAGGGGGGGCCTTTGTATCATTAGCTCTAGTCCTTAAATTTCTGTCTATCTAGTGTGAACAGGAATTAAAAGACTGCATCTATATTCCTCCATCTTTTATAGAGGAGCATTTTCCACAATTATGTAAATAAGACATGTACATAACATGGCACCTAAAAGAAAGATGTTATGCCATCCCTAAAGAAAAGATAAGGCTGTATTAAATTGTAAACCTGTAACTGTTAACAAACTGTTTGCATTCACATAAACTAGGACATGTCAAGGGCATCATTGTCTATTCACATTATCAATGTCCTAAGTTACTCGCTACATATCATAGTATGTCTAAATTCACATTACAAGCTATAGTAAAACTTTACATATATTCTCTTACATTAAATGCATAATTATAGCATAAACTATAATGTAACACAGCGATTCATCTTCACAAGAGGCATCCAAAAGCCTGAACTCTGAAAACAGGTGGCCAGTGAGTGTTAACAGTGCAGTTCCAGAGCCCAAGCTAGTTGCATCAGATAGCATCTCTTGTACCTGATCTGAGTTCCTCTATAGTTTATCCTTTTCCATTGACTTTTGAATTAAGAGTTTTCTCTCTTACCCTAGGGAATTTCTTTTTTCTATTGCATCTAGGGTCTTACTGTGTGATGGAAACTTTTTTACCTTTCCTATTTTTCCTCATATGCATTATCTTTGGGATGTTACCTAGTTCCAGCATTGGGAATCTGTACAACATTTCTTTTTGTCTCATGTAATGGGCACCTGGTGAAGGTCCACTCAGAGTCGGATCGGTTTGTCTTTATTCATCACCATATTTGGGATGAGATTTTTTTTATATCGTGTTGGTATCTTTACAGATGAAAAGAAAACTCTGGAAACACTTAGGTTGTAGATTGGCTTTAAGAAGGGGCCTAGGTGGAAATCAAAACCATACTCATGCATAGTTATGGAAGTATCTCTTTAACAGAGAATGCATGAAAATTCATGGAAACACTTAATTTAGTTCCTGGATAGCTACTGAAGGATGCATCTTCTTGGAGAAGTCACAGCAGCAATTTGATTGGTTCCAACTTATATTTGGCAGGAAACAAGGCGGATATATAAATACATGATCATAAAATCTAATTTTCTATTGCAGCACAGTGTGTGTTTAGAGTTTCTTCTTTGCTTGTGCAACATAAGAGTATCATTTTTGTAACGAATCATTAAAAAGAAGTATGAAAAAAGGCTGTTCAAGTACACTATTTGAAGACAATAATAGAAATAGAAGAGAGAACAGCTAGGAAAGGGAAAGACGCTATACAACATTCACCATTCATGATCAACAGAGGCATTGCTGATCAACTATCAAATATAAGAAGCTCTAGCAGAGATCCACTCTAATGTCCTAAATCTGAATAAAGTTGCATGCATTGAATTCGAAGCTATATTTTAATGAATCCTGAGGGGTTGGCCTAGTAGGTCCAAGATTTCTTATGACAATTTGCATGAGATTTTTGGGTTCAAATCCTTCTGTATACACCTCTTGGTACTATCTGTATACCACTACCACCGTTTGTACGTTACTGGTGTGTGTCTTGGTGAATAAGCGATCAACCTGTTAGATGGTTCAATTATGGCCATGGCCCTCTGCTGACCCAATACATATATACACACATGTATGTTAAATTTGAATGAGTATGGTTTAATTTCTTTATGTTTTCAGTTCACACTTCCCTTTGAATTTATTTGCACTTTTAGTAAATATGCAGAAGCAGTTTGAGTTTTACTTAATTAAGTTGAAGTAATTTGGAATATCTTGTGGCAGGTGCGCCGATGTGCTCAAGAATGTCTTGAAAAAGCTCTTATGTTTTCTCAGTGCTCCCCTGTTGCCAAGAAAGCAAGCAAGTTGATTTTTTCTTTGGTCAAAAGCTATATGCCCTTGGCTCTTAGGTTGACAACTTCTAGTGATGTTCTTGGATCTAAAGAGGAAACACTGTCAACACTTCAACTTACTGAGGTCCTGTATGTCTTGAACCTTGTAAGATGTATTTTTCGAAGTGTATCTTTGAAATTTCGTTTAAAGATCTTCTCAGAAATCCAGACGCTTATGAGTTCCCAATTCTCAGTGCTCACCTCCCACATCCATAAAATCATTGAAGTCTTCTTTGAAGCATCAGAAGCTGCAGATATTATTGTGGAGATGGAAACTATTGTCATCTCTCTTTGTTCATACATATCTATGAAAGAAAATCCAAAGGAGACAGTCTTATGTGCCCTGAACTTGTTAGTGAATGCCCTAGACAAACTGCATAGTGGACAACCAAACTCATTAATTAAGCACCTCCCTACTATTTGTAATTCTGTGGCCGGTATATTTCCTGATTTGTTTCGTTAATCTGATCTATATGATCGATCTGTTTTGGCTTCTTATCTGTGTTTTTTCTCCCTGGTATTACCTTATTTGTCAATTTATTGTAGCATGTTGTGTTTTTTGGGAAGGATCTTGAGGCACGAATTAAACCAATATGACATGCTGATGTGTGCACAAGCTTTTTAATAAGCTAACCTATTATTCAATATAATAAGATGTTTCTGCCATTGTCACACTTCTCATAAAATCTTTTGTTTGCCCATGCTTCTGGCAAGACTTCCTACTGTTTGAGTACTTGCTTGTTTGAATCATTGCCTTGAGTATTCTAGGGGACTACTCACATTGCCCTCTATATACATATTTTCATGATGTCAATGGTTGTCCACTTATCCTTTCACTTTATTGAAGTTGACCATGTGGTGCCATGGAGATATTAAAACTATTAGATTTCTAAATTTGACGATGCAAGTATTTTGTCTTAAGTTTCTAAGTTTGTTTTGTGGTTTTACATATTTTATTATAACACTATCCCCATTGTTTGAAAATTTGGTTAGGGTACACATATAGTAGTAAAATGGTTATGTGAAGGTTTTAAACATATGACATAGCTAAATTTTATACCAATAACTCATGAGCTTAAGATAGTATAGAGATGTGTGGTTTTGATTTTAATTTGGACATACCTACCAAAATTAGATATGGCATTATAGTGGGAGGGATTGTGTCTATGTCTGCATGCCTTCATATGACTCATTAGATTTTTAATATGACTAATCTTAGCTACTGTTTCATCACACAAATGATTGCAAGTACGTGTAAATCTAAAAAAACGTGTATATTTCTATAGGTTTAAAGATTTTTTGTAGGTTGATTAGCTTTGGATCAAAATTTTCTAATTTTCTTTTACTTTTGATTCATAACTTAATGGAGTTTAGTTTATTAATACGGCTACTCATTTAAAAGTATCTTTAATCTAAACATTCTACTATAATTTTAAATGAAATGTTGCATTGATTTGGAAGCAAAGATGTGCTTCAAAGACACTTCTTAGGCATTGTGACACTCTAGCGGCTACTCTCATTCAACAAGGGTAGGAGAAACCAAAAAAGGTGTGGAAGGAAATAATAAAAAAATGATATGACAACAAAAATATGGTTTGCAATAGAGGTGCAATGCTGGCATAGTATCCATATAGCTGACTCTCCCTAGTAAATAAGGCTTAACTGGTATTGTTATTTGATTAACTTAGAAAAAAAAAGTGCTCTTTTGATTGTTGGAAGTTCTCCTTTGTGTTTCTTCTTGCCATGTGCTTTGGATGCTGAGTATTCCATCTTCACGCTTATGATAGAAATCAATAGAAGCTCATTGTTAATCTAGCTTGGATTTTACTAGTATTTTCTGGGTTCTGTTTGGGTAGTTTTTTCAGCAGATATGGACATTTTTTTCTAACAAATTGTTTATTAAAAAATAGATACAAATAACAAAAAATTGGCAATTCTCATAAAAAGATCAAATAAATTAAATATAGATACAATATTTATACAAATCAGACATATTTACACATATCGTTTTGATACAGATACAGACACAGATGAAAAATAGACCATTCAAACAGACCTAGTGCAATGCTAAGTGGGATCTCAAGGAATAGCATGCTTTTTTTGGCTTTGATCACCTTTGTTCTAATGTTTTTCAACCTTGTTCTCTATACCAGGTCATAGTCTGGCGAATTAATTGGGTTTTTGCAATCCTGATGATGTTGTACTGAGAATTTCTGAAGTATATTTGTACACTGGAGTTTTCTGATGTCCTCTGCCAACTGTTATTCAGGTCTTTTGACATCTGAGTCTGACATTTCATCATGTGCGTCTAGCATTTTGAAGAAGCTGATCGACCACCACTTTAATAAGATCTTCTTACTAGATGATTCTCCTGAAGATGAATGTCAGCAAAATTTTGAAGCTATTGCACTGAGGACAATGTGTGCTGCATTTGAGAATGTCCTTAATGCATGTGAAGGACTTCCATCAGAGCATGTTCTTTCAGTAATATCTGCTTTATTTCTCAAATTAGGTAATATGCTTTGCTCTAGAGCATATTGGTTGCAGGAAAGATTTTTTTCTGTCAAAATTCACTTGCATCTTACTAAGGGAAAAAATATCATCTTATATCTTCTCATTTATTTATTTTTTTGATTCTGATTTACACCTGTGGTACCCGTGGTTCTATGACTAACTTGCTCCATGCCTCAGCCTATGTCCTTCAATTTCTGAGAATCACATAACCTTTTTATTTTGGGTTAAGAAAAATTTCTTGAAAATTTGGCATATATTATTTTGTCAAAGCCCCACCAGATTTTGAGGTGCAGAAACAACATCTTTGCAAAAATGCAATTGTGGTCAAATCTGTTTTTCATATATAGTTGTTTGTATGTGCAAAGATAAAGACTAAAGAGAAATTATCTAACCGTCATGTGATGTTGTATAGGGGAGAGCTCATACACCTGTATGAGGGGAATCGTACTTAAACTTGCTGATTTGATGACCCATTCCAGGAGTGATACCAACCATGTAAGTGTGGATAAGTTTTTTTATGTTGTTGAAGAAGAATCATATAAGTTGCATGGTTGAAATGACACACACAAATTACTCAGCACAATTTGTTCCACTAAGCATGTGGGGGTGATAGCACTTGCTTGTACACAGGCAATATGGTTTCTGTATTAAGAGTATTGGCCCATGGTAGGTTTTTGTTTTTATTTCGTATTTTTATGAGTTATGACATAATCTGTTTGATTGTAAGGAGTACAGTGTAGTTTTAATTTGTTTGGAGGGAAATCTGTGCAAATAGTCTTTATTATTAAATTTTTATAAATTTTCAAAGATAATAGTTATTAATTAATACTATTGGATAATTTTTTAATGTTGTTCAAGAAGAATCATGTAAATTGCATGGTTGAAGTAACTCACAAGTTACACAGCACAAATTGTTCCACTAAGCGTGTGGGTGTGATAGCACTTGCATATATACAGGCAATGTGGTTTCTGTATTTGGGTTATTTATTTATTTTTATATGAGTTATGACATAATTTGATTGTAAGGGATACTTATGGTTTTTATTTGTTTGGAGGGAAATCAATGCATATAGTTTCATTTATTTATTTTTTTAAATTTTTGAAGATAATAGTTATTATTTAATGATACTACACTTGCAAAGGAGTTTTTTTTTTCTTTTCCTTTGGAAGCTGTTCTAACAAATGGAGTTGAGCATGTTGCGTCCTGTTCTCTTAGCAATGTTCACACCACCCATATTGTGCATATTTTTAATATGCATCCTCAATAGGGGAAATTTTATAATCAAACATACTCAAATTTTGGGTTTGCAAACTATTGGCTTAACCACAGCAATATTGGCTGATAAGAGAAAAATAAATGGTCACAACAAATTGTACTTCATGATGGAATAATGGTGGACAAAGGAGTTTCCATGGTAAAATTTTTTTACTTATTTTGGAAATACATATTCATCATTCATGCAATGTTGCAAGAAGGAACATACTTGCCCTTTTTTGTCCCTTCCTATGAGCTTAGAGAATAATTTATTGAAAAAAACCCTTTACCTTTGCATATGTGAGGAGTACACGAGAGCTATTATTTTTAACCCCCCACCCCCTCCCTGCCTCCCCTTTTTTAATGACCTAAGAAGATGATTGATTGAAAAAGCCTTCACTTCATATATGTGAGGATTGAGGAACACATGAGAGCGGTGAAAAAGGATAATGGAATTACAGAAGTTGTACAAAAGTAAAAAAATCAGAGCAAACCTTCAAAGGTTTTGAGCAGTTTCTGTTTTATTTTTGTATTTATTTATTTTTCTAGACAAGGATAGCAAGCTGGTTTTTGTCACATCTTTGTACAGGGATGTTTACCGCTTTATTAATTAAAAAAAAAAAAAATCTCACTTTTACTCTCCATCATCTCCCCCCTCTCCCAACAAGAAAAAGGAAGAAAGGGGGAAAAAGGAAAGAAAACCAAGACAATGTCTTTACTGTTCTGGGTCTTGGAGGTTCATCCTTTTAGCTCTTTGTGGACACAAACCAACAATTATGGCTGAGACATGAGGGGCATAGGGACCATTTACCGAGTCTTTTTGATATCTTTTTACCAAAGGCATTTTGAATTTGGTGTCTGCAAAACAAAATACCATGAAAATGAAAGTATAATTATGCATGTGCCTCCATAAATACAAAATACTTAATGTCCATACAAATAGAATTATTCACACTTCACTGTTAAGATTTTTCCCTTCTCAATAAATCAACTCTGTTTTCTAGATTGTCTACCAGTGAGTGTAGAGGAAATTAAATCAATTTTCTTTGATATTCCCTTGATAAAGCCCTGGGTCCGGTGGATACAATGCTAATTTTTTTCGCAAGGCTTGGAGCATTATTAGAGAAGACATTTGCTTAACCATTCGTGATTTCTTTGCCGCTGGGATGTTTTTGAAATCCATTATCTCTACAGCTTTCTCTCTTGTTCCTAAGGTGGAGAACCCGGCTCAGTTGAACGATTTCAGACCTATTTCTTGTTGCAATACCATTTACAAATGCATATTCAAGATTTTGGCGGAAAGACTAAAACTTGTTCTCCTCTATCTTGTGGGTAAGGAGCAAACAACCTTTATTTAAGGTAGAAGGATCATGGATAATACTCCTAGTGGCTTAGGAGCTACTATGGGGTTACCATAGAATAATCTTGGTGCAAGATGTGTTATAAAGCTAGACATCATGAAGGCATATGACAATGTTCGTTGGTGCTTTCTAGAACAGACCTTGGTAGCCATGGGGTTTCCCTCTCAATTCATAAATTGGACTATGCAATGTGTTATCACCTAAAAATTCTCTATAAATCTTAATAGAGAGTTGGTTTCTTTCCTAGCTCACGTGGTCTTCACCAGGGTGATCCTATATCCCCTTACCTTTTTGTTTTGATCATGGAAGTGTTCTCCTGCCTTATGAGTGAAATTGGAAAAAAGAAAGAATTCTCATACCATTGGCGTTGCTGAAGAGAGAAGCTTAACCATTTATGCTTCGTAGATGATGTCATGATATTTACATGTGGTGATACAAGATTTGTTGCTTTGGTTATGGAAGCACTTGAGGATTTTTTCTACTTATCTGGTCTCAAAGCAAGCCACGAAAAGAGTAATATATTCCTAAGTGGTGTAGATTAGATTTTAAAGGAGTAAATTCAATGTATTTCAAACTTCCAAGTAGGGAATTTGCCAGTGAAGTACTTGGGAGTGCCTTTGTCTTCCTCAAAACCTAATAAGTTCACTTGCCAATTTTTGGTTGAAAGATGTAGCAAATGTATTAATCTTTGGACAAGCAAATTCCTTTCCTATGCGGGGTGCATCCAACTGGTGAAGAGTGTTTTTTTCTCTATCTAAGTCTATTGGTCCTCTATCTTTATCCTCCCAAAAAGTATATACAAAGAGTTAACCAAGAAGATGAAGAGGTTTCTATGGAACGGTAGTGATGAAGAGAGAGCGAAGGCGAAAGTTGATTGGGATACTGTGTGTAAGCCAAAAAGTGAAGGAAGCTTAGGAATCATTGATTTGGTGACTTGGAACAAGACAGCTCCATTGAAACATATTTGGTATTTATGCTCAGATGTATGTGACTCACTTTGACCTTCTTGGATCAAATATGAGCTGCTAAAAAAGAAGAATTTCTGGTGTATTAAAAGTCCTTCCATGGTGTTTTGGTCATGGAGGAAGATTTTACAGCTTTGATCTCTTGCACGCTCCTTACTCAAATGGAAGATAGGAAATGGGAACTGTATCCCACTTTGGTACGATGAATGGCATCCAAGTGGAGCATTAGTGGATTGGTTGGGAGAAAGGGAGATATATGGATCTGGTTTTCCTAAAGAAGCTTTGCTGTATAATAAATGAAGGGGAATGGGAGTGGCCCCGATGGTGAAATATGGAGTCACATTAGAAATGATTTAGCAAATGACTGTAATCCAAATCTGCTCATGGAAGATAAACTAGTGTGGAAGAGGAATGCAGCTAAAGGTTTAACTATAAAAGAAGCTTATGACCTCATTCGAGACCATATGGATAAGGTTACTTGGCACAACTGTGATTGGTGTAAGAAAATAGCATTGAGACACTCTTTTTTCCTTTGTTTGGCTGCTCATTAGAGATGTATTACTCAAGACAAGTTAGTTCGTTGGAGAGTTATAAATAACAATTGCTGCTTTTTGTGTAAGAGAGAAGAGGAAACCTATGATCATCTTTTTCTTAAGTGTCCCTTTGTGGTAGAGGAATGGAAGTTACTAAACTTAAAGTAACTGGGTGCAAGTATTTTCCTCCAAGTGCTGCAAAACTTTGGGAAGTGTTTACGTTTGGGAAACAAAGGATGTCCTTACCTTGGAAAATCACTATCGGCTTGCTTTCTTACTTTATTTGGAGAGAGAGAGAAATGAGAGAAGAGTGGGAAATAGATTGTGGAATACTGCTGTCATAGCTAGGTCCATTTGTTCTTGTTTTTTTGTTATAAGCCCAAATGTGTTGTAATTGTCGAATTCTCAATCTTGGTACCGTTTTGACCTTTGGTGCTGTGTTTGAGTTTTCAGGTCTCTTGTTTTAGTTTTTGGGCATTTTGTTTCAGTGTTTGATGGCGTTCTTCTGTAGAGTTTTACACAGTGAGCACGTAATGAAAATCTGACCTTACGAAAAGAAAAGACCTTGAAAAACAGACGCTTACTCTTTTTTATTTCCAGTCATTTTCTTTATCATTATTAGAATGGAATCAGCTAGGATAATTTATCCAAACTTTTTTTTTCCCTTTTAATTTTTAATAATCTAAATGTTAGATGATATGCTTGATGGTTTTCCAAACATTAGATTTCATACAGATACAAGTTAGTTGCATAACAAAGACAAACAGGAAAAGGTAATATAAACAGACTATGGCTCAGTAGATGTGTAACATTTGCCACAAAGCTCCATACATGTTTTCACAAATTTAACTTGCCAATTGGTATCCCTTCTTCTAAAGGAAATTAAATAGTGGGAATTTTATCTAAGCACTATGTTAATGCAAGTAAGGAAAATGTAAATGGTATTAAAGAGATCCAAACAGGCTTTGTAGGCAAAACCAAGAGGGAGGCATTATTATGAGCGAGGAAGAAGTTTCAAATTATATTATTAGATGCTTTTTGGGCGCTTTGGGAAATGAAAGGGTGAAATCTAGTGCTTGACCTCTTGTGCAAAAAAATGAAAAGAAAGTCAAGTTTGCAACGTTTGTGGGGCCATCTTTTATTGTTCTACTAAATATCTTGATTAAACTAATGAATTTAAGTGAAAGGTAATTATAAAAGTTTTGTTAGGCATGTATGGAACAGGTGGACATCATTTTCCAAATTTCTGAGCTATGTTAAGAGTTTTTAGATGTTTTGACTTCAGTGATTTTAAATGTGTTGTTACTTCCCTAATATCAGTATATTATTAGGGATCATTTCGTATAGAGGACCTGCTCACTTGTTTTTTCCTTAGAGGAATATAAGTCATCAGACCTGCAATTTCTTTTCGGGTTAGACATGATGCTCTAGCGAGAATTTGCTTGTCTTCCTAAATTGGCTGGAGTTACTTTTTTGGGACAAAATGGACAGAATGATAAGTTCGGGGCATCAAGGTTCCTCTACAATTAGTATTGATGTTTGAATATTTTTCCTGGTTCAGCTTCAGACCTGCATTGGATCAGCTATAGTGGCTATGGCCCCAGAAAGAATGCTTTATCTTTTCCCTATCTCTCTTGATGAGGACTACAATTGTAAGAATACTTGGTTGGTGCCTATTTTGAAGCGTTATACCATTGGATCTTCATTAGAGTATTACATGGAGAATATTTTGCCTCTGGCAAAGTCCTTCAAGCAGGCTAGCCGCAAAGGTACTAAACAAAATATTCTCAATTTTTATCTTGTTGTTAGAATGAGTTAATTTTAGCAAATAATCAATAATACAAAGAAAGTGTGGATGTTTTGCTCATGGAAGTTTTTAATTGTCCCCTTTTTTAACCTCAATTTTTAGATTCTCTCATATTTATATATTGCCTGATATGTATATATAAAGGGTTGACTTGTAGCTCAATACTGAAGTACAGAGTAGTAGCTCTGTAAATCCTTCTATCCCGGCATTTTGGAAAAGATAAGAAGTGATTATACTGCTCAATGGGATATCTATTAGTTTTGACATAGGAGAATTAACGTATTAGACACACTTCATGTTCTCTCAGCCTTTCTGGTGGTTATACCTGAGATTAATCATGCAATGATGGTGATACTACGTATCTGCTGAGTAACATCTAGACTGTCTGAAACACCAGTATCTCTGTTTTATTGAAAATATCAGTTTTCCATGCATCATGTTTTTTCTATGACACCTAAGTGGAGCTTGAACCTGATGGATTTGCTCAAAATTGTACCTTGTCTTGAAAAGGATGTCGGATTGCTTATAGTTGGATGATATTTGGCTGTGTCAAGCATTGGTCAACTTTGATTGCTATAGATTAAAATTGCCAGCTATTTTATATGTATTTTGTCCCATTCAGTGAAAAGGAGGTTTAATTGTTGATAGTTGGATGATGTCTGGCTAGGCTAGTTTGAAATAATTTGGGCTAGTGTTGCTGGCTATTGCCTAGTAATGCCCGAAAGCACAAAATTGCATTGTGTTACTTATGACACATTCTTGGGGGGAAGGAAACCAGTTTGCGTTTAATAGTTTCCTTTAGTATTGGCCATGTAATAGCCATTTCCTCTTTGATTCTTCCAAGAACTGCACCAAATATTAGAAGCTGACCTTCTTTCTGCACCACCATTACCACTGCCAACTTAACTCTCCATCACCACCTCCCTGCACCAGCTAATGGTGTGATTGTTTCCATAAAATGTTGCATTCTTTGTCAGACCATTGCCCTTTATACCTATTCTATTTGTCATGTTTTTTTAATTTCAACTAAACAAAGTGATAGGAATGGAATACCAATTTGTCCATTCTATTCCCATGCAGCTGGTATATTGTCCTGATTTATTTCATGTGGTGAAGTGGAAATAACGTAGGCTGACTTAACCATGGAAAACAACATCGTTATGGGTTGGGAAAATTTCCTACTGGAAATATGACAAAAGTACCAGGGTAAACGAGGAAAAATGTGACCTTTCATTCCTTTCATGGAATTGCAAACTCAGGGCAGCTTAGTGCCTGGCTATGCTCCATCATTGACATCTCTTGGTCTCTTCCTGGACAAGTAGTTTCTGGTGCTCTTCAGGAGCTGAAGACCATAACCACACTTTTTTTCGGGTGTGGCATCACATGGATCAACTCTCATGCCTCTTACTATTTGCCGCACGGCAAGGTGCCACCATCGCCCTTTTGGTCTTGTCTTCTTCAAGGGATCCTAAATACAAACCGTGGAGAATTAGCCTAGTTGCGGCCATTCACTGTCTATGAAGAATCAGAAATTCCTCTCGCCTTTGAGCTCCTATTCCCATGCCCTCTTCTCTGCTAGGATGATGTTTTCTTATCCAAAGCTACAAATGTCCTCTTAGATTGGGTTTACTTTAGATTTGATGTATATATAAACACACTGCAAATGGCAGACAGTTATTGCAGCATTTCTTAAACACATCAAACTACTTGTTTGACTGAATGTTAGGATCACACTGGAGAAATTTTTTATTAGTTTAAGAGGGCGGAATTCTCTCTGTTGGACCTAATTCTTTTCTGATTGCTTTTTCCTGGCCTAATAACATTGTAGAGGATTAGAGGGTGCAAATGTTCTCTACAGCACAAAGTGAGATCTTAGTTGAGTCCCTTTTTTTTTTAATCTATGATGATCCGTTGGTTTGTTATTCACAATGGCTTCATCACTTTGTTTGATTATTTTTCAGTTTCTGATTCTTTACGCTCAAGGAGTTGAAAGGTTATGCTTATGAGCTCTGGAAACTGCTACCCTCATTTTGTCGTAGCCCGACAGATGCTGACATGCAGCTTAGCCATCTGGCAGAAGTATTAGCTGCTTTTCTTAAGAGGAAATCGTTTATGCACGAGAGTGTTGCCCTTGCCTTAAAGGTTTATTTCTGAGGCTAACTTTTTTTTCCGCGTTTGGTTTGACCTTTGGCACTTTATCCTCTGTTCCCCTCCTATATCTTATTGTTTTTAAAGTTTTATTTCCTGTAGATTCTTGTGGATCAGAATAAATATGTACTTGGCTACAAAAGTGATGCTGGAGCATTGACGAGCTTTGTGGAGAAGGAGTTCCCATTTGAATTTCAGAAAGGACCTTGTTATTCCAAAAAAATGGCTACTAGAAACATCAGCACTTTGGCATCATGCTCTGCCGAGTTACTCCACATTCTGTTTGACTTATTCATTGATATTGATCCTGGAAGGAGGTCATATTTGAAGGTCCTTGATAAAATATCTTTTTCTTGCCACTCACATCCAATGTATATTTTGGAACAATGCATGCCTTTATTATCCTAAATGAAAGTGATGCAAGTTTTTTTGTCATATCAATTCTTTCATAATTCACTTTTATATTCTGTTTAAAGCCAAAAAGGTGGCCTATGTCTAATTAAGGTCAACTTGGTTTTTGTTTCCAATGCTTAGGATGCCATTGGTTGCTTGGCTTCAATTACTGATTCATCCATAACAAAGGGGATTTTTTTGTCAACTCTTGAGAGGATAAGAGCTGATGTGGATTTAACTCCTTGTGAAGAACAAGATAACATGAGCAGCATGAAGAAAGATGTTCACCGGTAATATGAGATCTGCCTATATTTTTTTTCTTTAGCAAAAACACTTCAGCATTGAGTTTCATTACATTTTACGTAGCTTTTGTAAAGCTCATCTTGTTTTGGATGACATGATGTGCTCAATCCCCTTCCACACGCATATGATTTCTATCATCTTGTAAAACTTACACATGCTAGCTCTAGAATGTGGTGAACAAAACTGAATACAAAGAGTTCATTTCTGTGTTAAGTTAGTAATCAATGTCTGGGAGATTTAAGAATCATGAGAGAGAAGCTTTTCTGTTAAAAGAGGAATTATGAGAAGAGAAGATAAAATGAAAAGCTCTGGCCTTCTAATGTCAAATTGGTTTAGGTGGGATGGAAATGCAGAAGGTAGTGGTGCATGGATGGTAATGAAAGTGTATAGAGTTCGAGTTGAAATTGTAGAAAACAAGTGAAATAGACTCCCGATTGTAGCATGATCGGAATATTGCTTACCCTACATTGGGAATCTTTGTATAATTGAAAGTGGTTGGTCTCTTCACTTCTCTTATGATGCAAATCATCTACCTAATGAGCTCCTGTTCTCCTTGTTCCACAGAGAGAAAATGTAAGACTTGTTCCTAATTTGAATGAAGAAAGAAAGGACTCACTATGGCTTTGTGAGCTAATAAAATAATATTTTCCTTTCAACATTGTAGTTGTTGTCTATAAATAAGTCAGGTTGAGATAATATAGCATTGAGCTTGACTCGAGATTCCAAATTGAGCTTGACTTGGACTCAAGCTCAATTGAGTTAGAATTTTAAGTCGAAGCTTGACTTGAAATAGTCCTCAATGAGCTGCCTCCATTAAGCCCATTTAGGCTTGATATTTTAAAAGGATACACACATATATTTTATCAATTAAAATACTACTAATGTCTAAACTTGGCTAGCATTTAAGTACGATTTGAGCTCAGTTAAATTCATGAGTTAATCAAACTAAATATCATAATGTTTGAGCTCTACTTAGTGAGCTACTTAAATGGTTTGAGCTTGAAATCAAATAACTAGTGACCAGGCCAAAATAGAGGAGCTACTAGCTTGCATGTTTTGCTAATTTCAAGTTTTCTAATTTTTCTCAAGAATGAAATTATATTGCATGGTTAATAGCAACAATGTCTTGATCAACTGCTCTTTGTTTAAAATGTGGAGATGTCTCCTATATTCATCTTGCATCATTTATGGAGAAATTTTATGATGAGACCTATAAAATATAAACCAAACTTCCAAAACTCAAGAAATGTGCAATGCATATTTCAATGGTTTTTGCTTCTTTTTTTCCTCCTAAATACATATTAACCATGAAGTATTATTTTCTTCTATTGTGGCTCAGGATATTCAAATATATTGAGGGTAACAAAAGCAGTATTTTCATTTTACTCCTTGTTCAATAAGTAAATAAAAAACAAAATTTGGTCCTTTCAGGCTTCTGCATTATGGCAAAGTATCACCCGATATCACTTGTTTTAATTGATATTAATGCCTGTTGCTACACCAAAATCGTAGCTCGAGTGAAACTATGTTTAGATTTTTTAAACCATATATTAGCAGCAAAGGCTATTATGTTTATGTTATCCTAAAAGGGCATTATGTTTAGATTGTGGATCCTACGAACATATCAAGCAACTGAAGAAACTGTGATTTAGTTTGCTCCAGTTATTTGGTCCATGATTTAGCACTTGCCATGGATTGGGAGCTTTCACTTTACCATGTTGCTACACTTTATTGGATTATGATAACTAAACAGCAAATTTGTGTTTAGGGGAATTTATGAATAATTATCATTGAAGGCTTCCTGTCTCACAGATTGGTTTGGTTTGAGAACAGGTCTTCTTGCAGAACTTTCTTTAATTGTACCTATTGATTTGGAAGATGCATTGAACAAAAATTTGTTGGCCATTGTGATTGCAATGAAATGTCTTCCTAAGTTATCAAGGGATAAAACATAACAGCTAATTCGTTAATAATTTGTGGTATCTATTTAGTGCTTCTTAACTTATTTTGAGTGGAACTCTTGGATTTTGATTAGATATTTACTCAATCAAATTATTTTGCAGGGAAGTGATATTGGAGCTTGCATCATGTCTTGTCGAGGGAGCCAAGCCTGATCTAATAGATACAATCTTTAATTTTATTATGGAGAGTTTTGAGGTATGAATTTTACTCCTCTGCTTTATTTCCCTTTTTCTTTAAAGAGCGAGAAGGCTTAAATTAACTTCCTGGTCCAGAACCTCATACAATTATATACTGATCTCTCTTTACAACATATGGCAAGTTGTTCTTATTCTGCAGCCTTTCTTTGCAGAAAACAAATGAAGTTGGCCATGGTGAAGCTTATCATGCTTTGAGCAGAATATTGAAGGCACTTTGTCTTTGTTATACCCCTTAGCCTTTGATTTAGATGCCATATTTTTTTTTTTTTAGGTATTTTTCCCCTCACACTGCTTTTGTTGTTGTGCTGCAGGAACAAGCCTGGTTTTGTTCTTCAAAGTATGTGGAGCTTGTCGATTTGTTACTTGGCCTGAAGGTTCCAACTGATATTGCAACTCTTATGAGTCGTTTTGCATGTTTTCATATCCTCATGGTTCACACACTGAAGGTCAGAGCTTTCTCTTTGATATATGAGGCTGTTGATCAGTTTTATCTTCGACTGCACTACTATGAAAGTTATGCTTGTGTACTTTTCCGATTAAGATAACTTCTCGTGGTTGAATACTTATTACTTTATTATTCTACTATACATGTGAGTTGACACATTGATTGAGCATCAAATATACAATATATTCTGATCCTCTATCAAGGTAATTCTAGAATGTGTCCAACACAGCTAATCTAATTGATGTGATAAGTAGTAGTGGATCTTCTAGAGCTGCACCGATGCATGCTTCTAGCAATAAATTTTTTCCCCCTCAATATGATTCATGCGCTTAACATTTTGAGACCTGGATTCATCTTCTTCTGGTTCGCAGTTGATACCGACAAATCAATATATTGCTTATCCCTTGACTCCTGTGGAAATATAGATTCTAAGTAGTGACTTCCTTAATGAACTTCTTGCAGGGTAATCCCGAAGAGGAAAACACAAGGGCTTTTCTTGTTCTCAATGAAATCATACTGACATTGAAGGATGTAAGAGCTCAAGAAAAGCATGCATCATAGTTGCTCTGGCATTTTGATTTAGATTACACTCTTTTCCATAAAAAAAGGTCCAACAACATATCATATATGCATATGCAACAACAGGCACAAATGTACAACAATGTATCCATTAGAGGAGTGTCCATCTCACTCTAGCTAGTTCCATGTGATGTGCTTTTTCTTGTAACCATGGATGCTTGTTTTGGTAATATGTTAAGATCAGCATGACAATCAATTTAAAAAAGTGAGCTGTGGTAGATGCAGCTTTTCTACCAGTCATGTTAATATAATAGTGTGATCTGCAGGCCAAGAGAGGCCAGAAGAGTAGCATATGATGTACTTCTTGATGTAAGTTCCAGCTTGAGAGATGGTCGCCTGTCAGTTTAGAGGCACCTAATAAAAAATTGGTTCACATGGTATGTTCAGTTTGCTAGTCTGTTTGCTATATATGTTTACAAGCACTTCATTTGAATATTGGTGCCATACACCTGCCATACTTGATCCTGATTTTTTTTTTTTTTTTTTTTTTGGTTGGGAGGGGGGTGCATGTGCGTGCTGCTGCTGTTGGTGTTGGGTAGTTCTGATGGGTGTTTGTTTCTCTTTGAGTCCTTCATGCTTAGGAAACACCATATGTTTGTCCTTAGTTAATGGTGCATAATTTTCATGTTAAGTGAACTGTGTGAAAATGATGACTTTTGTCAACAATAGTGCTAAATATCTCATAATGATAGAAAGTATATTTCCATTACGCATTTTCACTTTCTTAAAACCATTATGGAGATATCCTCACTGCGAATTACTGTTGTGCTTCCAGATTATGGGCTATCTTTCTGGTTCATCTCCTCACATAAGAAGTGCAGCTGTTTCCGCTTTGTCTGTACTAGTGTACAAACATCCAGATATTTGTCTTTCAATGCCAGAACTTGTCCCCTCTCTTCTTTCTTTGCTGCAAAGCAAAGCAGTGGAAGTGATAAAAGTTAGTATTCTGGTTTCTCCCATTTTGAAAATTTTGTGTCAGAATGTCCTAATTCATTTGACACATGCTAACAGGCTGTTCTGGGATTTGTGAAAGTACTAGTCTCTTCTTTACAACCTAAAGACCTTCAGAACCTACTTTCTGATGTTGTTGCTGGAGTTGTTCTTTGGTCATCCGTCTCAAGGAATCACTTCAGATCAAAGGCATGATAATAATATGCTTACAAGTTATGCAAACAACACACTAGCATTTTCTATGTAATTCATTCTGAATAGCTCATGTTCTTGTTCAATGAGTTTCAGGTTTCTGTAATTCTAGAGATCATCATACGTAAATGTGGCTATGCTGCTGTTGACTTTGTCACTCCAGAGAAATACAAGGCTTTCCTTAAGAGCGTTGTGGAGGTATTTTCTTGTGCGGGTGTATAAAAATGAAAATCTCTTGTGAAATAAATATTTCTACCTTGTAATGTTTTGGCTTGATTAAACGCTGTATCTAATAAATTATTGTTCTATTAGTATAATTTTCTGTTAGTGAAAATTGCGTGATTTGCTTCCAAAGGTCAATATAATGTATCGAAGATAATCATACATATAAAATTTTTGGTAATTATCTATCCATGCATTTAGTTTAGCGTTGTTCTTTTCTTTAGTTTGCATCAACATGGTCTGGTGGTTGGTTTATTGTGGTACTTGCTCTAAGAAATTACTCCTACTAAATGGTTGATAAGCTAGTTGCTGCTTCAATTATTTTGGTAATTTTCTGATTATGTATTCCCCTCTATGTATTCTCTCTCAATTTCCATTATGTTGTTAATGGCATGGATTTGCTTTGTTCACTGCCTAATCCCATGCCTTAAAGAGAAAAAAGCAGACATCCATCACCTTGCCATTTAGTTTTAGGTATGTGATGTCAATTCATGTTGCATCAGATGTAGAACTAGGCAGTAAATTGTTTGCATGGTGATAAAATATGAATGTCATAATTGACCACACATAATGATGTGCTGAATATAATTATTATTCTGCAGAATCGGCATAAGGCATCAAAGGATGCCAGCAATGATGTTGCAGAAGCAACTCCTGCAGATTTATCCTCTACTAGGTATGATTCAAATACTACCTTTTTTAGTAATTGCTTTTAGTGCATATGTGTGATATGTGATGTATCAGGTCGCAGAAGAGCAAACACGAGGCTGGTGATGATACGGCTGATACATGTGTGTACATGGAATCAAAAAGGAGGATAAGGGAAAAGAAACGCAAGGTGGAGATACCTAGCAGAAGAAATAAATTGAAAACTAGAAGCCAGAATAATTTAGAAAGGTCTCGGAGGGCTCAGGTCCCCTTTAAAACAAAATTACCAAAGGCTCAATCGGATAATGTATCCTTCAATACTCGGAAGAGGAAAATTGAACACAGAAATCTTCCAAATGTTGAAGAATCATTAAACAGCCATGGCATGTCACGCAAATTTAGTAGAAAGAAAGGCATGGCATGGAAAAGGCAGAAGAAATGACCTATCGGCAAAAAATCTGTGCTGAGTACTTATAATAGCTACCTGTTTACGGTCTTCACACTATTCAAAGTATCTTGGGATCGTGGCAAGCTGTTTCTGCAGAAATCCTAGTTTCAATTTTTCTTGCTATGAGTTCAAGGATCAATGATACTTGTAGCACCCAAGTTTTGGTGTGATCTCATTTAGTTTCTGTAGACTCGTTCTGCTCTTTCAGTCCAAGAAGCCAGATGGAGTAAGGAGCACTGATTTTGAGGCTCGAAAGAACATTTCTAGAAATTGTCTACAGTAAGCACGGCTCTGTTTATAGTTTGCAAAGAGAGATGTGGTATTATTAATTCCTATATCTTGTCCTAGAGTAATTACTTATTGATTTATTTGCTAGCAATGGATGCATATGTACCGCAAATATTATAGTGCCTATAGTGGCCTTCAAATATTGACACATTTATTCTGAACAGTGTCCCCAACTTTACCGTTGTCATTTTGCTGAAAGCAAGTTCCTTGTCTTGCTCTTTTGAATGTTAACGTTTTTAATATATAATTGTTGCATTGCGAAGCCTGTTTGGTTCATGCACTGTTGATCTGATCCATATCAAGTTTTTGGATGTTTATACATTAGCTAATAGATATATATCTGATCTAATATGGTTTGTTTCAGCATTAAAAAAAAAAAAAAGTGAAAAATGTCTGCCATTTTTGAGGGAAAAAAATTATAAAAATATAAATTAGAGAAAAAAAATGCTAAAATTACCATTGTTATATTATATGTTGAAAATGCAATATAAAGATTTGCCCAAGTATAACATTTTTTACATACATATAGCGACTTTTTGACAAATTTTCAAAAGTAGTTATATTGAGTGAAACACGTGTTTACTAACATTTTAAAAAGAAATTATATAATAAAAACCACATAAAATAAATGAAAAAGTAAAAATGTCCCATCAACTAGGATAGTGGATTGATCCATAAACTTTGAAAGTGTGAGTTTTGATCCAAAAAACTATAAACAATTAGCAAATAAGTTTAGCTTTTTTTTTTTTTTTTTTTTTTTTTGTTCAATATCAATGTTCAAACAAATACAAATCGCATAAAAAAGTACAATGGAATAATTTTTTGGGTATTTTTAGATAGAAAAATACAAAATAGATTTATTTGCTAATTGTTTATAGTTTTGGGGGGTCAAAAGTCACGCTTTTAAAGCTGAGGAGGTCAATCCGTGTTACTCCTAAAGGGCATTTTACCCCAAAGATAATCATATAAATACCGATGTAGAATCACATATATAACATGCAATTCACTCTTTTTTATATGAGTTGCTCGTTGTAGAGGTGATTCAGCTAAAAGTTGTACAGTGTTGAATCACATTCGTAAAGAGCGATTCATGTATAATTTAAGTTAATCGCTTTTAAGAGATGCGATTTACTTATGGGTACACTTTCAAAGTTTTGGACTCTTTCAATTCATCTCGTAAAGGCAATACATTTTTATATGGATTTCTCTTAGTAAATGCGATTCATTTATACCAAAGGTGAATCGCTTTGATAACATGTGATTTACACATGAATCACATGTTTAATGAGTGACTCACGTGTAAATTTCAAAGAAACATAAATTGCATATCTGTATTTTGGTAATTAATTTTACATAGTTAGTATTTGTATAATTTTTTTGGAGGGTCGGTAATCATATAATTTCCTATAGTTATATCGCATGACCGACATAGGATATAGGTCTAAATGTGTATTACTGTTGGACATGTGATATTACACATGTATTCATGTTTAATATGTGATATACAAAAAGACCTTATATCGCATGCTTAACATGTGAATATGTGATACAATAATGGTAATGGTAATTATGTAATTATTTTTATTCAAGTTATATTTACTTAATTTTTTTCGAATAATGATTAAACATTAAATAATTTCAAAAGAAAAAAAATTATAGTGTATGTCCAGAGGTCTACTTGTGGTTTTTTTTTTCAAACTTATTCTCTTTTCATTTTTGTCCTTTTGTCTGTGGGATTCTGGTGGTTGGTTGAATAGTGAAGGAAAATTATAAAGGAAGTTGCACTAGGTTTGTTTAATTGTGGTGGTTATGTGTTATTATTATTGTTATTATTTTTATACAACACTGAAGAAAGCGTGATGTATAGGTATTTGTATGGAAAGAAAAAGATATTCAGAATATAATTTCAAATGTGCTTGTGGAAGCCATGCCTTTACCCAGACTCAAAAGGGCACGTATGCCAGGGCACCCTTATTTTTATTTTTAAATTAAAGGATGTGGTTTGCACTTGCATCCTCTTCACAAAATAATTTTTTTTGTTCCATGGCGCACGCATGTATAGGTTTGGTCATGGAGAAGGTCAAAACAAAACAAAAATAGTCTTTTTCATTAGTTATGGCCATGGTTTAGATTTGGTTAGAGTTGGACTTGTTATGGCTACAAGAATCAGTATGTTGCTTTTAAAATTGTCAAAAGTAAAATACTGGCTTACACCCTCCCTTTGTTGCATTTTTTTTTTTGTATAGTGGGCTGGATGATTTTCCTTCCTTTTATGAATCGGTCATGTCATGAGGGCATGTTTTGAGTCTTGCTATGTTCATTGATGGATTGATGATTTTTGAAGTTTACATTCAAAATTATTGTTACAATTACAATATAATATTAGATTTCCTTTGTGGACAAAAACCTTGGCTGGGGAAGTTGATTGCAGATTTTGAATTTAGCTTCGGTTGCATCTACTTTGAATCATGGCAATAATATGTACAACAAACTTAAATTTAAATTTTAGTCCTATTATGATACTTCAACGCTCCAGGGTTCTAGTCGAGACAATTTTAGTTTACCTTTACATGAACAACGTGACAATTTTATTTTATGAAGGTGGTGCCAGTTGCCCTCTAATTAGGAAAAAGGAAAAAAGGCAAATCTAATTAAAAGCATTGCTTCCACATGCGCCTTTAACACTTGTATTTAGAATATACTTTTTTACTGTATTTTTGTTGTGTATTGTAGTATATGTTTATATTTCAAATGGAATAAACTACACATTCCTTAGACCTTGTTCATTGTTCTTTGTTCTTGTTTATTAACTTCATTCTTTTGTGGGCTTGTAAAGAGTTAGTGGAAAGGTATGGGCTCGCGTGCGCAAAACCTAGGCTAGGCTAGTGTAAATTCGTGGATTTGCACGCCTTGCGGTCCCCCCCGGCGTGGTAGTCATATGTCTTGGCTTGGTCCAAAGGAATATTTTATTCGTTGTGCATATTATTGTTTTAATAATATTCAAATATTATTATTTATTTGAGCTTATCCGAATACAAATCTTTTGATCATTTCAATATCGGTTACCATAATATCTGGTTTTTCTACCTTCACTGCTCTTATATTTCAGCCACTTTTAAATTATCTTATCCATCTGTTGTAATTTTAATTTAAAAAAAAAGGATATTTTAAACTGAACCGTTGCACATATCTCTCCGGATTTACTTTATCCGTTTTAAGATTATTAGTAATCGATTTTTCTAAATAATTATCAAGAACACTATATGCTTTTTCACGTCTTCTTCCTTTTCTTAAATTACTGGGTTTCGATCATTCCTCTGTTCTTGCTATTCCTGTTACCTAGATATTTCTAGAATGCTTGTTGAATCATGGGGGATACGCCATTGTTTTATCTATGTTGGCGAATTATCCTTAAGGACAGTGCCTAGCACTCCTCAAGTTTTTGTTTTCTCGCCCCTTTACAAACAACATTCTTAATGATAACTACCCATGGCCTCTGATCCTGCCCCTTTCGGCCGTTGCTGTTCCACCACTACTGTTCATGAGCCTGCTCCAAATGGCATTGTCCCTGTCCTGCCAACCGTTCCATTTGCTAAGCCATTTCCAGATATATCGAAGATCGAAATCTTCGATAGAGACAATTTTAAAACGTCGAAGGAACGTATATTCTTGTTTTTTGATATGCATTGTTGCATATGCTCTTACAGATGCAAAACAATGGACACCACGTCCAAACAAATGAAGCTCTGGGTTCATGCGAACAAAGGTTGTCGCGACAATATTATTAGCACCTTATCTAATGAGTTGTTTGATGTCTATTGTTCTTATAAGGATGCAAAGGAGCTTCTCCATGGTTGCTAAATACATGACTGAAGATCCGGGGAAACATAAGTTCGTTATTGGAAAATACTATGGGTGGGAGATGGTTGAGGGCAAAGATATTAAAATGCATATCAATGAGTATCACAAGTTGATAGAGAACCTCAAATCAGAAAGCATTAATATGCAGGAGAATTCGTTGCTGGTTTGTTGATTGAGAAACTGCCTCAATCATGGAGTGACTACAAACAATAGCTTAAGCACAAGCATAAGCAACTTTCGCTTGTTGATCTTATAACCCAAATCATCATCGAGGACACCAACAGAAAGGAATCCCAAGCCGCCAAAGGAAAGAAGATTGCAAGTAAAGTGAAATTGGTGGATCATAAACCGCACAAGTCATACAAAAGGTACGAAAAGAAACCTGATTACAAGCCTAGAGCTAGTAATCCCACTTTTAAGAAGCGAGGCAATTGCTTCGTATGTGGCAAACCTGGCCATCATACACCTCAGTATAGGAAGAGGATGAGTAGAAATGACAATCCTGCTAAACTAAAGGCAAATTTGGTTCAAGCAATGATATTATTGCTACGGTCATTTCTATGAAAATAGTGACCAGTGTGAAAGAATAGGTCATAAATTCTGATGCTACTGGGCACATTTGCGCAAATAAAGATGCATTCATGACCTATACAAAAGTTGATGAAGGAGAAGAATTTGTGTATCTTGGTGATTCTCGAACTAACCAAGTTCTTGGGAAAGGAAAGTTTCTTTTCAAGCTCACATCTGGCAAGACTTTGGCTTTGAATGAGGTGCTACATGTTCCCAACATTAGAACAAATTTGATTTTAGTAGCATTGTTGGGAAAAGTGGGAGTGAGAGTGTCATTTGAGTCTGACAAAGTTGTAATGACAAAAAATAATGTTTTGTTGGCAAGGGTTATTGTAGTCATGATTTATTTGTACTTAATGTTTCTGAAGTTATGAATGTAAATGTTACTTCTTCTGCTTATTTGATTGATTCTTGTGATTTGTGGCATGGTAGATTAGGACATGTTAGTTTACCTTATATTAAGAAAATGCAATCTGTTGGTTTAATTTCGAATATTAACTCTTCAAGCATGAGTAAATGTGAAATTTGTGTTGAATCTAAATAAGCTAAGAAAACATGTGCATCTATCTTTAGAGAATCTAAATTATTAAGTTTAATTCACACTGATCTAGGTGATTTGAAGCAAACGATGACTAGAAGAGGTGAAAGATATTATGTAACATTTATAGATGATTTTTCTAGACATACTAAAGTCTACTTTCTTAGAAATCAAGATGAGGCATTTGGCATGCTTTTAATATACAAAGCAGAAGTAGAAAATCAATTAAATAAGAAAATTAAATGAATTAGATTAGATAGAGGTGGTGAGTATATTTTACTAAATGAATACTGTGAAAAGAAAGGAATAATTCATGAAATAACTCCACCTTATTCCTTAGAATCTAATGGAGTCGCTGAAAGGAAAAATAGGACATTAAAAGAAATGATGAATTTAATGCTTGTAAGTTCTAATACACCTGAAATCTTTGGGCTGAAGCCATATTAACTGCATGTCACTTGCAGATTATGATACCTTATAAGAAAACAGAAAAACACCATATGAACTTTGAAATGTTATTCTCCTAATTTGAAATATTTGAAAGTGTGGGGGTGTCTTGCTAAAGTTATGCTTCTTGATCCTAAAAAAAGAAAATTAGGTTATAAAACTTCAGATTGCATGTTTATTGGCTATGCTGAACATAGTGCTGCATATAGATTTCTTGTATTAAAAAGCGATATGTTGGATTACAATATAATTGTTGAGACAAAAAATACAGAGTTTTTTGAACATGTTTTTCCTTTGAAATCTAAAATATTCTAAATATACCATCCTCAAAGCTTTTGAAAATGCTTATGAAAATGAATATTTAAGAAGAAAAAAAAGACAAAGGAAAGAATATTCTTGTGGAAATGATTTTTACTTATCTTGTTCAAAATGATCCATTAACTTTCTCGATGCAATTTCCTCATTTGACGCACCTTTTTGAAAAGAAGCCATTATAGTTGAAATTGATTCTATTTTACAAAATAAAACATGAGAATTGGTAGATTTATCTCATGGAGCTAAACCCATTGGCTCTAAATGGATTTTTAAAAGGAAATTAAATCTCGATGGTTCAGTTGATAAGTTTAAAGCTACATTAGTTATAAAAGGTTTTACTCAAAAAAGCATGTAGACTATTTTGATACTTTTGCCCTATAACTAAATTTCTTATTCGAGTTTTGATTGCCTTGGCTTCAATTTATAAACTGTATTTATCAAATGGATGTTTTTAAATGGTGATTTAGAAGAAGAAATTTATATGGTGCAACCAAAAGGTTGTGTTGTTCCAACAAGAAAAGAAAGTCTATAAACTTCTTAAATCATTTTATGGTCTAAAACAAGCTCCTAAATAAAGGCATGAAAAATTTTACCAAGTTTTGTTAAAAGATGGTTTCTCTATGTTGAAGTTGATAAATGTGTTTATACAAAACTTGTTGATAATGATTGTGTTATCATATGCTTATATGTAGATTATATGCTTATATTTGGTACTAGTCTTGATGTAGTGCATAAAACAAAGTCTTTTCTTGCTTCTAAATTTGATATGAAAGACATGAGTGAAACAAATGTTATTTTGGTGTTAAAATCATGAGGAAGAATGATGGTATGATGTTATCGTAAGAGCATTATGTTGAGAAACTTCTTAAGAAGTTTGGACACTTTGATGTCAATCCTGTGAGTACCCCTTATGATTAATACTCAATTAAAGAAAAACAAAGGTGATATCGTTGCTCAATCTGAGTATGCACAGATAATTGGAAGTTTGATGCATCTAATGAATTTTTCAAACCTGATATAGCATATGTTGTGTAGATTGAGCAGGTATACACATAATCCCAGTTACGATCATTAGACTGCGTTAGTCAGACTAATGAAATATCTGAGAAGTACCATGAATTATGATATTCTATATAGTGGATTTCCTGCTGTATTAGAAGGACACAATGATGCCAATTGGGTCTCTGACTCAAATGAGACAAAATCCACCAGTGGTTATATATTCACACTTGGAGGTGGTGTAATTTCATGGAAATAAGCCAAACAGACTATCATAGCTAAGTCTACTATGGAGTCAGAGTTTATTGCTTTGGAATTGGCTGGTAATGACGCTAAGTGGTTAAGAAACTTCTTGGCAAATATTCCATCAGGTTTAATACCTACACCATCTATGTCTATGCATCGTGATTGTCAAGTGGCAATATCTATTGCCAAGAATAAGACCTTTAATGGAAATAGACATATTTGATTGAGACATGATGTAGTGAAGCAGTTGCTGAAAGGTGGAATTATCTCAATAGATTATGTGAAGTCAGAAGTTAATTTGGCCGATCCTTCGACTAAACCTTTGGGGAGAAAATTAAAATGAAACATCGAGGGGTCTGGGACTAAAGTCATGTTGAAGTATCAACAATGATGGTAACCCAACCTATGTGATTGGAGATCCCATGAAATAGGTTCATATGGGTAATAACAAATCATTGCTTGATTTGTGTAGCACTATTAAATGATGTCCCTCCTATGGTGTATGTAGTACTAAACTGCAAAGAAAGAGAGATTGAGCAAAGCTCTTAATCAAATTCCATATCCTTTAAAGGTAGTGTATTCTGTAGTATACACTTGATGGAATGACCTATATGAATGTGAAGTGAGGTTGCTTCTATGAGATTTGTAGCAAAATCTCTAGAGCACTCATGAATAACTAGGTATGCGCATGGCCTATTAGTGCAAAACCGCGATGAATAGCAGAAAATTGTGGAGTATAATGTGATTAATGAGTATTTTAGCTTATAATAAAAATTCTTAGTTCATAGAAGCTTTAAGCTTCACCACTTATTTTGTAAGTTATATCTCATTATTCTAGGTCTGGTTCATAGTCTTAAAGACACTAGATTCGAGGCATGATACTTATTTGAGGAAACCTAACATTTCTTTTTATCTCTTTGTCTTTTATCCTTTTGAAATATGTGGGGGATTGTTGTGTATTGTAGTATATGTTTAAATTTCAAAAGAAATAAGTCCCACATTCCTTAGACCTTGTTCCTTGTTCTTATTTATTAACTTCCTTCTCTTTGTGGGCTGGTAAAGATGGAAAGGTATGGGCTCACGCGTACAAAGCCTAGGCCGGACTAGTGTAAACTCGTGGATTTGCACCCCTACCAAAAACCCCGCGCGTGTAGTCATATGTTTAGCACAGTCCAAAGGAATATTTTATTTGTCGTGCATATTATTATTTTAATAATATTAAGATATTATTATTTATTTGAGCTTATCTGAATACAAGTCTTTTAAAAATTTCAAATGTCGGTTACCATAATATCTGGTTTTTCTACCTTCACTGCTCTCATATTTCAGCCACTTTTAAATTATCTTATCCATCTGTTGTAATTTTAATTTAAAAAAAAAGGATATTTTAAACTGAACCGTTGCACATATCTCTTCGAATTTATTTTATCCGTTTTAAGATTATTAATAATTGATTTTTCTAAATAATTATCAAGAACACTCTCTACTTTTTTACGTCTTCTTCCTTTTCTTAAATTGCTGGGTTTCGATCATTTTTCTGTTCTTGCTATTCCTGTTACCTAGATATTTCTAGAAGGCTTGTTGAAGCCTGGGGATACGCTATTGTTTTATCTATGTTGGCGAATTATCTTTAAGGACAGTGCCTAGTACGCCTCAAGTTTTTGTTTTCTCGCCCCTTTTCAAACAACAATTTTCCTATTTATTTTAAAAAACACTATATTTCTGTACAAAGTCCAGTGATGTATATGTTTTATTAGGTCACATTGTTTGCGTTGATCTTAAAAGTTTGCTGCATTTGATTCGTAGAAATACCTTTCAACTCTTTTCATGTCTTGTGGGATCAAAATTAAAAGTTTTCATAATAAATACTAGAGTAATAATTTTAAATATTATAGATATTTCTAGTTTTTAGAAATAAGTAATGATGGAAGACTCTTCTGGTAACAATTGAAGATAATGATTAAAATACCATGAAAATGAATTTCCCTTCTTTATTATTGGCATTTTTCACATTTTTAATGGGTTTAACACATATCTACTATTACTAAAAAAAAAAGAACCACAAAATTAATTAACAAAACCCTATAGTAAAATCGCATCTGTAAAATGAGATATTGCATTTTGTATGTACATCACGGGAATTAATCATGATTTAATGTTTGACTACCGTCGCTTTATTACGTGAATAAAACATGATACTCAAATTTTTATACGTACATATCGTTTTAAAATTGCAATATACGTATACCAACTTTTTTATTTATTCAAAAAATTCTGTAGCCCCTTTCTCTCTACTTTGTGATTTGTCCCATCTTTGTTTCTCTCTATCCATATTTTGTCCCATCTCTCTCTTGTTTTTATCTTAATTTACTTCACTCCTATTTGCTCTCTTTCTCTCTCTCTTTTATCATGTGAATATTGCAAGTAATAGAGGTGATATTAAACTTTTAATATATTTATGTCACGATTTATAAATGTGACTTGCACTACACTGACTATATTTTTGCATATCACGTGTATAAGTCACAATTTTGAAACTGTATATTGCTAATTATTTTTAATTTGACCTTATTTTAGTAATTATTTTCAATAATACACGTGTATAAATCACAATTTTGAAACTGTATGTTGCTAATTATTTTTAATTTGACCTTGTTTTAGTAATTATTTTCAATAATGGCCCTAAACAAAAAATTATTTCCATTTTTAATTATGGTTAAGCACGATATTGACTATTAGGCTACCTTTATTGAAGGAAATGTGGCAAACCTCATTTGCACCATTGTACTATGTTTTTAATTTTGAAAGGGAGTGGTATACAATAGTTGTAATGATGGGAATCAAGTTATAGGATCTATGTAGTTCAATAGATATTGACTGAGAAGTCACGTGAAGATGAACGTAATTTCCTTAAAAGCTATTTGATATGTTGTATTGATGGATATAGTTTGTTTTACATTCGAGTGGATATGGAAAATAACTTAAAATGGAAAAGAGTGCATACCATGACCGGCCATATGCATGTATCTAGGACCTTGGAATACACTGGAGGAAGTAGTGAAGGATATGTTGAGAACTATAAGCCGTATTCTTGCTTGTATGGAGTCCCACGGTCCGTGCCCAAGCTAAGGAGACCGGAAGACTAGAGAGGTCTAGGGCATGTCTAATGGCCCATATGGGAGGTTGTACTAAGCCAGGGTGTCACAGCAGAGTAGGTTATAGAACTCACACCTTGTGATATTGTCCGCATGAAAGACCATGGATTGCTGACTTGAAGTTTAATTAATTAAATTATTTTTATTAGTTTGATTAGTTATTGGCTATTTTACCACTTAACCTAAGTTGTTGGTATAGAAGAGGCTTCACTATAATAATCATTAGAGAATCTTTAGTCTAAAGTGTTTCTTGACAGTTCTTTCTCTTAAACCCTACTCTTATTAATCAATTTTAATTATGGCAGGTGCAAGTGTTATATCTTGCATTAACTTCCTGATGTGTAATGTAATGTGAAACCGGGAAATCTTGGCAACGGCCTTGCATGCCAATAGCCTGCCCACAGAAAATGTCGAAAGCAATCTATATTATATATCGTAAGGAAAAGCAAAGGGAAAAAACACACACGAACACACAGATAGCCAAATCTATCTACCTCAATATTCGTTGATTTTACCAGAATGGATAGAGTTTACTCGTGTGACGATTAACATGAAGATACCAAGCGACAAAGTTTAGGAGAAAGCCCTTAAAGGCGAGACTTACGTACAAAAAAACGCTAATGCATGGTTGGTATCAAAAAGTGCTATTGGGACCATCTATTACATTCTCATAGGGACGCATAACATACATGGATTTCCAGAGTCACCCTTTTCTTTTTCTTTTTTGTTTATTTATTTTTGGTTACTTTTCTCGCCTTTTAGTCTAGCGCGTATGCCATAGAATAGAACAGGGAAAAGAAAGAAAAAGAAGATTCCAAATAGGAGAAAAGAGGGAAATTGACGTGACATGAAACCCCCTGTTGGTCCAAAAGCCCTCTGGAGAGCAACAAAAGTCCACGAACCACCCACCTGATTCCTAGAATCGTTATGCATTCTTCTTTGGCACCAATTTTTCTGGTTTTAGGTTTGGCAAGCATCAATTTTCATTTCTCCCTCAAATCAGTTGTTCTTTCGCTATATATATTCGTACCAAGATTTCACTAAATAAAGTTTAACTTCGACATTGATGGAAGCCACCATACATGGATAAAGGCATAGCTAATGATCTTAACACGAATATTGACCATGATACAAGTAATTTTACAAATATTTATTTGGATGCTATATGGAAGTAATCATTTGACTTGGAGTCCTTCAAGAATTTATTAATCATGCGAGAGGGTGCTGACTCGAGGGACATCATCAAGAATAAAAGGACCAAGTTTACCAGTTCTAAATAAAGTAAGAAACTTCTTTGACACCATAAGGCGAGCTTCGGAGGCCTTGTGAGGTATTTTCATTGCCTTCTGCAGTAGCTCAAACTGTTGTTCTATGAGACACTCCAAATCGTCCTCATCTTCTATATTTCCATTAAATTCGGACAATGATGTATATAATGCACGCTGGACCTCTGTTACAAGATCCTGTGAATTGTGCCAATTACAAGTGTCAATGAGGAATCCAAGCATTTCATTGAACTTGTGATAATAACACACGAAATAAGGACATAAACCATCAGAAAAAAAAAAAAAATGCCAACTCCACACAAAACACAAGTACTTTGAGGGGTGATATGCTGAGTACTTAAGCACCATTAAAATATACCAAAGAAGGTCGATCAAATATTGCCCAGTTTCAATTAAAGAATTGGTCAACTTGCAATAAATGAAAAGAGGGGCTGAAAATCCAGAACAGTTCACAAAGCTGCACTCCTCAGTGATGTGCAAATCTTTCAAAGGAACTCCAGCGTAGAACTATGGTTTATGAGAATATCATCAGCAAATCAACTGAACTCAATTAACTCCACATGAAATTTGTTCCACAATAGCAACAGAAAGAATGTTCATTTGTGGCCACCAAAAATCATAATTCCTCTTAAATCTATGTATAATAATTAACAATTGTCCATTTGAACTTGCATTCGTGAGAGATCACTGGCCTCAAGACCCAATGTTACCCTATCTAGCTCGATTTATTTTCATTCTTCTGTTTCCCTTTTTGCCATTTCAGACAGCTTTCAAATGCTCCACAAACAGTACAATCCACATCTAATTGATCAAAGAGCTCAAGCTAAAAAAAAAATGTTTAGTCATATTTATTTTTTAATTTGCTCCAGTCAATAAATTCTGATTGAAGTCCAATCACATGGAACAATCAACTGGAGGCGGAACATGGTAAATCTGACACCTCCCACTCTTGTACATGTCAAATTTGATGTTATAGCCAGTAGATCTAGAAGTTCAACATGGTCAGATATGCATGATCTTTATTCTATATTTTGATGGACCCAAACAAAAGAATATACATGGATAAAAATGGGAGAACCGATACCTCTATGTAATAAACATCTGAAGCATTTGGCAGCTTTTTACTATTTGGCCGAAGATCTTTAAGGTTATATTCATGTTTTGTTGATTCATATGTAATGCCCTCCATTCTCCTGTTATTGGAGTGTTTCCAGTGAAGGGGAGTGGTTCTAGTATTCAGTACTGCTAACAAATACTGGGCAATGCGCTCCTCACCGACCACCGAGTCTTTAACAGAACCTGCAATAACAATTTGTTGTTAAATTGAGAAAAATACAAAGAAATACACCAAGAATAGTGAGAAAATTACCTTAACCAAAACTAGTTGCAGACATAAAACATGCCAAAAGAACCATAACGTATTGAAATCATCATATCTGTATATGGATTGCTATTGTTTTAGTCTATTCCCTGAGTTAGTCTTGAGCAAAAATAAATCCAGAAAATCAACTACACAAAATGCAGATTCATTTTCCTGTAAAAGATTGCCATCCTTATCTAATGGCTTTAGTTTTAGATCATCAGTCCCAGATCTAACATTTAAAATGGAGTCAAATAGTGTTTCCCAAGAGCTGTTAAAAACCACACAGGGTTTTTTTTTTCTTACCATTGAAACCTGCTCCAACAGGTCATGATGGACCTGATACACAAGCCAGCACAGAGAACGGACCCAGGTTAAGATGGCAAGAACATGAACGGTACAACAAGGGCCCTAGGAAGTGCTGATCCTAGCTTATTTATTTATTTGCATCTTGAAAACAGAAATGCCAAAAAGTGTTCAGATGACATCAAACATTTGTAAGACAGTATTACAGCCACTTTCTTCACAGCAAACATAACAGTAAAGCTACTTTTCCACCATAAGAGAGTCTGCAACACTTAGCATCCATCCATAAGCTTGTGTTTTTTTTTTTTTGGATCTTATCCATAAGCTTGTTTAATTGAGATTAAATGCACCAATAAACCAGAATTGCAAAATGAGGTCCCTCCACTACTTAAACAAGGCAGAAAAAGCTCTATGACCAACACATGATTTCAAAACCCCACAAAGAACATTCTTCTTTTTTGGATGAAAACAAATAAGAAAATCCAACCTCATCTGCATTTTTTGAGCATATGCTTACATAATTCAACAATGGAAATGTCCAACGTTGAAAACCGTAGAAAGATAGGTCACAAATCATGAAAACCAAAAAATTAACACTTGCGCATTGGAGATTGAATAAATATCTATGTCGGTAGATGTTCCGGATCAACAGGTGCAACCACCTTTTTGCTCTGATTTTGAATAAACTAATGGTAGTGCATAAAGGGTTAATATTATATTATGAAATTATCATTTTTATGGGATCAGGTTTTCCATCAGCTTTTTCTTTAGTCCAAAAACCCAATCTTAAAACCTATAGGACTTTAAATCATGTCCCAAAACCTAGGGTTTCTATTGGGCAGGCCGGTTGGATACCTATAATGACCCGCCCGCTTGCATCCCTAAACTTTGGCTCTCATGCTATCATTCTTCATTCCTATGTTATATGTCTAATAAGATGCTAATTTACTTAGCCCTTATATAATTGAAAATATATATATATATATATATATGAAAAATGCAAAAACTCATTACATAACTGGAAAAATAATAACACAGGTGTGCAAAGTAAAAGTTTGTAACACCTCAGGTTGCATAACTTAAAAAAATAAAAAAAGAAAAAGGAGTATGAAAACTCAGGTATGCCTTTTGTAATTAATCCAATTTCTAAAATAGGATATGTCTAAAAAGCGGCAGGATAATTGAGAAGAAACAACATAGTTATTAGAGTCAACCTACAAGAGCCAACTTCAACCCTGTCTCAACATCTGGTATACTTGGAACCAACAAGCCAGGAGTGTCCTGAACATATATGCTAGGCTTATGAGCAATCTGTAAAATAATTTAAACATAGTATTAGAAACCTAGATAAAGAGGTTGAATAAGACATGATTTTGATTTGACTGAAAAAGCAGACATATACAGAAAACTCTTCAACTAGAGATTACTTTTTGAAATATGTACCTTGTAGCCGGCAATATCTTGAGTAACACCAGGCAAGGGTCCTACTGTTGCTCGCTTAATCTTTTCCTCCACTACAAGAAAGGGAGCCATTTTGTCAAAGCACATCAGATTTCATGCCACCTTTCAACATATAATAGAGCTTTAATCCTTAATACCCCAAGAAACTCATAAGAGAGAGAGAGAAAGAGAGCTACCAGGAAAGCGAGAAGATGCAATTCGATGAATTGAATTAATTAGAGCTGACTTGCCAACATTCGGAACACCAACCACCATGACAAGGAGCGTAGGTTCCCTTGATATCACTTCCTTGAGTTTGAACTCCACAAGGTCAAGAAGCTGTTAGGCAGAGACAAAGCAGAAACCAAAGCCACAAACTAAGTTAAATAATCTGTCCCATTTTTATCAAAAAGTAACAATCATAGAAATTCCAACAAATTAGGGAAATGAAAATGACACCACCAAATCTTTCTAATTCATCGGGCAAAATATTAGACTAGGAGTGCATGCATTTCAGACACACACAAACCAAAGATAAATTAACTTGATGTGCATCAACATAACTTTTTTTCCCCCCTCCCCTTTTCACATAAATAGATGCAAGTTGATGACACTGGGTAAATAGCTAAATAGACTAGGTTTTTACTGAATGTTAAGGTTCAAGGAAGCCACCGCCACTCAAGGGAACTTATACTAGGAAAGCACCTGTGGCCGACAAGCTGTTTGTTATTCCCTAGCCCTAGAACTGGAGGGTGTTGAAAACCTGTTGGTGAACCAGTTTCAAATCCTTGCAAAATTATCCTAATTGTGTTTCTAATTTCCTCATAATTATACAAGTCCAATGACACACCACACATAATATTTGGACAAATATTCCTACGATAATAAAGATACAGCATTCCGAAGATATCACTTATACTCATGTGCATGTTGGATAGGTAATTCAAACCTGGAACCCTAGGTGTGATGCTGGTACAATGGCATGTCACATGCATTTGCATGGAATATAGGAATTTATATGAAGAAATGCTTGGTCTATACTTAATTATTTGCTACGCTATGTACTTGGATGTATGCTTGGGTTTTGTCATTTTTTCCTTTTATACAACTCACTTAACTTGAGCATAAGCTGTAGGGTTAAGCTGTCTAACCTTAGATTTGAAGACAGAAGGAGCAAGGCTTGGTATACAGGAAGTAATAAAAGAGCTTTAAGCATAAGATAAAGTATCATGACAACTATGGTATGATATATCGTTGTGTTATGTTATACGAAGTATATTATATGAAATCAGACTGTAAATGTAAAGAAGTATATAACATTACTTTGATGCAGCAGTATGTCTCTATATCATTGTTTATACTATGATATTTAGTAAGGATAATAAAAAGTTTAATTTAATCTAATATTTTGTGATTTTAGTTAGATGCTTACTATAAGACAGGCATTATCCTCAACTCAGGGATGGTATGACCACAATTCAGGTACCAAGGTTTTAGGGAAGGTATGAGAAAGCTTATGGAATGATAAAAAACAGAAGAATTACAAAAATGAAAACTATTATTAATTTTTTTTAATAGAAGAAAAGTACAAATCCTAATACCTTAATGAAGAAGGTCCATGAGCAACAAGTTCATCCTAACGCACACACACGGGCAATCTTGCTCATTCTCTCTATCTTACATCAACAAAATCACTAACAAACTTTCTACTAACAAATCTCCGCTATGTGTAGGCTATTCTAGAGCTCAACACCCCACACCTACAACACTCAGCCCTCAAGGACTGAGTAGAGAAACATCCACAGCTATCGTACCGCAACCATATCAAAGCAAATCACATTTGTGAATGAGGCAACATCTTGCTCAAACAGCCACCAATGCATGGCAACTGCAGAATCAGTAGCAAGGGAGTTGCGCAAAGTCACTGGAATGCTATAAGAACTAGGATTTTGGTCTCTGCCACCTTATGAAATGGAACAAGCATGTCAGCCATTGACAAGACAGAAAGCTGTTCACAAGCAAAATTAAATGTTACACGAATCCTTTTAACCTTTTGGGGCTTGCTCGTATGGGAAGTAGTGGCCAACTCCACAGAACGAAAGTGTACCCAAGAGTTTCCCACAGAATTGTCAAGAATTTCCCACATACAGCACCAATTGATATGAACCAGAAGAATAACAAAGATGAAAACTATTATTTATTTATTATTATGTTTTTTCATTTCTTATAGAAGAAAAGTACAAACCCTAATACCTTCAATGAAGAAGGTCCATGAGCAATATGCTCATCCTAACACTAACACACATCAGCAATCCTGCTCATTGTCTCTATCTTCAACAAAATCATTAACTAACTTTCTAGAACTCAACACCCCTATTTAAAGGCTTTTTTAGAACTCAACAAACCACACCTACAACACTCACCCACTCGTGCATTACAAAAAATGTCAGGGTTGTATCATGAAAGTTCACACTCGCAACCAAGTCTCACTCTACTAAGGGTGTCTAAGTTGACTTTAATTGTAGACCACCATCACTCCAATTGTTCTATTTGTACCACCAGATTAGGAGGCCACAAAATATCAACACATGAAAGATCATGGAGTTTCAATCCCTATAGCACTAAGGTTGTAAGCAATTCAAGTCAAGATAAGCTCAAACTCAATCCAAAATGGCGCTCAATAAGCTCAAACTCGTCTTCATTCAATTGAGTTGGTTTAAGTTTGATATATCCAAAGAGATATATATATATATATATATATATTTTTTTTTTTTTCTTTCTAATTATAATAACATTAATATATAAATCAACTTCAACTTGACTAATATTTATACTTGGCTCGAGTTTGATTAGGCTCAAGAGTCACACATTATGAAACTCGAGTTCGACTTGATTAAGATGAAATGATTTAATTTCAAGATGTGCATAAAAATAAAATAGGTGAGGATTGTGATGAGCATAAAATATTTGATTCCAAAACTTACACAACTACATCTTAAGAACACCAATTGCTGGAACAAGCATAAAGAGTAAAGACAATCCCCCAAGATCACACCAACGTGGCTTTCCAGTGAAGCTGAGAAACAAAACAAATCATTTGATACAGGTAATCTTAACAAAAGTATAATGTTCCTTGTTTTCCAATAAAATTTTGTAGCAGGGAGATATTAATATACACACAACAGTGTTTACTACTTAAAAGTTATAGATGGGCTATGAAACAGAAATTTCAATCTTAACTTGCAATTTGATTCCTTATCTAATTAATCCCCTACGATCAATGTGTTTTTCTAAATCATGTCTCTTTATTTACCATGAACAATTGCACTGACAAAAAAACTGCCTTTCTTTACACAATAAAAGAAATTTACAAGTCATTCTCAATATTTCAACTCACAGATTAATAAAACATCAAGTAAAACAGCACTGCATAAACTTTGACATTTATTTTTACATAGTGTAACCAATGACACCAAAAACCAAATGCAGCATGAGAATTGCAAACTAACCTTCTTGACAGAACTCTGATTATGGGCATTTATAGGAAGACAATCTTGATTGCTGGAATCGAAAAACTGAACCCATTTCTACAGCAACAAAGAGCCAAAAAGAAAGAATAACTAACAAAAGGACATGTAAAAAAAAAAAAAATTAAGGAAAAGGAATTTTACATTTAAGATATTGGGATTGGCTAAATCCTTCTTATTAAGAGCAATTTCTCCTCTTTCCAGCAATCTGAGGCTGTAAATCGGCATTTGCAGATGATAATGGAATCTGTTTTCATGTTCAAACAATACACCCAGGATCCAATAAGTTTGATTTTATCTTAAAACATATTTTTATAAAATTCAAATAACATTAAGCTGCAGAAAGAGGGAGATGGAGGACCCGAGAGTCTCGGACTTCGATGACGAGGTCGACGAGCTTGAGACGGGAGCGAATCGCGCGGGTGGCGGAAGCCATGTGGCCAGGGAACCAGTTGATCACGCCGCCGCTGGTGTTGAACCCCATTTCTCCTATTGCTTTCTTTACTATTCTCTTCATATTACCCATTTTCCCCAACTATCTTTCTCTTTCTCTCTGCCTCTGTCTGCGGTCGAGTTCGTCGGCGGGAAAACTATCGATCAGGGTTTAAGGGTTTTAGCCTTTTGCTGAAAATTACCAGCTGCTAAACCACCGAGGTGGCAGGTCTGATTTTCTTTTTTTTTTTTTTAAATTTATCTGCATTTTCCCTCTCCCTATTCCCAAGTATATATTTTTCAAAAACCATCAACTTATTTGCGACTTTTTTATTATTGTAAAATATTTATCTTTTTATTTAGTTTGTAAAATATTTTAAACGAAGAATGTTTATTTTATTTAATATGGAACAAATAATGAATTCTTATTCATTTCTTTTATTGGATGAATGACTATTTTTGAATAAAAAACGTTTTTTGTTCCACAAATACTCTTAATTATATAATAAGGAATATTTTCAGTATTATTTCTATTAAGAGTTCTCAACGGGATGTTTTATTTATTTTTTTATTACTTAAATATTCACATCGATTTTTTGTGTTACACCATATAAATATATACATATGAATTCTCCTAATTGTAATTTGTAAAGATCCATCGTCAAATGGCATGTGAAATTTTCTAGCACCTCACTTTTTAGTTGTAATAATATAATATTCTAAAAGATTTGTAATAGCAAGCAATCAGTTAAAGCAAGGTTATTTGGTCAACATATTATAACATTAACATTGTGCCAAAGGTCTATCACATAAATGCTCCATATCTTGGCCAATTTCTTTAGCCTCAACCCATATGTCTTGTGTAATGTAATCAAAATTAGTTGACTTCTTTGAGTTTTCACGTACATCACTGACAACCTAGAACCTGTTTCCATGTCTTATTGTATTTGTAAAAAACTCCAGCTCATTTCCATCCCCATTGGAAACCCTTGTCCATAAGGGATGTCTTGGGAACCTTAATCGCAGATCATGAAGAAATTCTAAAGTGCCATTATCTAGAGATTGTGCTTCCAAGAGATAATTACCATGGTGTCTGCTTTATTCCCTCGTTTAATAATCTTGTGATCAAGGATAGCCTAGGGATCTGACTCATGTTCATGATATGTAACAGGTAAAGAAGAGGAGAGATTAGGTTGATAGATCATATCATCTCTTTAGCTGTGACATGTGAAAGGTGGGATATATAGCGGGGTCTAGAGGAAGCTCCAATTTGTAAGCAACTTTCTCCATTTGGTCTAATATCTTATTGGGACCGTGGTATTTTGGAGCAAGCTTATGAAACTTAGTGGCCTTAAGAGATCCTTAACGATAGGTGTCACGCCCCAAAGATACCCGAAACGCGACAGTCCACCACACTCGATATTTAAACTTAAGTATGATAACCTTAGTCATCCCATAAGTTTACATATCGGGTGTAAGGTGTACTTGCACAGTTTTTAGCATCACTCTTTGAACTGAATAGTCTTAAGAAGACATACAATAGCATTAAGAATAGAAATCACAACAAGATAAATAAGTTAAGTCTTTACAAAAGTCAATAGGGCATACCCCGCCAAAATAGTAGAAGTCTATCCAGTCTAAATCCATCTTACAAACATTAGAGTTTATGTTAAAGAGATTTTCCTAGAAGTCCACGCCTATAACTAGGTCCCAACTTCTTCAAAAGCTCTTTAGTCCAAAATGATAAACTTGTGAAAAGTGTTCTCTTGGAACACTAAAAAATGGAAACACTGCAACAAAAACTATCAGGGTATAAATTTACGAGCTTAGTGAGATTCATTTCCAAATATTTAATACTCAACAATAGTATATAACAGACAAGTTATTAACAACCATATAAAATGCACAAGCAAATGAGCATATAAGCATATGACTTTCTGAGAGCCATATGTGAATGGGTTTACGCCCTCCATTCGGGGTTAGGATGGTCCATAAGTCATGCAATCATGAATCCAATCTTGAGTGGGATGGTCCATAAGTCATGCAACCATAATCCCGATCTCTTTCTCTTAGTTATACAACCTCTGTTGTTTTATTGTGGTAGTTTTAAGTGCCTACCCCACTTCCATTAACTTAAACAATCTCGCATCCTTAATGTTAACTCAGGCCCCCTTGCGTCCGCTAATATACTTTTGTCCCACCAAAGGTATATTAGCTAATGCAATGTGACTTACTACGTGACATGCATGTTCAGTTTATTCATATAATCGTGGCATATTAATTATGTAGGTTAAGTACGATCATAAACAATTATTCATATAATCGTGGCATATTAATTATGTAGGTTAAGTGCGCTCATAAAGAATTTCAGACAATCCAAGTCTATACTAGCTCATACAATTATTTTACAACAAGTTTCGTCCCGATATACTTGTCATTCATTCAACCATGATTAGATCACAACTCATCATAATTTTATCTTTTCCTAATTCTAATTTCACTACGATTACAAGCACATACATGAGCACAATTATTTAAGAAATGAACTCACTCGGCCATGGAGAGAAATTTACTAGTCGTAGTAGTCCTCGGGGAGTGGAAATCCGTCCTCCAAATCACCTAAGTACAAGGAATACCCTCAATGAGTGTTTCTTATAAATTTCTAATAAACTTAATAATTCTATTTACTAAGTTCGTCAATTTTCGCTTAAGTTAAAGTCCTAACCTAAAATGGTCATATTTAACTCATTTTAACTTGGAATTGAGCATATTATATATTGATTTCTATCTACTTCGAAAGATATATCTATTCCTAATATTATTTTCAAGTTTTGAAAATTTCTGGGTCACGAAATGTTCTGATAAGTAGTAATTTCCAATTCCGAAAAATAGTTTCGTTAATGTTTGTAATGTTTCTAGAATATAGATCAACTATACATGCAATATTGATGATTTTTTTCTATCATGAATGGTATGTTATGAACTTGATGTATGCATGTTCTTGACAATATTTAATGAAAGGAATTTTTAGGATCTTTTTATTTGTAAGACTCCATGACTATTTACTTTTAAGAAAACTAGTTTCCTAACTTTGATCATTTCCATTTGTTTTGGATTTATTTCTTAAGAAAATCTAATTATCCTTGTTCAATTTAAGTCTTCATTATATCTATTACTTAGGGCCTTCATTTCTACATAAAAATTCTCATTTTATACTTTATAAAAATGTTTTCAAATAGGGGTCATTCCAAAATCCGAATTTTGGAAAATTAGTTTTTGAATGATTTCTTTGAGAAAAACTTGTTTGATACATTAAAATTTAAGACTCTATTATACCTATCCCTTAAAGACTTCATTTCTTAAATAAAACTGTTTATTTTGAGTTGAAAAATAGGTGTTTTCATGGCATTACTCCAAAATTACGAATTTCTTAAGTTAACTAATAACTCAAATTTTCCTATCTTGTTTCTACTCTTTGTTTTGCATATTCCACTTAGCAAATCTTATTTCAACTTATAAAAATCATTACTTAATGATATCTATTACTTATACTCTCTATTTTTTACATAAAACACAAGTTTTGGAGTTGATAAAAGGGTTTTCAATGCATGGTTTTGAAGTCATCCGAATTTTCATTTGAACATTTCAACAAAAATTTTTCCTTTTTAAGTTTCTTGTCTCATCTAGCTAAAGATCTACTAACTACAACATTTATATACACAAGACAAAACCTTTATGATTATTAATGCATTAAAACACAAAATATTCATGAGATCATGAATGTCAAGTATAATATGGGCATTTAGATGCTAGATCTACTACTTATCATACATGAAATGGAGTTTGAAAACATAAATATGGATTTTTATGCAAGATCTCTACTTTACTCTACTATTATATGCATGAACATGAAGATCATTAGATGAAAACACATTTAAACATAAGATCTACTCTTGTGATGGCTTGATATTTATGCAGTAGTATTTTCTTGTCCCTAGCAAGTGCTCATGAGGACTTAAACATGAAAATACTCATGAATAATCTTGTCATTACAAGATTTAATGTAGGAAAGTTCAAGATCCATCACCTAAAACTTGAATCAAGAGGAAAACAGAGAAGAAAAATGAACTTGTGTGTGTGTGTGTGTGTGCTATGGAGCTCACGGCAAGAGAGGAAAAAGGAGAGAATTTGTGACAAATTTTGAAAAGTGAAAAAGAATGGAAGAGAGAGAAATGTAAGAGAGTATATATAGTAGGTTGAATTAGGGTTTGTTTTAATTATAATAAGGAAGAAAATAAAACAAAATAAGGCAATAAAGGGAAAGGGGTGCGTCGGTTTAGGGGAGAGGAGGGAGGGAGGGAGTGAGTTTAATTTACTTTGTTTTGTAATTTATGTAATAATATATCTTAAATTGCAATAATTCTTTAAGAGACAAATTCTTCTTGGAAAAGAAAATGTAATGGAGTGTTTGTAAGGATGTAAAAGTAGGGAGTGGCTTGTAAGTGTAGTAGGTTGTACTTGTGAATAGTAATGAATAGTAAACAAGACAATTACTTTACCCATAGTAAAGAAAATACGAGAAAAAGGCAATATTTGTAATTTTTATAAACAAAAAAATTATATTTTTGAAATCCTCATTAAATTTTGGTTCTAAAGTGTATTCCAGAATATTTTTCAAATCCCGAGTTCCGAGGCTCGCTTTTCCGTAATGGATATCGGGAAGGCTCGGAGTAGAAAATTTTTCAAAAATAGATCTTTTTATGGGTTGAATTATTCTTTAGGATAATATTCCACATTAATTTATTTTACAAAAATTCTTTTAGTTTGAAATCGAAGAAAAGCTGGATCCCAGGGTTCCTAGGTTTCTCTATCAAGTTTAAGCTATTCCGGTTTAGGGTTTTTGTTTCCGGTTTCTGAAGTTCACTCGGTTACTAGGAAAACCAGGGTTTACAATAGGCCTATAATTTGAGTAGAACCAAATCACCAATTTGGAATTTTATGTCACTTCTCTTTTTGTCTGTTGTGTGCTTCATGCATTGCTAAGCATGCTTGAGGTGAAATGCAAGATTCGTATAGTTTCTTTCATGTTAGTAAGTATAATATTTATGGCTTCCTTTCTAGAATTCCCAAGAATGTATGGAATATGTATATGAGGAGGGTAGTCATAGAGAGCCTAAAAAAGGATCGACTTTAATGTTGGTGTGGTAGATAGTATTATACTACCACTCAACTAAACAAAGGTGGTGGCTCCACCACTTAGGATGATTATCATTCATGCACCTAAGATAAGTTTCTGAGCATTTATTGACTACCTTGGTTTACCCATCCATTTAAGGATGATAGGCAGTGGATAATTTTAGCTCTATTCCCTGTAATTGAAAGAACTCCTTCCAAAATGTGCTAACAAAAATTGGATCCTTATTACTTGTAATAGTTTCAAGCATACCATGTAATTTATACACATAATCTAGGTATACCTAAGCCACTTGTGCAACATTACAAGGATGAGACAATGCCATGAAATGACTACATTTACTCAACCTATCAACAACAACCATAATAACTTCTTTACCATTAGATCACAATGGACCTTTGATGAAGTCCATACTCACTTCCTACCAACATTCATTAGTAATGCTCAATGGTTGTAATAGCTCTAGTGTTGCCACATTTTCAAACTTGTTACGTTGGCAAACATCACATTCATGAACAAATTTTCTAACTCTCTCTCTAATCCAGGCTAATAGAAATGGTTGTAATCTCTTTATGTAAACCACCAGATTTTTTGGTAGTTTGATAAGTAAATGTTAGAGCCAGAATTGAAATGGAAACCCTAAAGTCAAACTAGGTTAACATCAAGTTCTAGAAAACCTAGGTTCAGCCAGATTGTCCCGAAAACCCTAAAATATTAAAAATAGAATAAACTTGATTTATGATCCGGATATATGTCATATACCCTAAAATGATTAGATTCGACAAAAACTCAATTGTTTCGAACCTGTACGAGATTAGTTCTCAAATTAGGACATCGACATGCAAAATGAGACAAAATATTCCAACAAACAATCTAGACTCAAAATATAATAAGAATTCATAAAAATATCAGATATAATTTTTACGGATCATAAAAACATTAGATATAATTTTTACGGTTCATAAAAACATCAGATATATCATTTATATGCATATTTTTATTTTTAGTGGTAATTTAATTGTCTTTTTTATTTTTCATTATTATTCACTGTATATTACTTTTTCTTACACCTACTCTTACACACTTACACGCTTGTTTCTTATATTTATATTTTCAGTATTACTTTTAAGTTCACTTATCTTACACTTTATTACTTTTCGCTTCTTAAATTAATTTTTAATCACTCTCTCTCTTTCTTTCTCTCCCCCTCATGTATGGCAAGGTGATGCCCCTCCCCTCCTCTCTTATTTTTTTCTTTTTTAATTTATTTTATTCTATCAATTTTCCTTCCACATTTCTCTATAAATACCTTCTCCCTTCTTCATTTCTTTCATACTTTTTCTTAACTATAACTAAACTCTACCAAAATCATTTTCCAACTTTTCTCTCTATAGATTCTCTTCTAAACGTCCTCCGTCTCTACATCTATACATATTCATCTTCCTTTAGGTAAATATTCTAAACAGATCCTTCTTAAATATTCATCATATGACATGTATGTGTATGTCTTATGTGATTTCCAAAATAAATTTCCATGATGCTTAATACTAGGAATGGAAATAAAAGACAACACATCAAGTTCATGTCAAATTTTCATGTTATATTCATGCTCATATTATGTTACTTTGTTCATGTTACTAGCTTGACATTCTATATGTTAATATGTATATAAGTGCATGTATGTATTTCTAGAGCCTAAATGCTTACTATTATAACTCCTTTATTTCATGCACATTAATTATTCCATACTCTTATATAAGACTAGTTAATTTCTAATCTTGAACTTGTTTAATTTCAAGTCCAAAGGAGACTATTGAAATTGAAGTCTCGAGGAGCCTTAACATAAATCTAAGACTCCCATGTTTTCTTATTTTCTATATTGCTTCATTTATGAGATTGGAAATATTTCAAGTCTTGGAAAGTCTTGATAAAATCTATACTTTATTTCATCATGCTTGTTTTTGTTTCATTACATATGGTGACTGAATATTTCAAGTCCCAAGGAGCCTTGATACCAAGTTAAGACTCCCATACTTTTATTTTAATACCTTCTTATGTTCATGTTTATCTATTTTTAATTTCATGTCCTTAACACAATCCCATGCTATTAATTTTGTCATTATTATTTTAAGCTCATGCGCATACATGGTCATAATGATGTTGTTACCATGCAAAGATAGATTTTTCCCCAAATACATGAATGTTGATAATTCTTTGTTATGCAAAATTTCCTAGAAATCTTATTTTCAATACATGTGCAAACTTAAAAAATTTTTTTAGAAAAAGTCATATGCTCAACTATTCTCATAAGCCCAAACTTAAGCTAATCATTTGATAAAACAACTTAGAATAGTTCTCTCAACAAATACATAAAGATTCATGCTTTGGAAGATAATTAGTTAACAGAAGTTTATTATGAAAATGAATATTCGCAAATTCAAAATGAATATAAAATCATGATTTTCACTTAAGATCCTCGTTTAAAAAAAAAAAAAAATCTAAGATTTGAGATTTTGTTTAAAAACCCAAAGGTAAATTTCCCTTAAACTTAACTTTTTAACCTCCCTTAAAAGATTGACTTACAAAATTCCTATTTAGGAACAATATCAGTAGGATCAGACATGAAATATGAGTTATTATGTTTACCTTGAAAGGTCCAAATGAAGCAAAACTTCAAAAATTAAAAAGAAACAAGGTCTAAGATGAACTAGACGCAATCTGTATCATCCCATTCCAAAACTTACGTGACTTTAAATGTAAAAAACAACCTTAGAAATGGATAGAACATTCAAAGTAGGTAGAAAACGACCACTAATATACAAAATTTCAAGTTAAAATGAGCAAGTTATGACTATTTTAAATTGAAACTTCCTTAACCGGTTATGATGCAAATAGAGTAAATAGAATTAGAAATTTAATTAAAGTCTCTATGAAATACTCATTTCGGGTATTTCTTTGCTAGGTAGTGAAGATTTAGAAGTTCCTTATCCATAAGACTATTTTGACTAAAGCACAAGATGGCGGATTGGGTTTATCTTCCTGTTTTATGTATTCATGTTTGTGCTTATAAAATAGAAGCACTAGAAATAGGAAAAGATAAAAAAGAAATGTGCATGTGGAAATTTTCATGGGATGTGGTTGTATTCGTAGTGTTGTTGAAAATAATTTAAAAATATCGAAACTTGAATTGTTAATTAATAAAATTTGTCTTCAATGCCATATTGAGTTATTTGTATATGTCTCTATGATGACCCTTAAAATGTTTAATATCTCAATTGAGAATGAGCTAGTAACTGGATCATGCATATCACAAAATGAGTCACATCATTATCGCTACTATAACCTTGTGTGGGACGAGAGAATAGTAATGGTGGTAAGTAGGAACCGGTAAATCTATTAAAAATTTATGGCACGAAGGAGATTGAAAGTCTACAAAAATTTTATTGTGGTCGTATGGGCTTGTAACAACCCAACCCAACCCCAAATGGAGGGCATAAATCCATTCAACATACGATTTCCAATCAATTATATGTATTATTTGCTTATATGGATGTTGCATTTCAAACACTTGCTTAATAAAAACTTGTCTGAATTATTTTGTGCAAGTACGTCATTACAGGAATATTCTCATTAAGCTAATTATGCTTACACCCCTTTAGATTTTGTTGTAGCATGAGTATTTGTGGTTGAAGCCTTGGGCAATCTTTACACAAGTACCGACAATATGACTTAAGGAGCTTTTGGAAGAAGTCCATGATGTAGTTTTAGCATAGACTTCTATAGAAAACTCATTATGTAAACTTTATTTTCAGTGAAGACTATTTGGATTCTTGTAAGTTTTGGTAGGTATATGCCCTTAAGGATTGCAAAAAACTCCATGATTAAACTATAAAGTTATGATTTGCTATTCTTGATATCTATTTATTGATATATCCTTAAACTGCTTTGTTCTAATGGCAAGTCTCTTATCATTGTGTAAGTATGCCTTGCACCTAATATATAAGTTTTGGCATGGCTAAAGAAGTCATTCTTAAGATTTAATATTGAGTGTGGTGGACTGCCATGTTTAGGATACCCTTTGGGGCGTGACAGTTTATAAGTGGCATGAGTGTCTGAATGTCCCCTTAGAGATCCCCCATGATACATCCGTGGAAGCTCTAATATGAGCTTAGTAGCTGGGCTAATAACCGCACGTTCCTTCTGATTTAAGATATCTTGTTCCTAAGAAAAATTACTAGCTTCTTTGCCCTATTGAAGTAGAGAAATTACAGTAGCATATCCCCCTTGGTAAAGACCAACTTTTTTGCACTTCTTCAAATATAGCCAATAGAGCAGCTTGCATGGTCAAATGGTGTAGTTGGTCACTTTCTCTTGTTGATAAAGTGGCGGGTAGCAATGTTGGAGTGTCCACTTTTGTACTCTATCTCATAATCAAAAGCATATCTCCTATGCACCTGGCCTCCCCCCCAGCATCCATCTTAATAATAATTTTTTTTTTGTATGGGCTAAGAATAAGGGATCGCATTAGTGTTGTTTCCAATTTCTTAAATGCCGCATGAGCTTCACAATTCTAGTAGAATTGATCTTTCTTAAGTAGTTGTGTTAATGGTTGTGCAATCATACCAAAACCATTAATAAATCTCTAATAATACCCGATTAGCCCCATATATCCTCTCAACTATAAATGTTTTTAGGTATCAGCAAACACAATAATTTCATAATATAATTGGCTCATATTAGAATCCTTGTGATCTATGTTAGTTCCATACACTACCCAACACTATATTTTTTGTGGTTGATTAGACACGACTAAAAAATTAGAGAGAGCCTTACCCGAAATTAAGCATAGTGCTTCACGTTCTCCTCATAATATACATCGCTTGTTTGGCTACAAAAACTCCATCTTAAGCAATTTAAAATTCCACTATATAGTGCCTAATGATGCTAAGTAATGCATGCCCAAACTAAGTCACATGCTGTTAATGGTAGAGTATAAAACTTTGAATGGAATTTAAGCCCCTGCATCATCTAACCGAAGTCCTTCATTTTGAAGCGGTTATATAGTTTAATTCCATTAGTCAATGTGACAGCAGTAGGGTTGGTTGCCATTGCAGGACATATGAGGCCTTTCACCAGTCACTCGTCCATGAAAATGGAAGAGCTTCTAGTGTTAATGAGGATGCCCAGCTTCCTTTGTTGATAATAATCCGGTACCTACATGCTATGATCAATACCCATACTTCCTTCATCAATAGCACACAATGAGAGGTTGGTCTAGTCTACCTCTAGTTCATCTACTTTTATTTCATCTAGGATTTGCTTGACAATCTCTTCTTCTTTCTGAATCACCAACATATTCAACATCTTGTTCTTATATCGATGGCTAGAAGCGAAAAGGTTCATTGCACCAAAAACATTGCTTTTTTTCATCTTTTCTCTTCTAATTCCTCAGAGATTAAATGATGATTGTTGGTTTAGGTCATGTTTCTAGTTTGTGTCTTTGGGTTAGGTGTGGTGAAGTGTTTAGGTTAAGAAAGGTTTGGGACAAGGAATGGGTTCTAGTTTGGCTGTATGAAGGTGGTGGGTTTTATGTGTATATGTGGGTTTGGTAAGTAGTAGTCTGCTGATGATGGGTATATCGGTTTTGGTGAAGTGTTTTAAGGTAATTTTTAGACGATGTGACCGTAACTTCTTGCAACTTGGATAGACTTTAAGCTCGTGCAAGGAAAGTAGGTTTAAAGCATTCAAATTGGATATTAAATCTTTTAGTGTTAACCTATTGAGAAAATAACTTATGAGATGAGTTTTTGGTAGTTGCAGTTGTATGGATAATTGCATAAAGTCATCAGGTAATCTTGCAATGTCTACATATAGTACCTTAATTAATTCCTCCCATGTTGTAGGGTTTACATCAGTTTTGGATTTAAACAAAGCAACAACCATTTGTATAGGAAACTCAAAATAAGCTTTAGAAATAGATCATGAAGACACTTTAAACCATACAGTATGCCATTAAAAATCTCATAATTAAACTTTGAAAAGCCTAGAAAGTGGTTGTGTAGTCTAGACACCGTCTTAAGCGTGGCTGTGGTATCCTCTTTTGTGACTTCATTCTTTGCAAACAACGTTCTCTTGGTCTTTGGCACAACTGTATCTTCAACCACCACCTTCAGTGTCGTAGGGTGTGTGACCCTCGTGGCTTCATTCGCTTACTCAGATTCTAACACTATCTTGCTACGGTCATGTGCATCAAATCTAATGAATTTTCCTTCAAATCTTATCGTTCATTGTAAGAGCATAAAAGTCCACTCAATACAAAATTTATTTGAAAATTCAAATTACATAGCATTCTTTCAATTTCTAAATAGTGATTTATTAGCGCTATAGCTCAAACTACCATAATTGTACTTATACTTGGCATACTACAGTTAAATTTTTAAAATTAGTCAAAATAAATCAAATTGTTACCTTCACCATTTAATAATCGCTTCCAAGTCATAAAAGAAACACAAAGTCAAACAAAGCAATAGTTGCTTGGTTACATCTCACCACTTATTAGAAAGCATATAAACCGTTCAATTACCTCTCTAAGCATAGTAACCCATAATGAAAGTATATGGCATCCATCATTCCCTTAATTTTTTCCTCTTTAAATGAAATCTCTCCAAAAATTTTTAACGGCCTTCAAAAGGATAGGTTTTAGCCCTCTTCTTTTCCTTTTTCTTTGCATGGGTTTTAGCCTGCTTCTTTTAAGCTCTTTCCCTCTTTTTATTTTTTATTTTTTATAAGAAGCTTGTATAATCCATAGCGAGGCAGACTTCTCTCTTCAGAGGGACCAAAGCCGCCCATACTATCTAAGCTTTTATATTCCATTTAGCACAATGATTGATTGATTTTTCAAAGAGATTACTAAAGAAGAATCACTAAGTGATTGATTTCATATACCTCTTTCACTAAAGGTTAGTAGGGCTCTCAAAGTTTTTGAAAAGCAAATATACTGACCAACAAGCTTAGAAACACAACCATTTAACTTTAAATTAGGGACTTCGACCCCTTCCACAACTCTAGATTCAGTCATTAAATAACAAGTAAATTTACTCCATCTAGATTTCATCATAAACCTATTGGTGAGTAAGACACATAAAACCACTTTCACTTTAACATTTGAATGCTAATTCACATTTTGATGGGTACAATTTTAGGATTTTCAATTTTTTTTCAAATTTTCATGTCCATTAAGTGGGGGACTTTTGAATGCAAGTGAATAATTCATGCATTATATAAAACTGCAAATACTTCATCTCACATTCATTTGATTCATCAAGCATGATCTGTCGAGCTAAGTTCATCAATCCTCTAGCTTTAGATCGAGTTATTGGTTGAAATGATTCATGATTCCTATCATAGAACTTATGGACAACACAAACTAAATAAGTAATCCCATAAGCTAAATAATGCATGGTAAATTGCACTAGAAAGTATGAACATTTAGGGGTAAGTTCATTTAAGGTATCGACATTTTGAGTGGTTAAAAAGGGATATTAACATTTTGAGTAGTTAAAAAGAGATATCAACATTTGGTAAAATATATCAAATGAAGTATCAAAATTTTGCATAATTCATTTAAGATATCATGTTTGGATTAGTTTTTAATTAAATCTCTTTAATTTTCCATCAATGGTCAACTATTAATATCTCATTTGACTCACTTTGCCAAACATTAATACTTCTTTTTAACCACTTGAAACGTTAATACTTTAAATGGACTTACCCCTAAATGTTGATACCTTTTGATGTAATTCACCCAATTGATGCATAGAATGAAACCAACAAAATAACCTCAATAAAATCATATTCATACCATGTAAAAAGATGGCTTTACTTGCTTTACCTATGCCATCATTAGAGCTGTTAGACTTTATTTATGTTGTCAACACCTTAAGCACAAGTTAGGGACTAAAGAGGCTTTAGCACTTGAAGCATAACTTATGTGACAAGATTCCTCCACAACTTCAAATTTCTTATTAACATCTAACTTTACATTTCTTGAATCACCTGCATTAGATTAACTCACAAATTCCACCATATCAACACAATGAACATACTTGAACAAATTCCACCATATCAACACATTGAATACATTGAATATACTCCAAATAAATTCATAGAAGCAAATTAAGATAACATAAAGTTCATTAGCTTCATACTAGCTTACAAGGCTTGTATTTCATAGATCTTTAGATTCATAAAAACAAAATGTAAGTACTTCCAAAGGTAGCCTAAATTGTAAGACTAATTACGAAGTATCAACCTATACATCTTTAATTAATAACAAAATATAGTTTTAGCATTTTAGATCATGGGTAAAGTCATTTTAATGTTGTAAATCTTCCTTACATGTAGATCCCTTCATTGGAATTTCTTGCAGAGATAACTTTTGTGATCTTTAGAAAAGCATCCAGAAAAGCACCTTACTTGTATGTGATTTTTTAATGAGAATATCATATGTAGTGAAGCATAAATCTTCCCCAATCCTTAAGGTTAACTAGCTCCCAAAAACCCTTTTCTTCTGAGTAAACACAAGGCATACTGTGCTTGATGATCTCATTTTTAACTTTTCGAATGTTAGTCACTTCATCTATTGCTACATGCATCTTTTCATTCTTTCTTTTAAGAGTTCTTCAATCATAACTTAGTGTTTCTTGCATTTTGCTTTGGCTAAAGTTTGAGGCTCCATCTGAGTGCCAATGCTAGCACTTGACACAGTTGTAGGACTTCTATTTGGAGGTGTTTATGTTAAAGTGGACATTTGCCCATCAAAATCATGGCAAGGTCTGGAGAAAGATCTCTCAAATGTTACTTGATTTTTAAGTGCCATTAAGTCTATTTCAAATATTTTTGAAGCTCCTACTTCATTTTCTAATGAGCCTATCTTTGTGTTTTCTCTTTTGCCGTTTCAACACCTTGGCCAATGGCCCAATCATTGCCAAATATCTCTCTATGTTTATGATAATGCATTACTAGCTTAGTCATCAACTTCTTTAGAGCTAGTCTTTTTTTTTTTCCTAGAAAACCATAAACAAACCATATTCCATTATTTAGTAAACAACATATAGCTTATGTGTTTTTCATATGGAAACCAATACCTATATTAAGGCTTGCTAAAACTTTGGTCAACCTTGAATAAACATATTATAAGCACGCAAAACTACTTGAATTATTGAAAAGATGAAATCCTTCATGAAATTTAGGCTTGGTAATCTTTAACCACCTAATCTTGATTTGCTCCTTATCAATTTTGGGATAATGGTAGGCTAAGTGCCTGCACTTTTAATTTTTGGCAATTTTGTGTCTCATATTTAGATTTTGGCAAATTAATCCACATACTTTCAAAATATATGCGATTCAATGCCTATGTTAAATAATACTTGACAATCATTTATTTTGATGATAGGGTAATGGTAGATCGCGTGCCAATATTTTTAAATTTTGGCATTTTTTTAGCAATTACGTACTGCATCTTTAGATTTTAGCAATTTTTGGTTAAGTGTTTATCATTATTTTGTTATCAAAATGAATTCCATTAAATAGTATTTAACATAGGCATTGGATTGCAATACTTTAAAAATACGAGCACTAATTTATCAAAATCTAAAAATGAGATACTAAATTGTCAAAAATTAAAAGTATAGCAATTGATTTGCCTTTATCCCTACATTTTTTGTTTTCTTGCAAAGTTCATCATGACATTATCAAAGCTGATGAAGTGAAAGTCCTACTTTTGCTTATTCTCATCAACCATTTGGTTGTAAAAAGCATTGATTTGGTACTTATTCATTGTTTTTGTCCAGTAAGGATTTGTTATTTTCTTGCTAACACTTCTATATCGTCATTGGTGTTGTTTTCTTTAGTCATTTTCTTAATATTTCAACAAAAGAAAATTTAATACATTTATACAAGAAAGATAGAAATTTAGTTGAATACATATGTCAAAAAGCCCATAGCTAACCCCTTAAAAAAATGTATGGTTACTCCCTTACAACACATATGAAAGAAGCTAAGCACTAGAATACATATACCAATAAAAGTTATTGCTGATCTCTTTCAAAAACATAAAAAATTACATAGATGATACTTCACAAAAAATAGCAAAGAGGCCAAGTACTTGAACACACGCACATAAAGCTAAAGTTCTTAATAATCTAAGGCATAATCATATACGTAGCATTTGTGTTGTAACGTTGTCTCTCAAAACTTATCTCTCTCTAGCATCAACTATGTTTTGTCCCTTACTTATCCATTATCTTCTATTTTTATGTTTAAAAGCTCATGGTCAACTTTAAGTATAAGCGCTTCATTTGGATCAACACTCATTAAAAAGTTGTGTGATACACAACTAGCTAAAATAATATCACATTATGTTCAAAATATATAATGCTTCTTTATGGCACTCAATATGATGCGAAACCATTTATTAAGTACTCCAAATATTGTCTCAATAGCATTACTTAAAAGAAGTCCTATTCCACTCCAACACATTCCTTTTCATAAGCAAAAACAAAATTTTAAGGAAAAGGAAAGAAAAAAGAAAAATGGTGATAAAGTTCAAGATTATTCCACCCCAACAGAAGTCACCATAGAATTTTGATATGCCCCATGCACACCGGCTATGAAATACCCCAATGGATTAATGATGAATAAACCTTGTATTTCTTGCAAAGAATTTAAAGGATATGGATGACTGTCATGTCTCAAAGGGTACCCTAAATGTGATAGTTTACCACACTCAATATTAAAGTTTAAGTATGATAACTTTAGTCATCCCAAAAGCTTTGATACTGGGTGTAAGGCGTACCTTCATAATCATAGATGACCACTTTTAAACAAGTTGTTTAAAAAGACATTCATATAACAATTAAGAATGGAAATCATAACATAAGCATCTTAAATATGGAAATATAAAGGTCTTCCAAAATATCAAAGGGATATTCCCCTATCAAAAGATAAATTCTATCAAAGTCTATTCAAAATAAATACATTGGAGATTTACCTAGAAGTTTAAGTCTACTACTAGTCTTTGACTTCATCTAAAAACTCCTTAGTCCAAAATGTAGTACCTGAGAGAAATATCCCTGGGGCATCAACCATAAGTAGGAGTGCTGTAATAAATATCTATGAGGAGGTAAGCTTCTTGCTTAGTGAGAATTAATTTCATAAATACAGTACTCGGACAATCAATATTCAAACAAGTTATTTAAATAAGTATATGAGATGCAATTAAACATGTAAGTAAATAATACATATGATTTTTTGGAAACCATATATTGAATGGAGTTACCCCTCCATTTGGGGTTAGGTGTTCCAGGCAACAAGGCATATTCGCAAATGAAGTTTTTCTTTTTTTTTTTTTGTTTTTAGTTTTTATACAACTACTACTAGTCGCTAAAATGTAGTTATTTTGGGTGTCCACCTGTAAACCCTTAGATTTTTCAGTAAATATAAGTAAACCCTAAGAACCGAAAGTCAAACTGGAACCCTAAAGTCAACCTAGTTCTACATTAATTCTAGTGAATCTAGATTTGGTAATCCTGCACGCGAAACCTAAAAACAATAAAAAAAACAGATAATTTCTAATTATAGTTTGGAATTATATAAGAAAGCTTAAAAACATCAAATTCACCAAAATTTAATTAATTTCGAGCCCGAACGGGATCAATTTCTAAAATTAGTGTAAACCCCGAGATTTTTCATAATAATATACGATAATAAAATAGAAAACGTGAACTAGATAGTGAATTTAGAACCCGATAAAAAAGAATAGATCTATGAGTTGTAATAAACTCATTCCTAGTTTGAAAAACCCGAATAAAAACTTCATTGACCTTAATAGATACTAAAAACGAGATTTCGTATTTTGAATTGATAATTCGAGATATAATTAGAAGTAGCTCTAAATTTCAAAACCGATAAGATATAGTTTATTAATAGAGCTTATCGGTATAAAACAATAATTCAAAGAGGAATTACTAAGATTATAAATACATAATAGATACTAATACCGAACAATAATTATTAATCTAGATCTAAAATGAAAATTTCAACCCGCTGTTATACTTGTTAGGAAATTCTGAATTTATTAGGACTTGGTTCCTAATTTAATTTATCGAACTTGAAAAATTTAATCACGTAAGTTAAAATACTAAAAATAATTAATCGTGTAAAATTTAAACTAAAAATTTGAAAATATAAATAATCTAGAGTTTTTGTAGTAACTTGGATAATTTTATCTCGATAAAACTTATACGTAGCAATTATAGATAAACATTTATAATTTAATATTAGCAAAAATATTTTAGTTAATAACTATTAATCAAATAATAAGCAAATCAATTAAAAAAAAATTGAAAACCGAACTCTGCATCACGAACAGAAGACAATCCATACCCAGAATTTCCCACACACAAGGAAGCATGGACGTTGAAGATGCAGAGGACCGCTGCAGCTTCTCCCACGAGAGCAGCACAAGGAAAATTATGGAGATAGCAATTCGTCCCATGCGCTGCAGATGGAAATCACCGAGCAAAATTTCCCCTATGCACTGCAGCATCCACGGTTGAAAAAGGAAATGCCTGAACAATGCTGCTGAACTTCAAGACAATAATCCTTCACGTATAGAGCACATATCGGATGGAAAACAGAGCACCCAAGTGCAACAAGCAGCAGCAGAATTTGGTTTTCTCGGTTGCAGCAAGTCCAAATTTTTATCCCACTTTGCTCCGATTTTTACATCCAAATTCAACTTGAAAAAGACATCCCAACCAACCTAAAAGCTACACCTATAACCCAAAATTAATTTAGAAGGATTACAGACCAAATGAAAGAGAAAAACAGCTGCAATTTGGAGTGGAATTTCGTGATACAGCAGCAAAAGAACTCCTCTGCTGCAAAATTCTGAATTTTCTTATCCAACTTTGATTCAAAATTTGAGCTATAAAATCCGAATGAAATTGACCTATAATCCAACCACAACACTCCATATATGATTAATAATAAATGACAAGAATTTCAGCTCAAATAAACAACCAAATCAACTCCAAATCCTCTTGCAAAATCGGATCCAACCAGCTGCAATGGAGGAGAAATCAACAAGAAAACAGTAGCTCACATATCCAATTTGAGCTCCGATTTTGTAGGATTCCTAGGCTCATTTGAGCTGATATTTTTGACTAATTAAACACCAATAGAAGGCCTTTAAATGGACACTTCATACACCGACAATTAATTAAAAATCGCATATAAAAATCTATCCAAAATTTAAGAAAAACTGTTTCAGAAATTTCAACATTTTCAACTTCAGATTCCCTCCGATTTTTGACCTGATTTTCAAGCAAGTGGAGCTCCTAATTTACACATATAAATGACATTAATTAACTACGAAACAAACACAATTAATGCCCCTCAAAGTTAGCCACAAATCTATCAAAACAAAGTCCAAATTTGTAATCCAAAGTTGCCAAATTCGTATGGAAATTCCAGCTGCAAGTTTGAGTCCTTTTTAAGCCCAAAACACTTTCCTTAGCCTCCAAAATTTAGTCTAGCCTTAGTACATATATATAAGCTTAAGTTAGCTACAAATTTAGCTCACAACTCCCACAAAATCACCCCAAAAACACAGCTACAAAAGGAAGTGCGTCCAGCCCTTTCTTTTTCTTTTCCTTTGCAACATCTCCACTTAGAAAGCTTAGAAACCTTTGTAAGACAAAACATAAACCTCTAGCTTACTTTCCATAATCTATCTATACACCAAGCACATTAGGAACATCAATTCCTCCTTCCAACAACATCTAAAACCAAGTTAAAAAGTCCTAGTTACCATAAGATCCAAGTGGGAACCTAGCTCAATAAGGTAAGAATATTTGTTAGAATTAGAAAACTTTCATTATAGCTAATGTAGTTAACTTATAATTTAGTTAAGAACTTATCATCTAACCTTTGATATAGGTTTGATTCTTGCTTAGAAAGGGAGTTGGAAATCCTTTTTCCATTCCAAGCCAAGGTAACTTCTAAACTATCAACCTATCTTTGTTATACTTGTGTATAGACATTAAGATGAATTATTTATCATTGAAGGAAAGTTATGTGGTTGGAAGAAGTTGTTAACCCATTGATGAATTCAAGTGGATGGATGGTTAATGTGTTAGAAATGTTTAGATATTATTGACTAAAGAAGACAACGGCTTAGAAATATTATAAATATAGTAATAGTAAATTCGGATTTAGGAATGAAGTAGACAAAACAAGACTCAAATTTCCTCTAATCTAGTCTAAACTCATATCTAATGCTTCTAAGACCCTATATGAACATAAAACTTGATAAAACAAGCTTTAAAAGCATGATTATCAGTTCTACATTACAAGAAAAATATTATGAACAAGAAATTATATATATTAATACCTCCATAAGTTATGAATGAGCTTAGGATATGAATGAGAGTTTGGATGATAAAATGAGATCCTCTAAAATAATATACAATCAAAAGAAACTTAATAGAATTAAACAATAGAAATTCTTTTTCTATAAGAATCAATACTTTAAGAAAGCGATATAAACAATAGAAATAATATCAAATACTGATATAGGACACTTAGACACTCATAGGAGTTTAATATTCTATTTATAAATATTATTGATGAATATTTTCATCTCAATATGTAATTTCGATACCGTCGAGGATTTCCCGGTCGATTACTATGACTGATCAATATGAGCAGGTGAGTAACTCAAACTTATTACATTGTTTGTGATTATAGTTTAGTTGCACTATAATACAAGAATAATATTGATGAACTCGTGTGAATATGGGTTATGGGTTTTGCTTGTTGTTTGAAATTAATTGTTTGACAAATAATATTAACTAAAAGTGATAATAGATGACTCGTGAATTTACTGTATGTGAAGCATGTTGAGTGTCTGAATGAAGTTTGAACACTTATAACCTGACTAAAAATTATCGAAATCATAAGTGAAATGATACATGCATTGCATAAATTGCACATACTGCATTATGATTATGTGATAGCCTACTACGTGTTAGAATTTCGGTTCTCTGGTAATACTTGGTTTTTCTAGGCAAGAGGCTAGTAGTTCTACTCAAGTTTACCTTTGTTCTACCGGTTCCATGGGAACTAACTGGTAATGAAAGACACCGCCCATGGTATCGCTGTGAAATGTCTAACACTTAGTGGAGTTTCTAAGGATTAAAACAGGAAATGAGTGTTTAAAACAACATTAACATAAAGAGATAATAATTGTGAGGATTGTGGCTTTCTTGTGTACTTAGTTTCTCCTAGGTAAGTGATTCATAGATCGGTTTTTCTTCAACCCTGATGAGAGGACGTAAATCTTCATCCTATTTGGATTTCGGTTTGTCCAAGCTTGTAATTGTTCATATGTTTGATTGATGCATTACATATATTTGATAATAACTTGCTTGTTTGTGATAAGTTCTGGTTATTCACTGAGCCCGTGTTTATGCTCACACTCCTACAGTCCTTACAGGATGACACTTAAGCTTTGGTTGGTGGCTTTTAGGTAGGGGTGTGCACGGTACGGTTCGGTTCGGTTTGCATCTCGAACCGAACCGCACCATAATTTGCGGTTCGTTTTTTTTTTTTTAATTTCGAACCTAACTATACGGTTCTGTTTGTAATTTTTACAACCGAAAAAAAATGGTCCGGTACGGTTCGGTTTGCGGTTCGAACCGTTTTTTTCATAAAATAAAAAAAATATTCTATCGAAAAAGTTCAATTACATATTTCTTATCACTAATACAAACATAAACAATAATATTTAAAATTAATCATTTATCAAATAAACCTGTAAAACTTATAGGAAAGAAAAGATTTCATCCATTATAAAATTATAACTATAACTAGTCTCATTTTTTTGAATTATCTTGAACTATAATGATATACTAGACTTTATCTCAATATAAGACATAAAATGTAATTCGTTGTATGCTTCTAACTAACATATTACTAATTATATAAATCAATAAGTAACTAAATAATAGAACTAGATTAATTAGTAAAACAAATGGAAAAGAAATATGTAGAGGTTAGAATATTAGAGGTTAAATTCTAAAATCTACCTTACTTATCGATAACATAACAATTAAAACATATTATAAAAAATCTAATTTTATTCTAATGAATAACACATATCTAAGTAAAAAAAATTTACAACAATTAATTTTTTTAAGTTAGAATACTAGACTTTAAATTCTAAAATCTATCTTACTTATAGATAACATAACAATTGAAACATATTATGAAAAATCTAATTTTATTCTAATGACTAACACATATCTAAGTAAAAAATTTTAAAAACAATTAATTTATTTAAAAAAATTAATTGTTTTTAAAATTTGTGATATAGATATGTACCGTTAATAAAACAATTAAGAGTAAAAAATATGTTTAATTTTTTTAATATATGAAACGGTTCGGTTCGGTTCGAACCATACGGTTCGGTTCATAGTCCTGAACCGAACTGCGAACCGTTTGCTCTTTAATGAACCGAACCGCGAACTGAACCGTTTCAAAAAAGAACCGAAATTTCGGTTCGGTTCGGTCCCGTTCGGTTCGGCTCACGATTCGGTCGGTTTTTTTGCCCAGCCCTACTTCTAGGAGCTTAGAGTCGGTATGTTTCTAAAGCTGGAAGATCTTGGAAACAGGGAAAATAGTTCTACTATTTATATGTATTAATTGGTGTTAGTACATCAATTCTATTATCTGAGAACTTAGAAAGTTTCATGGTTTGTAATAGTTTTTGTTCAGACAGTAAGACTTATTTATGGTAATGTGATTTTATTTGCTTTCATTATTTCTTATCACGCAACCAAAAAGATCCTGTTTTGTTAAACTCATGTCATTTTCCAAAGTAGTTCTAGTAGTAATATGTGTATTTGATGTTGTCTGGGTTATTAGATTGTATCATATTATATATATTACTATAAGAGTACTATTGAGGCGTGACAATTAGGGTCTTGGTAAGTAAAATAGTGAAAATATTTTGATAATACCATTAGAGTCATAAAAAATAAAGATTGCAAAAATATCAGTTTTAGAATTTTTCGGTAACTAAAAATATCAGATATAGACCATTTACGCATATTTTCTTTACTATTGGTACTTTAATTGTCTAGTCTACTATTCATAGTACTATTTTTACTATTTATTACTATTTCATTATCTTTACTTTTTCTTACAACCTATTTTTACACTCTACCATACCCATTCCTTACAATTTACCTTCCTCATACAACTTTATTCACATCACACCTTACATATTATTACTTTTCATTACAAAGCAATAGAATAAATCAATTTCTCCCCTCCATACATGCATGACTGGTGCCCCTTATTCCTCTCTTCATCTTATTTATTTTCTTTTTCATTTTATTTAATTACATCTATTTTCTACTCTAAGAATCTATAAATATCCATTTCCTCTTTTATTCTTTCACACATCTCATTTTTCCTACCAAAACTCTACTAAATTCACTTCACAAATTCTCTCTCTGAGTTTTTCTTCCAAACTTTCTCTTCTCTCCACAAAATCACTACCCACATATTACTACAACCACCTCTTTTCTTCTTCAGCAAATATAAAACCTTAGGTAAAACTTTGCATATTTGCTCTTTATGTTCATATAACTTAACATGAGCTTAGTACGTGTTTCCTAAGACCATAGTGGTAAGAAAGCAACAATATGTTCATGTTTTGTTTTTGTTCATGCACAAAAATTTCTTTATGTTATTATATTTCATTATTGTGTTATTGTAATTATTGTTATTCTTATTGCTCTAATCTAACTTCTATATGTTATTATATATATTTCTTAGAGCCTAAGTGCTCACTAACCCAACATCTTATTATTATACTTTTTCTTTTCTTTTTAGGACTAGTCTATTCTTAGTCCCAAGAAACCTTGATGAAGCTAAGGTTCCTAATACTTATTCGGGAAACCTTGATGAAGCTAAGGATCCCAATACTTGACCTTATTATTATGATTATATTGCTTCTTATATTTCTATCTATTTTATTATATGATATTCTCATCTTTCCCATGACTACATATTCTCATTCATGCATGAACATATTGATTTAGTCTCAACAAAAAGGAAAAATAAGTTTTTTTTTTTAATAAAATGAGACTAAAATCTTTCTAAAATAATTTTTTGTCACTTAGTAATGATTTTTCCATCAAAGAACTTAAATGCTATTTTTAATAAATTCTTTTCAAAAAACTTAAACAAGCTTCTCATGAAATTTAAGGTATCAACAAAGAGGACTTTTTCAAAGATTTAGCTAAGTAGATACACACTCTCTTTTCAAAATAATAATATGAAAATTTTGGTTTGAAACTTTAATGTTGATAATTCTTTATTATGAAAATTCTTCATAAAAACTTATTTATAGAATTTTTTCCCATTTCATGATAAAAACTAAGAACTTGACAAGTTTTCAAGATAAAATAGAGATCAACTCACTAGTTTAGAAACCCACTTAGAAAAATAAAATTTGCCAAAACCTAAGAAAGTAAGTTTCTAAATGGTAAACTTATTTTCTAAAGATAGGAGAACATAGATATGATAAACTCAAAACATAGATATTATCAACAACTTGAGAGGATTTTGAAATCCTTTCTTTTCAAATAAAATTGGTAGGAAATTTAAAATACCAAATTTTAGGTTAAAATTATCTTTAAAAGAGTTAGGAAATAATATTTTCCTTTTATAATGACTCAAGGAATTATAGTTTTCTTTCAAACCATTCAAGGAGAAAATTTTCAAAGTCCAACTTTTCAAACCTATAAAATAAGTTGTTTTATGAAAATAATTGTTGAGACAAACCAATGAAGTCATGCATAAAGTATGTCTATTTATGTATCAAAAGATATTTCAACCACATCTATATCTATGTATTGTTTAAGGATTTTTGAAAGAAGAAAATTTTTGGAAATTGTGTTTTTAAAGGTTGGAAAATTCGTGGTGAATATGTACCTACTATTTTGAGGCCTAAATAACCTTGTATGATAAAAATAACCTTAGAAATAGATAGATCTTTTCAAGAAGGTAGAAAAATATATAATATGCGAAATTCCGAGTTAATGAGTAAGTTATGACCATTTTAAGTTGGAATTTCCACCAATACAATTTTATCTAAACTAGAAGATAGAATTAGAAAATTTGCTTAGAAATTCCATGGAATACTCATTTTGTATATTTCCTTTATTTGGTGATGAGACAAGATCTTCTCTTTCTCAAGGATTACTTCGACCGATAGAAGATCACCACGGCTGAGTGAGTTTTCCTTTACATTTTATGTATTCGCGCATGTGCTTGTAGAATAGAGCACTAGATATTAGGGAAAGATAAAAATTATATGCATACAGGTTATTATGGGTACTATGTATGTGATTCGTTATATGTGATCAATAAATAATAAGCATATCGAAGCTCGACTGGTTGATTAATATAAATTGTCCCTATGTATATTGTTGCATGTGTGCAAATATTGATTGATCACCTTAAATGGATTAATGACGAATCGAAAATTTCTTATAACTAAATTGCTCATGCATATCACTTAAAATATCATTTTTGCATTTTTGCTACTACTCCTCAACGTGGAATCGGAAAGGTAAGCTGCCTAGCTACATCGAGAGAATTAGGACATTTGGAGAATAGGCCTCATGGTATAGCCGAGTTGGATCGATCACTTTGGGTAAGGAAAGCCCGGGATTAGTAGTACGGTTGATTGGATCCCCAAGCTACACACAAATTTCAAGAAGGTTGATTATGGCCCATTTAAAGCATTCCTTAAACCACAATGGAGGGATAAATCCATTCTATATATGAAACCAGATAGTCGTATGTATTGTTTGATCATTTGGTTGTTTGCATTTCATATGCTTTTTTAATGGACTTGTTTGAATGTTTATTATGAGTATTTTTGCGTAAGGAATATCTTACTAAGCTAGTTATGCTTACTCTCCTATAGATTTCTGATGTTACAGGATCTTTGTTTTGTACCAGGCCATCTTGACTAACCAAGTAGAACTATTTTTAGGAAGCTTTTAGGAACTTTATTTGAAGACTTCGATTAATTTCCTTTAAAATTTTCTAGTTTTAGTTATTTATCATATTAAGATGTGTTATTGTGGAGACTCATAAGGGGAATGCCTCGTAGAAGTTATAGAACTTTATATTTTGAGGATCATAATCGTATTGCTTGAATGTTCTGCTGCCATTATCTTAAAAATGCATAACTCTATTGGTATCGATTGTTGTGAACGTACGCCTTATACCCATGGTTGTTAAACTGACGATGCTACATAGAATCGCCAAGTAGTATGTAGAATCGAATTATAAAATCGAAATGTAGAAATGTAATTTTCTACAACCTATATGAAATATCTTTTAGATACTAGTGATTTGCTTATATTGCTATTAAAAAACTTGAAATATATAATAGAAATATGAAAAATCAATATATAATTTAGTCATATTTCATAATAAAACTCTCAATATATCATAGTACAGATAATCAAACACAAAACCTTGTATTAATGCATAAATCTACATTATAAATAATAGTTCTTATATAATGTATTACAACATAAAATATTATAACAAAACAATATTAGAACAAATCATTAGTTGCTCTATTTTCATCAAAATTATTGTCAACTCTCCCATTGCCATCACCATCGTTATCACATCATCATCATCTAAATCATTAATATCAATATTGGTAATATTGCCAAGGAATTGTTATATAAATAAAAGATCAAAGTAGAAACATTATTGTCTATTGTAAATATAATGTTAAACTCTAAAATATTATTGTATAGTACTATTGTAAATAGTAGTCATCTTAAAATTTTTTCCTTGTCAAATTACTTAATAATTACTTATGTTATTTATTTAGTTAAAATCAACAAATTAACTATTACTTCCATGAATGAGTTCCCTAAAAATAGTATTTAGACTTATGAAGACATAAATATACTAACGTAAAAGCACTTGTTTCCATGTTTTTTTTATTAAAAATAAAATTATATATAATGGTGGCTAAGAATTTTTTATATATAGCAACAGATCTATTAATATAATTTCATTCAATATAGGCAACTTTCACAAGACACACCATTAACAATTTTTAATAAATAGTGCACCACTTTCTCGTCAGTTAGCTATGTCAAATCAACTATTAAGCTGTGTTTACTTTTTATTTTTTCTTTACTATCATCTTCTTCTTTAGATCGTGTACAAAAAGTTTAAAAACTAATATTCCTAAAAACCATCATCAGTATCCATTCACAAGATTAAGGTACAAAAATCATTCCTAATAATCAATTCCTACCCACTGATTTCTGTGAACCAAAGCAATTAACTTTATGGATGCAAGCTCTTTAGTCCTCTTTATTGACCACATGTGTTTCTACTGGCTCTTGGCTTTCATTAGTTTGCAGATGACCTTACACTTGATCGATTCTTGATGTAGAGTCATGGAAGTACAGACAGATATTAAGCTACAAATTCAACACTAAGTAGCTTCAAGTTCATTGAAACCGTGGTTGACACCAAGCATAACAACCAGCTTATCCTAATCTTATCGGATGTTGCAAAGATTGGAACCATTCTAGATTGCAAGATATTGAGATATTTGCTTTGTCAAACAAGAAATATTATTACATGAGTAAGATGAATTAAATTCTTTTTTAGCTAGAAACGTTTGAAACGTGCCTTCACTCGCAATTCCACCGAGTTCAACTGTAAACTCGCGATTTTACCGTGATTTAAAATGAGTTTGTAACCGAATTAACCAGGGAAGGCTTACTAGTAATGTAAACTCGTATGATTTTAAGTTGACTCACGATTTTGACAACATTGCTTGTACCAATATGAAAGCTTCTAAGTGACTAAGGTAGTCATTATCAGTTTTAATATTGTATACGACGATTGTCACGTTTAGGGTATCGTTGGAGCATGACACTACCCACCATTTTATTACAGATGATCAATTGCCATAGAGTAGAATTTCAGGTTCTACGGGCCTCATTACTATACCCTTATCCCACCAAGGTATAATAATAAATGCAATGTGACTCACTACGTGTCATGCATGAATCATTTTATTTAAGTAATTATGCTATAATATTATATATTTTAAAAGTGTTAATAGAGTTTGTAGACAAATCATTTCTATACTAAATTATACAATAATTAGTTAATAATTCCCGCTTCAATATACTTAACATAATTTCAATCATATAAGTAAGGCACATGCGCTATCATGTTTTTATCTTTTCATAGTTCTAGTGCTGTAAACTACAAGAAAAAAATATAGGTACAAAAATGTAAGAATTTAAACTCACTCAGTGATGGCAGCAAAACTCCTAGTCAAAATAATCCTCTGGTAGGGAAGCTCAGACTCCATGTCACCTAAACAAGAGAAATCCAAAATGAGTATTTCTTGGAAGTTCTACTTAAACTTATAATTCTATTTCACTAAGTTTGTCAAAAATTGTGTAGAGTGAAATTCCAACTTAAAGCAGCGATAACTCGCTTATTTTAACTCGGAATTTTGTATATTATATATCATTTTCTATCCACTCAAAAAGATATATCTATTTCTAGGTCATTTTTTTATAAAAGGTCATTTGGGTCTCTAAAAGATATGATACAGAATCAATACGAAAATTCTAGCCTTTGAAACATGATTTTTCAAACTTTGTATCAACCAAAAATCCTATAGAATTCATGTAAATATATATATATATATATATATATAGTTAAAGAATCCTTGTAATACATATGCAACTCATATTATATACATGATTCTAATGATGTTATCTTAACCAATGATTTCTCAAAAACAATCTTGTCTTGGTAGTTGAAAAAGTGAAGTTTAACAAAGTTATTTTAAGTGTTTCAAATCATTAAAAATGTGATATAATTTATTTTCCTTAATTCCTAAAAGATAATTTTTGATTCAAAACTTTAGTCTTTCTAATTATCTTCAAATTTTATTCCTAAGTATACTTTGCTTGGTGAGTTGATTTTTAACTTATTTTGAAAAGCTTGTGTTGGTCTTTGTTCTTACTAAAAATGTTAGTAAGGATTTTATAATAAGTTTTTAAAAAAGTCTCATAAAAAAGTATTATCAACCTTAAGGTCTTTAATGGTAGTTTGAAAAGAAAATAAAGAGTTGCTTAATTACTTTTTGTAAAGGCCTTTATGTTACAATACTAGAATCCATGGTGATTTTTGTCAAAAATCCTTTGAAAAGTACTTGGTTGAAATAAAATTCTAAATCTTAATTAAACTTTTCCTAAGTGATAAGACTACATTTTAAAGTGAGTTGAGCTTCTTTTCTTTTTTTTTTTTTAAGAAAGAACTTTTTATTTCTGTTAAGACCATCAATATGATCACGTATGAACAATAAGTATGTAGCTAGTAACATAACAAAGAAAAAAGTAATAATAATAATAAAAGAAAATATAAAGATGAGTAAGAAATAAATATCAAGTATTGGAAGTTTTAACTTTCAAGGCTTCCAGACTTAGTTATGGGCAAGTTCAAAAAAAGAAAAATAAAAGAAATAAGAAAATCGTTTTGACTTGATAAGGATAAGTCTAAGATTAGAAAGACTAGTCTTAATATGAAAGCATGGAATAAATAAATTGCAAAGAATAATAAATAAATAACGATTATGTTAGTGAGCTTGTATGCTCTAAAAATATATAAATATAGATACATAAATATAGATAATATAATATAGAAGTTAATAAAAATAAGGATAGTAGTTAAAGAGAGGTTTTAGTAGTATGTCGGTGGATGAAATGAAAAGAGATTTTTGGAGAACGGATCTGAGGAGTGATTCTGGGAGAGTTTTGTTAATGTAAATGAGTGTGTGAAAGAAATGGAGGGAGATGAGTATTTATAAGTTTTGTGGAGGGAAAATCATGTGAATAAAATAAATTAAAAAAACAAAATAATTGAGAGAGAAAAATGGGGAAGGGGCACAGTCATGGCGGGAAGAGGGGAGAGAAATGTTGTTTTTGAATTTTTGTTAATTAAAAGTAATAATTTGTAAGGTATGATGTGATTAAAGATGTAGAGAAAAAGTAAAAAGTAAGAAATATGTATGGTAGAGTGTAAGAATAGGTGGTTGAAAAAGTAGAAATAGGTAAATAGTAATGAATAATGCAGAATAGTACTATGAATAGTATATAAGACAAATTAATACCGATAGTAAAAAAAATACTCGTAATTAAGCTATATTTGATATTTTTAGGCATAAAAAAAACTATAAACTTATATTTTTGAAATTTTTGTATTTTTATGAATCTAACGGTGTTATCGGAATATTTTTATCATCTAATGTATCAGGTACGGTTTTTGAAAACTGATCCCATTCAGATCTAAAACACACTAAAAATTAACGAATTTGATATTTCTAAGCTTTCTTATATTATGGCGAACTATTATCCATAATTATTTCAATTCCACTGTTTAGGGGTTAAGAGCGCCGGATTGTCGGATCTAAATCTACTAAGGTTTGATATAGATTTGTTGACCTTAAGGTTTCCGGTTGATTTCCAGTTTGGGGTTTAAGCATAAATTGTAGCATAAAATCTAGAGGCTTACAATGATATAATTAAAGGATATGACACACCGATAACAATCTAAACAACACTCTCACTCTCTTGATATTACTTACAAGATTGACCGAATGGTTGTTCACCAGAATAAAAAATTGATAAGAACTAGTGTTTGTTCTTAATGAATACAATACAGAGAATAATAATAATAATGTTCATTATCCCTAGGGTTTCTTCATAATGGGATATTTATAGACCTTTTACATAATGGTAAACTAGTAAACAAGATGACATAAGAAAAATAAATAAAAATAAAACAAGATAAGAGGTATGTGAAAGAACAGTAGATCGCGCCCGTGGTTTAGGCTGTGCAAAAACCATTTCCCCTCATTATTCGTGGTTCAAGTCGTGGTGCAAATCGTAGTCACAATGGTGCTTGCGATTTTGGCTATAAGGAAAATTTAGTTTCCTTTTAGTTAGTTATAGGTCATCCGCGGTCCCAGCGTGCCTACGCCTCTGGTCGTGGTTCCCTTCACGCTTGATATCTGCTTCTCTTCGTCCTCAATTGCGTGACCTTGGTTTGTCTTGTCATCTTTAAGTGTCCAAATCACGCTTATGTTTAAACCATTGTGTGATCCTTATAATTCTCAATGAATTGTTTCTCTTCATCTATAGTAGTTTTGTTAAGTACTTGCTAGACTAGTCCTTGTAATGCTTTATCTCGTACTCTAGTAATAAGGCCTACTTGAAGTTGATTCCCATCAAACTTGCTAACAAAAAAAAAGGGAGAAGAGAGAAGGTAATAGGCATACTTGGTGTGGTGTTTTGCTCTTCTCCTTCAGTCCATTATTTTATTCCTAAGTAAAAGTCATGTAACCTTTTTATTGCTTTTATTTCCCTTCAATTTTAAGGTACGTTTTGTAATGTCCATTGATTTCCACATCTTTTTGCACATTTCTCTCCAGTTTTGGATTAAAAAATTGCGCTCTACAGAGGAAAGTATTCCACTTTTTATTTTTTATAGCCAAAAACTATATTTTTCCTGCTATCATCTACTTTATCTCTATCATCTAACATCTAGCTTGGTTTTGCTCTCTCATATTTTATACTACTACGATCGTCCAACTTATAGTGATAGCATATAGTAACTTAAACTCTAAACTTCCTTAAAAATGTCATTAACACGATTTATCAATTTCTAACATTCATACTACCTAAACCTCATGGCATTAGATTCCATCTTGTAATCTAATTGTTTTTTTTTTTTTTACTACACATTAGTCTTGAGCTCTTCTCTTTGAAGATTGTTCTATAAAAAATCATTGCCTCGATGAATTTATAAATGAAGCAATATAAAGTTAGCAAGATCATCATTTAGTTTGTAATCTCAAACTTAGCATCAATATTTTTGAAATTATCAATAAGACGATTACTTAGCTTGCAATCATCTTCTCTACTAATATACTACCTATAGAAAATATAATTTATTTTATCTTTTATTAGAAAGAGTTAGTATAGTTAATGGGTGGTAGGTAAGGTTGGTGTACTAATATTTTTCTACCAACCATATTAGTAGCATGTATAGATAAGTCATGTTATTTAAAAATTAGATATATGAAAATAAGAAACTTCTCTACTATTTTTTTCATCATGGTTTCAAAGTCCGGTTCTAGGGCTAATCAAAACACATGACCTCTATTGACATTTTTGATCCCAAAATCAAATTTAGGAATATTTCTCTATCCAATCTCTCCCCATAAAAATGACTTCTAAAACTATTCTAACTTCCTTAAATCTGCCAACAACGGATCAAACACTTCAAATTATTCAACAGAGGTTAAATAAGAGTAATTTTTGTGAATGGTTCTAGTATGTAAAATTGGTGATGCAAGGAAAAGCTAAGTATGGGTATTTAACGGGCTCATGTACTGCTTCTGATCAAGATACTCCATATTATAAAATATGGGAATCAGAGAATGCATTAATCATGGCCTCATTAATCAGTTCAATGGAGCCTGAGATTGGAAAAACATATCTGTTTAGCAATACTGCACACGAAATTTGGTAGACTATTCAAGATGTGTATTCTAATGTTGAAAACATATCTCAATGCTTCGAGTTTAGGTCGAAGTTGCGTTCAAATTCCCAAGGTAATCTAATAGTTACAAACTATTATAACATGTTAATTGAATTGTGGCAAGAGATAGATGTGTTCTATGACATTTGGTGGTCTTATGTAGCAGATGGTATTAAATTCTCAATGATGCAAGAAAGGATCGTGTTTTTTATTTCTTACAAGGACTTAATCCAAATTTGAATGAAGTTCGAGGAAGGTTGTTTGTAAGAAAACCATTTCCAAGTTTGAAGGAAGCTTTTGCTAATGTACGAAGAGAAGAAAGTAGAAGGAAAGTGATGTTAATATCCCATGCTCATTCTAACCAAAATATAGGAGCCTCAGCTCTTGTCGAAAGAAAGGAAATTCACAGTATTTGACACAAGAAGGTCATTAAAAAGGAGTATGGTGTGAGGTATGCAAGAAACCTAATCACACATGTACACATGTTGGAAAATACATGGAAAGTCAGAACATCTGCAGCTGAAAGATCAAAGATAGCTTCTAGAAATGTGCATTTGGTTGAAAGCAATACATCAAGTAATTCATCTCAAAACTTTTCTTTGACACCAGAATATATTGATATGCTGCAGTAGCTCTTAGGAAAGATGCAAGAGCGTTTCCTAGTGTAGCTACAGCTTATACAGGTAGTTTTTTTGGTAAATTCAAACTCCTGTAATAATGATAAATGGATTATAGATAGTGGAGCAATAGATCACATGTAACTCTTTGTTACACTTCTCTACATTTACTCTTGATGAATGTCGTATGTGGGTAGCTAATGGAGAATGTAAATGACACTTTATTTGTGCCTCAGTTGAAGTGTAACCCGGTATCTATCAGCAAATTGACCAAGGATTTGAATTGTAAAGTAACTTTTACCTCTATTTGTTGCTTATTTCAGAATCAATCCTTGGAGAAGACGATTGGTAGTGTTGATGAAACATATGGTCTTTGCTATTTGAAAAGTATGTCCGAGTCTAAGTGTTTAGTGAGTAATGGAGGTCAAGAAAGGGATATTATGATATTGCATCAATGTCTAGGATATCCCAACTTTGCATATTTAAATCATTCGTATCCAAATCTGTTCATAAATGAAGAAATTGGAAGTTTAAGGTGTGAACAATGTGTAATTTCTAAATTAAAAAAGAATTCCTATAATTCTCGACCTTATGTGCCCTCTAAACCCTTTTATCTTATTCACAGTGACATCTAGGGACCATCAAGATTTCCTGCTCTCCTTGGATATAAGTGTTTCATTATTTTTACTGATGACTACTCACATGTTTGTTGGGTATTTCTTTTAAAAGAAAAATAAGAAGTTTTTATTATATTGAAAAAATTCCACAAGTTTGTTCTTAATATGTTCCAGTCTTAGATTCAAATCTTAAGAACCAATAATGGTCGGAAATATTTTTCAAGGGAATTTGAAAACTATGTTAGTGAGCATGGTATAACTCATCAAAGATCATGTTCATATACTCCTCAACAAAATGGAGAATTTGAATGTAAGAATCGACACTTAGTTGAAACTACTCGAACATTGCTGCTGTAAAAAATTGTTCCAAATCATTTTTAGAGAGAAGCAATACTCACTTCAGCATATCTTATTAATCTTCTTCCTTTTAAAACATTGGGATTCAAAACATCTATAAGCATTCTATGTGAATCTTATCGTCAAATTCATTCTCATAACTCCTTAGCTCCTAAAGTGTTTGGATGCAAAGCATATGTCTTAGATAATAATCCTAACAAACACAAATTAGAAGCAAAGGCACTCAATTGTATTTTTCTTGGTTGGTCCTTTCGTCAAAAGAGCTATAAATGCTATTATCCTCCGGCAAAAAGAATGATAGTGGCATTGGATGTTTAGTTTTGTGAGGATGATTCATATTACGAGTCCAATCAACCTACTAATACTCATGGTAAGTTACCTGATTCCAACACAGTGTGTTTTCCTCTTAGTTTTGACCCTATACACTCTAGTATTGTGGAGCAAAACTCAAACACAGAATCTGATCCTTATGAAACCTTGCAACCAGATAATGAGTCATATGATTATGTTTCTAAGTATGATGTAGAGTCTTCTTAAAGACCACATACTGAGGTAAGAGTATATACCAGGAGAAACAAACTTTCTCAGCTCTATCAATCATCCATCTCTGAGGATAAGTTCAAGAACTTGACTCATGGATGGTTAAAAGTTCAAAGTATTCCAGAAGATGAAGTAATAGGTTCAGAGGACAAAGCTGATAGTACCGAGGCAATGGAGAATGATACTAATATCCCTATAGTATTGAGAAAAGGGAAGAGATCATGCATCGGGTATCCTATTTCAAATTACATGAGCTATACATGTATTTCTGACAACTTTAAGGTGTTTATAACAAATGTAGACAAGGAGAAAATACCAAAGAACATTCAAGAAGCTGAGTCATGATCAATGGTGAAAAGCAGTTTATGAAGAAATGAATGCTCTTAGTCATAACAAAACATGGGAGACATGTAACCTACTAGAGGGTAAGAAAGTAGTTGAAAGCAAATGGGTTTTCATCATTAAATATAATGTTAGTGGAAGTGTGGAGAGATACAAGGCAAGATTAGTGGCCTAAGGTTAGAATCAAACATATGGGTTGGATTATGAGGAAACTTTTGTACCTATTGCAAAATTAAATTCAATACGGGTCCTTTCATCTCTTGCGGTGAATTTAGATCGGCCACCTTATCGGTTGGATGTGAAGAACGCCTTTTTAAATGGCAAACTAGAGGAAGAAATATATATGAAGCTCCCTCCTGGCTTTGAAGGTAATGAAATCATGGAAGGTATGCAAGCTTTTCAAGTCACTTTATGGACTAAAACAGTGTCCTTGTGCATGGTTACAAAATTTAGTCATGCTTTAATTAATTTTGGCTACAAGCAAGTAAATAAAAATAAGTTATGAATAAGAGTAATATGGTCAATTTATATAAAATAAGAGATCAACATTGTAAAAAATCTAAGTATATTTGTATTTTGATCACATGATAGACACATGATGGAAGATAAAAATTTTATATTAAACACTGGCTTCAACGTCGTCGACATAGGATGAAGCACTATAGCATACGTGTCTGTGGCTTTAGCAATGTAGAGCTTGTGTTGAAATGAAGAATTGAGTTTAAGTCTTGTACATTGCCAACTTTTGTATGTATGTCGCTTGTGCTGATGTCTGCACCTCCAGCATTGGTGTCAGCGTAGGCTTGAAGGAAAATGACCAGAGACGAATGACAAAGTGATACGTTGCTAGTGTTAATGTTTACACTGCCAGTGTTAGATTTATGCCGACGTTATAAAACTGCCAGCGTACGTGTTTCGAAGGAGATGAATGGTTGCATGAGTTTCTTTATATTTCCTTCTTTGTTTATTCTCCAAAACATAACCTTAAACCTAGAAGTTCTCTTTGTGAGTATTTAACAAGCTAAGGGGATTTAGACGTCCAGATCAGGTAATTAGATCACTATTTTCTCTCTAGGATTTCATGGATCTATTAGTTTCTTATGGTTTTTCTTTTGTTTTGAAGGAGAAATTGGAGACCCTAATTTTCTTGGAGATTTGGATATTCATTGTTTAGGTAGGATTTCAGATCAATTTTAGGTAAGTATTTTAATGTTTTTTTTTTTATCTTTATGATTTCATAAAAGTAGTTTTGTTGACTTCTGCTATAATTGGCCTTGGATGGAGTTCTAGGGTTTGGAGAATATGTTGAGGAGATTTATTCTGTTGGGGGATTTTTGTATTTCAATCAAGGAAAAAGGTGTAGATTCAACAGTGTATGTTATTGAAGTTGATATGTTCATATAATCAGGTTTTGGTGAATAAGGATTTGTATTCTAAAGGAGATTTGGTGATTTAGACTCCTATTCTTTGGAAATTGATTCAGGTATAACATTACCTTGTTTTGATGTATGTGCTTGTAAGTTTAGATTTGTGTGTTGTATGTGTTGTAGGGTTAGAATATCAAATCAACCTAATTCTATCTGGCATATTAACTTGTTTTGTTGTGTGTGCTTAGTTACGATTAGCAAAGACCTTACAAAGTGTGATACTAATGATAGTAATCTGATGATCTTTGTGTGGGGTTGTCCCGAGTGGAATTGCACCTGGATATGATTCTGGTAGATCAAGTTTTGGTAATATGGTTGCGAGTGTGTGGGAGATTCCCAACACCAATATAGATATAATTAACTATTTTCTATATACTTGTTTTTATGGAATCATGAGTTACTCTAGTTTTGGAACTAGATGCATATGGTTCTAAATTGTATTACTTGAGGGCTAATCATAGATTATAAATGGTGTTTATTGCATTTGAAATAGTTGCACGTGATTATATATGCTGTGCGTGCATATACATTTGTATGAGATTTGGCGTACTAGGCTTTTTGCTTGTTCCTTTCATTTTTCAGGAACATGAGAAGATTAAGTGATTTATGATCGTTCAGGATATGATATCTTTGTAGATATTTGGATAGTGGATTTGATTTACCAGCTAACTCATAAAGATGCTTTGGATTAAGGGTAGTATTGGATGACAAAAATAAGGTTTATATGTTTTTTATGAGTTTAAAAATGTTTGAAGAGTTTTTTTTTCTTTTTATGTTAAATTTTGGATTTTAGTTGTCTTTGGTTTATGCCAACATGACTTTCTCTTAAGGAGTTTGTTTTCGATGAGTTATCTTAAACAGGTATCTTTTATGAGACTATTGGAGATTTATGTTTTATTTATTTGTGGTTTAGAATTCCTTAGCCTTAGCATGTTCTTATAAAGAGAAAGATATGTGGCGGGTTGTAATGCCTCTAGATTAGGGCATTACAATACTTATAGTATATGTAGATGACATAAGCATCACAGGAGACCATCATCAAGAGATTTAGCAGTTAAAACGACACATAAAAGAAAAATTTGAGACAAAGGAACTTGGATAACATAAATATTTCTTGGGTATGGAGGTTGCAAGGAGTAGACAAGGTATTTCTATTAATCAAAGAAAATGTACCTTAGATTTATTGGGTGAGATAGGAAAACTTAATTGTCGTCCAGTATCTACTCCTTTACCTCCTAATTGGAGAAATGCGGTTGATGAAGCAAGTGATGACCAGGTTATAGATCAAGAAATGTACCAAAACTTGGTGGAATTTATCTCTCTTTGTCAAGGCCAGATTTAGCTTTTGCAATTAGTGTTGTAAGCAAAGCTATGCATTCCCCAAGGAAACAACACTTAGATGCTGTGAATCATATATTACGATATCTTAAAGAATCTCCTAGTGAAGGGTTATTCATAAAGAAAACTATAGAAAGGAACATACGCCTTTGTTGACTCGGATTAGGCAAGTGACAAAGTGGATAGTAGATCAATGAAGAGTTATTGAACAAAGGTTTGAGGAAAATTAGTCACCTAGAGAAGCAAAAAAACAGAGTGCGGTGGCAAAGAGCAGTGTTGAAGCTGAATATAGAGCAATTGCTCAAGGAATATGTGAATCAATTTGGCTGCAAAAACTTCTCACAGATTTAGGAGTTTCATGGCAAAATACATATCTCTATAGCGATAGCCCATCAAATATTAGTATAGTTAAAAGTCCTATTCAGTGTGATCGAATAAAATATGTTAGAATTGACCGCAACTTTATCAAGTCATAATTGAAGTAAGGAAGTATCAGACTTGAATATATATCATCATGGAATCAAGAGGTAGATTTGTTGACAAAATCTTTGTCAAGTCCACAGTTTCAAGATATCCTTGTTAAGCTAGGAATGATAGATATCTATTCCTAAGCTTGAGGAGGGGTGTGGGAAATATAATTTATTTTATCTTTCATTATAAAGAGTTAGTATAGTCAACGGTGGTAGGTAAGATTGGTGTACTAATATTTTTTCTACCAATCATATTTGTAGCATGTATAAATAAGTCATGTTATTTAAAAATTAGATATATGAAAATAAGAAAGTTCTCTATTGTTTTTTTATATCACTATCTATCAAACTTAGCTAGATTGTTATTGGAATTTTCTTTAAGTTTCAACCACTTCTGATCCTTCATGGATTATGAGTGTTAAAAGTCTACATCTATTGAGATTGATTACATTCCATATCAAAGACATATATAAGCTTGGCATCAATATTTTAAAATTATTAATAGAACATCACTTAGCCTATAGTTGTCTCCTTACTAATAATTTTTTTTAATATACTATCTATCGAACTCTAGATAAATTCTTGTAGTGGGTAGATTAGATCGCAGTGGTAATGTGCGTCTGATGCTACACGTGGCCTTAGAAAAGTAACATGGAAGTACATACAAGGAATGACTAAAAGTGATAAGTTAAAGAGGATGTAATCCTCGAGTTTTGACATAGCATGAGTTAAAAATTTAAAAGAATTAAAATCTAAATCTAACTCTATATCCTGAAATAATAAATATTTCGGTAGTATATTAATTAATATCCCTTAGATATCCTAAATTTGGGTTGTTTTATGTGCATTAAGGATTTTTGAAATTTCATTTCCTATATTTAAATCTTTTCCAAAAGTACCAAAAATTATTTTGCAAGCCATCTATAGTCACTTTTAAAGCATGGGTGTACTGTCCTTTCTTTTAATAGGTTTCTTTCATTACATGTCGGAATGACAATTCTCATTTAGGCCATACTTATTTTCTTTTATGTAAAAGAAAGGTAATCGAAGATTGAAAGTTTACACAAACTGGGAGCTGTTGTTTTAGAAAATAACCACGATATTTTGAAGTCTACTTTTCTAACATACTCTCTTTTACCTACACAAAATCGTTTTCTTTCAAACTTTCATATTCTTAGCTTGAAAAACCCCAAGATTGTATTTACATGTTGCACAACCAGTGTTCTAAAAAGAAGAAGGTGAAGTCATCTCAAAAAGCACGACAGATGCCTTCATTTATTTTATTTTCCTAGATTTTAGAAAAATATCTTTAGAAAATACACTAGTCCTTGTGCACATTTCACCATTTAGTGTGAATGTCGTTTTTAGTAGATGTCATGTTTTAAAAATTAGAAAGAAACGAACCTGGTTTGCTAAGAACTGTTAAAACAAATAAAAGCCTGCTTTGTGAATCTGTTTAGGCTTAAAATGAATAATGTCTGTTATATGTGTATAAATAAATGTTATCTTAGCTTATCTGATCAAAGAATAACATAACATGTAATATAATAAAGTAGATGACCCTCTAAGCTCTTATAATATATCTAGAGATACGTATAAGGAGATAAGTCTCATGTTGGATCAGTGAGTTGTAACACCCTAAAATGAGAGTATTAACAGTCCGCCATCTGTCCTCACTAGAAAAGAACACGCTAAGGCTATGATTTTACTAATCCACAATTATAATACCATATAACTTCAATTCTCACTTTAAGGGTACTTCTAAAACCTTAATGTCATAATAAAAACTTCTAAACAACTCGGTTGGCTTAAACCAAATGCTAACTTACAATCCATCTTAAAACATTATATGAAAAGAAAACCTTAAAACATTAGAAATCATAAAAACTAATAACCAAACTCCAATAGTCATGATAACTAATTAAAATTTCATAAAATCTTCAACTTTAACTGTCTTCAACTCTAGATATCTAATAGTCTGTTGAAAATGACTCTCCTATCAATCCTCCCCATAGTTCACGAATACACATAACCAAATAATCAAAAATCAGTGGATCATCACTTGTTCATGAAAAATAAAAAAGTGAGCGCAAAGACCCAGTACGCTAAACCACAAACACATGCGCATGAATAAAACATCATAACAATTCCACATGCACATTGTGACATATGCAATAATCAAGGTTAAACATTGTGACAATGCAATATCATAGGTTAGTATCTTTAATTAGCCACAAACAACATAGTTTAAAACCATTTGCAACTAATCTAACCCGAGTAACTCATGACTCCATAAAAAACAATTTTGTATAAAATAATTATATATATATTGTGTTGAGTACTCTTCACACACCTTGAATATTGTACTCGTACCACTCCCAAACTATCGAAATCATCTTTATGCACAACTTTACTTGGGATAACGTCACACACAAATCATCAGGGCGTAGTCTTAGTGGCACTAGTACTCTTAATCGACTAACCCAGCCAAACATAATAAGCAAACAGTTATCATCAAATGTCAATTAATTTAATTACATGTTCTACCTAACAAGCACAATAATCGGAACTAGGTAATAATGTACCTAATACAACATTTGGAATGATTAACTTAGCTCCACCAAAGACACCTAAATACAAACAAATACTTGCTCAAGACTTGTTTCCATAAGGTACACATGCTCTTACGGTCATCTAAACACTTAATTAATAAAAACTATAACTAAACTAGGTTCAAACACACTTTCCTTCTTTGATCATAGAACAACAGAATCTCCAACAAAGAAATTTAGGGTTTCTCCATAACTCCTCTAAGAAATGGACTCCCTTCACTACTAATAAAAACACTCATATAAGATAACTATTTTAGGTCACCAAAGAATTGAAAAGAAGCAAACTTACCTAATACTTGATTTTTGTTCTCCCTTGAAGTAAGTTATAGGTTTGAGAGAGGTTTTAGGGTTTCAAAAGCATATGCTAGGTTATGAGAAGAAAGACAAGGTTAAAGGGCTGTATATACTACTACTACATGGAAATCCTTAAAGAAAACAAGAAATAAATCATGCATCATAAGCTGGTAAAGAAGGCCGGCGATGTAAAACAAAAGCTAGCAACCTAAAATTAACGTCGATGGCTTAAAGCTCGAAAGAAGAAACTGAAGCAATATAGGCCAGCTCCAACACTAGTGGTGCAGAATCCAACATCGGCGATGTAAACTCCTAAGCTAGTGACCTAAGGGTGGCCTAGTGCTTCATCCTCTTGTCCTTCTTGCACGAATCCCTCTTATTCAAATATATGACAATTTTTTCCCTTTGCTATGATTTATTTATTTATATATTACATGAGTTGTAAGGAGTTGTTGTGTTGGGTTTTCCTTATGCGCGTTTTGATGCTAGAATCTGTTCTAGAAGAGTTTATAGTGCAATGGTGTTAATTTGGAGGTTGTTCTGTATGTTGTACGTGATCGCAACTTAGTTTTACCCTTGAGGTAAATCAATGATAGGTAGATGAGCTATATAGCACCAATCCCATTGTTCTAGAGGAGGAGGCTATATGTTCTTCGCTCTGAGCTTTGTTTGATCTCTTATGAGAGTATTTCGATAGCACGATTGCATTTTCATCAAATTCTAGATCTCCCAAATGAGGAGAAAATCTAGGTATTTATAGAGTTGGTTCTTAACAACATCTATCAGATCATGTCAATCATTAACAAGCAAGATGAATCTTTCTGATGGTGAATTTCTTCATGGGCTCTTGGCCCATGAAAGACCTCTTTAAATGCACGAGCTTTTTAAAAAAAGTTGAGAGTGGACACGTCAGTCCGATTCTATAATCTCTGCTTTGAGCCTATTATGTCAAATCTCCCTTAATCATCTCAATTTTATGGACTTGACTTTCTGAGCCTTGTCACTCAGTCTAAAGAGCTAAAATCTAGATTTAGCCCTCTACAATAGCTATTGAGGTTTTTCTAAGTTTTTCTTGCTTCTTATTCTCCACAAATTATAGGTGTCAATCCAAAATCCTTTGAAGGTTATCAAATTGAAAACCACTATTTTTTTCGAACCAAGTTCTTATAGTTTTTTTATCCAAAAAAAAAATTTTCTTATGTTTTTTTTCCCAACCCACTTACAATTCGAATACCAAATCCATTTAATATCATACATTATATTGTGCTTCAAAAGACTCAACTTCACAATAAACATTAAAATCAATAAATTAATCACAGAGGAGACAAAATACAGATAACTATACCTATAGCACCACAAAGTCAACTTTATTCGCTCTCAATCAATTTATGCACTATGAAATGATCAACCATCACCGTGGAAGTCAACTACTCCTCTTCTATACTCCGATTTTGCCCTTTGTTCAACTCTTCACTTATTTAAAATCAAAGCACATCGAAGGACTCATTCAAGAACCAAGAGATCACGCAGTCAGGCGACCATTCCGGATGAGGCAGGAGCTCAAGGACGGAGTAGAAAACTATAAGAATAAAAAACTTCGAGGGATATTAAACTAATATTGCTGACCAATCCTGAGTCAAACATGAAATATGCAAGCGATATTATAGATTTAAAAAAAAAAAAAAATTTCTAAGCGTGAAACATGATACATTCCATCTCACAATTACTTGATCAGCAAATTGCATATCATGAACTTTATCCATTTTTTAAAACTATTAATTTATTAATCCATTAAGTGCCAAAAAAAAAAAAAAAAAACCCAATACCTTTAGGCATTTAGTTACAAAATGAGTAAAATTTAAGTGTTTAATTATAAATACAGACAAAGTTCAAATTGATGATTCTACAAAGAGACAATGTTTATGGCAAATTTGGGGTTTCATTATGATATGATAATGGTTGAGTATGAATTTAAGCCATTTAATATCTAATGGACTAGTTGCATAAAAAAAAGGAGGATAGAACCATATTTTTTCTAATATTCAGATAATACTTTAAAATTTTAGATAATTAATTATTAAATGGATAAAATTTAAAAGATCAAATGTGATAATTTCCTTATTTGATTGACTCAATATATAATATTTTGGTTCAAGGCATCATTCAATTATGGCATACTGCCGAGAAGCAGAAAATTTGAATTTCTCTTTAAAAAAGTTGTTATTTTAATAGTTTTTGTTATTAGTAAAATTTGAAATTTAGAACGCGCGTTCCACTTAAAATATCCTATCTCCGCCACCAAATCGGACTCCAAATCTTCAAATGTCTTGAATGAAGTGTATACATCAGCAAGTTTCATTGAAAGAAACATCCAATATGCATACTATTCAAAATTTCAATCTTCAAGGGGCGAATAGTAAAAAGATAAAAAACATTAGTCAAAGATTCAAGCGGTGGAGAGAAGGGATTCATTTAGATTTAGACGTCATGTATAATGTATAGTAGAAATATAATAGATAAAGATAACAGTGATATGATACATTTTTACCAATCCTACAAAATAAAATTACTTAAATACAAATCATATTATTTTAATTACCAAAATACCAACATCAAATTACATCTACGACATGTTAGTTTAGTTTAAACAAAAAAATCGCATGTTTAACGTGTGAATTTGAATTTTGTGTATTTTTCAAAATCGTAAGTTACAATGTAATTTATTATAAATAGAAAGCTTTACTATTTTGCAAAAATCACAAAATTATACATAAGGCGTGTAACATTCGTATAAAAAATAAAATCGCATCTTATACATGTAATTTTGTATTTGTATTTAGATAATTATTTTTATATAATTGATATTTATGTAAATAATTTTCTAACAAATTGGTAAATCAATAATTTTCTCTCCCAGTGGTGGGTTTTTGAAAACTTTTTACGTTATTCCCTTAAAAAATTGCCACTCCATACAATTGCACCGGCAATTATTTTATATTAATAATCCATGTGGTATCTTAGTGGCAAGGAAAGCTTCCTGGAAATTTCACAGGATGGGGGAAAAAAAAGGCGCAGAAGAGGACCCTTTTGTTATATAGTAGGGCAGGCTTTATATTAGCATTTAAGAACAAATTGTCAGCTCATCATCAAATAGAAATGGCAATTCCTGCGCACCAGCAGCATGATGATCATCCAAACAACAGCAAGAAACCAGTGATGCAGTCTCAAGATGTCATAGTCATCATGGTGCCAATTTCCATTAACGGCCTCTCAATCCACTTCTTCACTTTCATGCCACTATCATCCTACAACAACATTGATGTTCATTATGTAAGCACTTCTACTTACATCCACAAAGTGAGGGTCCGCTCACACCGGATAAATGCTTTGAAGGCGGCCTCGATTCATTTCCATGGCTTCCCTGAACCCCCTTTCTCTACTCCACCACCTGATCCTTATGCTCCTATCAAATTTCCTGCACATCTTCAGCCATCCTTCGAAGCCTGCCTAGATCTTCGACACCCTGTTGCTTTGCTCGTGCAAGAACTGTCACCACTTGCCAAAAGAATTGTTATCATCCATGATCCTCTAATGGCATCAGTCGTTCAGGATGCTGCATCTCTTCCTAATGCTGAAACTTATGCTTTCCAAACCAATTCTGCCTTCGGTCTGTTATCCTTCCAATGTCAAGGTCAAGAGAAGCCGTGGAGTAAGCAGTCCCGATTGGCATGTGGTGCATCACTTGAAGGATGCTTCACATCAGAGTTTCTAGATTTTATAATCCGCCAGGCTCAGTTTGTTCCATTAAAAAACGGTGATCTTCACAATACATCTCATTCGATTGAAGGTGATTACATTGATCTTCTGGAAAGGAGTTTCTTCCTGGGAAAAAGCAATGGGCTATTGGCCCTTTAATCCCACCAGGAAACTGCGAGATTGAAAACTCTGGAAATCATGACATTGACAGGTGCTTTGAATGGTTGGACAAACAAGAACCTAAATCAGTTCTTTACATTTCTTTGGGACAACAACTATGCTTCCTGTGGAACAGATCAGGGAGCTTGCCATCGCATTGGAAGAAAGTGAAACAAAGTTCATTTGGGTGATGAGATGCGGATAGAGGTGATGTTTCTAGAGAAGAATTTGAAAGAAAAGATGTTTTACCAAAAGGTACCAAAAAAGAATACAGAAAAGGGGATTGTGGTGAGTCAATGGGTTCCTCAAGTGGACATTTTGAGGCATGCTTCCATAGGGGGGTTTTTTGAGTCACTGCGGCTGGAATTCATGCTTGGAAAGCATTGCCATGGGAGTTCCTATTGCAGCCTGGCCAATGCACTCAGATCAGGCTGCAAACACGGTTTTACTGACCGAGCTGCTGAAAGTTGCTCTAGTTGTCAAGGATTGGTCACAAAGAGAGAAACTAGTAACAACATCTGTCATCAAAGATGCTATCAGGAAATTGATGACTTCTGATGAAGGCAAGGAAATTAGGAAACACGCCGAGCTATTGAGAAATACAACCAGACAATCAATTGAGGAAGGTGGAACTTCTAGGATGGCGTTGGATTCATTTATTGTTCATATTACTAGATAGTTCTGCCTATGTCTATGCCTTTGCTCCTCTTCCTGAGTTCAAGTAGTTACAGAATAAATGTTGTTTGGCAGGAGAATAGTGGTATTGTTCTTGAGTTTTGTGGAAATCTATAAGAATAAGATCATTGAAATTAAAACAAATCATCCAAAAGCAATGCTAGTTTGATTGAAAATATCTTCAGATTCATCTTTTGCATTTGATTATGGATTAGATTTTATTGTTAAAATTTTAAACATTAAAAGCGAAAGCGATTAACAATACGGATCCTAATAAAACAATTAAATTAACCAAATCAACAATCATGGCATAATTAAAAGTTACAGTAAAATGAAAAGAAAACTTACTTGAAGAATCCATCACGATAATTTAATATCCCAAGTAATAATATATGTTTTCCTATGCCAAATCCGTATCACTTAAATTCGCCCTTTGATGATATAAGGACTTGATTGATTCTTGATTTTGAATCAAACCTTAAAAGTAGTGTGTTGTTGTTGTTTTTTTTTTTTTTTATGGCCCAATATATAACTTCCATTACGAAGAGTCATGACTTTTAATTTAAATGACATGACTTTTCATGAAAGGATATCTTGATGGAAGGTATCCATTAATGATTCATGAAGAGATATGACTTTTACTAATATACAAAACACACTAAAATACTTAAATTTTAACGAATTGGCACGGAGGGATTTACACCCGATAATTGTCTCTTAGATACTACACTAATCATCACCGTGTGTATGACGATAACAATTATCAATACTTAAATTATATGAATCAATTAGAAATTAAAATTTCTAACATTCTCCCACTTGATTCATATATAACAAGTATACAACATATTAACATAAAGTGAGCTCACTTAAATAATGTCGTATATAAGTCACAACTTCGTAAGAACTAAACAGACCGAATCATGGCGGTCACGGGCCTGACAAACGTCCCGATTCCTTCCATGTATCACAAGTCAATTCAATTCAAACAGTCACAATTTGATAAAGTAGACACCTAAAAATACCTTATCCCACAATGTCGTAAAATAAGACCCAATATCTATAATCATAATAAAATATGCATAACTGAAATATGATTCATAGATAAGCAAAATCCAAACAAACATCGATATCTAGAGTATCAAATAAACATAAATGTGCTAAACATAAATTCATACATGTATGACCAATCATCCGATATACAAGGACTTCCTGACTACTCCCATTTTACTAACATGGCCAATAAATGTTTTAGGAGCTAGTCCTTTAGTCAACGGATCCGCAATCATATCATTGGTGCCAATGTGCACTATTTGAACTCTTTGATTTTGCACCTCTTCTTTGACAGATAGAAACTTTAAATCCATATGCTTGGCACCCTTGGAGTATCTATCGTTCTTAGAGAAGAATACAGCTGCCGCATTATCACAATAAATCCTCATTGGTTTGGCAATGGTATCAACGATGCCTAAACCATCAACAAAATTGCGCAGCCACAACGATTGAACTGTAGCTTCAAAGCATGCTACAAATTCAGCCTCCATAGTGGAAGTAGCAATGACAGACTGCTTACCACTCTTCCATGAGACAGCTCCATCAGCTAGAAGGAACAAATAGCCAAATGTGGATTTTCGGGTATCCGAACATCCGGCATAGTCTGAGTCCGAGTAACCAACAACCTCAAGGTTACTAGTTCTTCTATATGTGAGCATGTGATCCTTAGTGCCTTGTAAGTACCTTAAAACTTTCTTTGCAGCTCTCCAATGAAACAGTCCGGGATTTGATTGATAACGACCCAACATACCGACCGCAAAGCTTATATCCGGCCTAGTACAAGTCTGAGCATACATCAAACTCCCGACTAAAGAAGCATAAGGGATATTATCCATTTCTTTACGCTCCAAATCGTTCTTGGGACATTGGGATAGACTGAAATTGTCTCCTTTCTGGATGGGAACTGGACTAGGTGCACATGATTCCATCTTAAATCTTTCTAGAACTTTGTTGATGTAAGCCTTTTGAGACAATCCCAAAATTCCTTGTGATCTATCCCGAAATATTTCTATTCCGATCACATAGGAAGCCTCACCCATATCCTTCATCTCAAAGTTGCTAGAAAGGTAATCCTTAACATCATGCAATAACCCACGATCACTAGCGGCAAGAAGAATATCATCTACATACAACACAAGGATTATAAACTTGCTTCCCATAACCTTCATGTAGATACACCGGTCAACGGTCATTTCTACAAACCCATATGACAATACGGTATCATTAAACTTCAAGTACCATTGTCTAGAAGCTTGTTTTAATCCATAGATTGATTTCTTCAACCTACATACCAGATTTCCTTCACTTGTGGTCTCAAAACCTTGAGGTTGATCCATATATACCTCTTCTTCCAAATCTCCATTGAGAAAGGCTGTTTTAACATCCATTTGGTGAAGCTCAAGATCAAAATGAGCCACCAAAGCCATTACAATCCTTAAAGAGTCCTTTCTAGAAACCGGAGAGAAAGTCTCTTTGTAGTCAATGCCATCCTTTTGAGTATAACCTTTGGCAACAAGTCTGGCTTTGTACCTCTCGACATTGCCCTTAGAGTCTCGCTTGGTCTTAAAGACCCACTTACAGCCGACTCTTTTAGAATCCTTCGGCAATTCCGTCATTTCCCAAACATTGTTGTCATCCATAGATTTCAACTCTTCCTTCATGGCCATCAACCACTTATCGGAATTTTTACCGCTCATGGCTTGGTCAAAAGAGACCGGGTCATTATCAATGCTCAAGTCACTTTCATGCTCAAGTGCATAAACTATATAGTCATTCGAAATAGCCGATCTTTTCTCTCTAGTAGACCTCCTTAATACTATTTCTTCTTGAGGTTGCACTTGCTCATTAACTTGAGTATTTTCCTCCTCTTCTTGAACAATGGCATCCATAATTGGGTTTGGAGCATCTATTTGTTGTTGTTCCATATTCATGCCTTGTGGCTGTGCTACAATAATAGGAACATCAACTTGAGATGGATCATTTGATGGTTTTGGTCCATCAATGACTCTCTTATCTCTACATCACGTGCTCCCACACTCCCACTGACTTTGCCATTTTCAATGAAGCGAGCATTCCCGGACTCTACAATTCTCGTACTATGGTTAGGGCAATAGAATCTATACCCTTTTGACCTCTCCGGATATCCAATGAAATAACCACTAATGGTCCTGGAATCCAACTTCTTTTCATGTGGATTATATATCCTCACTTCGGCTTGACAGCCCCACACGTGAAGATGTCTTAAACTAGGCTTCCTAGATGTCCACAGTTCATAAGGTGTCTTAAGAACTGCTTTACTAGGTACCCTATTCAATATGTATGCGGCTGTCCTCAATGCATACATCCACAATGAAACAGGTATAGAACTATCATTCACCATACTCCTTACCATTTCCATCAATGTACGATTACGCCTTTCTGCTACACCATTTTGATGTGGCGATCCGGGCATTGTATACTGCGCACAAATGCCCTTGGACTCAAGGAGTTTCTTAAATGGACCTGGAATTTGTCCAACTTCCGATGTCTTTCCATAATATTCACCACCTCTATCGGAACGTATTACCTTAACCTTTCTATTTAACTGCCTCTCAACCTCTGTAATGAATATCTCAAGGACATCAACCGATTGAGTTCTTTCATGCAGTAAATATAGGTAACAATACCTAGAGTAATCATCAATGAAGGTGATGAAATACCTCTCACCGCCCCAAGACGGTACATCGAAAGGACCACAAATATCTGTATGTATTAAATCAAGTAATCCACTACTCCTTATGGCAGCCTGTTTTGATACATGTTTGGTTTGCTTACCCTTAATGCAATCCACACAAGTATCATTCCAATCGGTAAAATCCAATTGAGACAAAACTCCACTTTTAATTAGCCTCAAAATCCTCTCTTTGGATATATGACCGAGTCTTTTATGCCACAAGTCAGCAGAAGATTCATTAAGTGCATTCCTTTTCATACCAACATCACATTCAACATCAACATTAAACAGGGAATTAACAAAAGTAGAATTCAGATTGAAACAATACAAAGTATCCAACAATAAACCAGTACCACAAAGGTTTGTTCCACGATACAATGAAAAACAACCATGTCCAATCCTAAAATCAAATCCTAAAACATCCAACCTAGAAACGGAAACAAGATTTCTAGAGCAATCAGGAACATATAGACACTTCTCTAGATCAAGGCAATAGCCCGTATCTAACACAATTCTATATGTCCCTACACCTTCAATTCTAGCTTTCATCCTGTTTCCCATAAATAGAAAGCTTTCACTTTCCGGCATTCGGTGGAGATTTAGGTAACCCTGCATAACATTAGAAACATGAGTGGTTGCACCAGTATCAAGCCACCAAGTATTAGAAGGTACCTCAATCAGATTTGATTCAAAGCATACGGAAGCAAAATGTATACCTCTCTTTTCAAACCATGCCTTCCTCTTTAGGCAATCGGCCTTCTTGTGCCCAGGTTTGTTGCAAAAGAAACATTTCAGAATCTTTTCAACCTCTCCTTGCCCTTTACCGGGCTGCACCTTAAATGGCTGCTTTCCCTTGTTCTTCCATTTCTTACTTGGAGCTTTGCCGCCACTAGAACCAGCATTTGATTTACCATAATAGGCAAAGTTGGCTTGGGGAATTTTGACCTTAAGGTCTTCCCTTTGCCTTGCCTCCTCTTGCATGAGCATGGCCTTAGTATCCGAAAGAGACCATTTTTCCTTAAGTTGGTTGTAAGTTCTCCGAAATTGCTTGAAATCATCACCCTTACATGATTTTAGCAGAAACTCAACCAACACTCGCTCACCAAGATCCATATCCAAACTCTTAAGCCGGTTGTAGGTATTCACCATGTGAGTAATATGTTCCTCCATTGACTGAGCTATGGTGTACTCTCTATTAGATAAATCATTAATAAGAGCAGCAACAACAGACTTATCTACAATGTCTGTCATAGTACACTTCTTAATTTCAGCCACAAATTCCCTCACATTTTCAGTCTTGGGCTGGGAAGGTTTAACATTAGGCGCTATGCTAAGCTTAAGAAAGCTCATCATAAGCCTATTCGACCTCTCCCAGTTCTCCCACAGTTTCTTGTCTGCCTCCGAACTAGTATCGGTCGGTTTAGTGGGCTCATCCATAATTAGAGCTGAATCGAGTCCCAAAAGGCCAGCATTTAGCTTGACATACTCAATCCAATCATCATAGTTTTGCCCATTAAACTTGATACCATTGGCAGTCATATTTGATATAGTAGAGACCACTGCAAACATTTACATTTCACATATTAATTGCTTTGAATTTAAACCACAATTCAGACTATAACACATACCAAAACATCGCATTTAAATTCACCTTTGGGTTAAATCTAAACACAACTAACAATCATCAAACATGCATCATTCATATAACATATATAAGGTCAATCATTAAGTTCACTTTAACATACAAGTCGTCTTTGGATGTACATTATATATTAATTAAACAAAGTTCATAACCTACTTCAATTGTTATTAACCATGAGTAAGATCTACCTTTGAGTAACCGTATAACTACATGTTAATAACTATAAATGTTTATTATTCTTAAATGTCATTTATGATGCTATATCAAATAAACATTTATAAACATAATTTAAATCATTTAATGAACTCTGAGTGGGCCACTTTGGTGACTAACGCACTCACTAAAATATTAAAGATTTAAATCATATAAACTTAAATTATTAAGTTTAATAATATCATTACAATACTTAAATTAATGAAATATTAAATTAATACCTCTATATAAAGGACTACTCTTTAATATCTTTTATTCTTAATTTATTAACTTATTTCTTAAAGCTCAAATAATAACATATAACATTTACATTATTAAATTGGTTTTATGTGAAAAGATTTGCATATACAATTCCTGAAATTTGCATAAGCCATATATGCATATGCACATGCACTTCAATTCTTTTCACAGACAGCATGCATTCATAGGTTACTCATATTGATGACGCATGCATAGCCCACATTCCGATTTCATCACAATTTGAATCGACAATTGGTCAATTAAAACAAAGCAGCAACATTTTATATAAAACTATTCAAAATCACAATTCTGAGAACAATTGAATTCACACGATGAATGCCGAACTATCAATTCAAATATTCAACCGAAATTTAAATTCAAAATTAAAACCCAACATTACTCAATTTAATTATGCCATAAACAGTTAATTTAAAACATCAATTAACTATAATCAACTTTAATTGAGAAAATACCCAAATTCGCATAAACCCTAAATTGGTAATTTAATTTCTATTAGACCCGCTCTGATACCAAAATGTTAAAATTTTAAACATTAAAAGCGAAAGCGATTAACAATACGGATCCTAATAAAACAATTAAATTAACCAAATCAACAATCATGGCATAATTAAAAGTTACAGTAAAATGAAAAGAAAACTTACTTGAAGAATCCATCACGATAATTTAATATCCCAAGTAATAATATATGTTTTCCTATGCCAAATCCGTATCACTTAAATTCGCCCTTTGATGATATAAGGACTTGATTGATTCTTGATTTTGAATCAAACCTTAAAAGTAGTGTGTTGTTGTTTTTTTTTTTTTTTTATGGCCCAATATATAACTTCCATTACGAAGAGTCATGACTTTTAATTTAAATGACATGACTTTTCATGAAAGGATATCTTGATGGAAGGTATCCATTAATGATTCATGAAGAGATATGACTTTTACTAATATACAAAACACACTAAAATACTTAAATTTTAACGAATTGGCACGGAGGGATTTACACCCGATAATTGTCTCTTAGATACTACACTAATCATCACCGTGTGTATGACGATAACAATTATCAATACTTAAATTATATGAATCAATTAGAAATTAAAATTTCTAACATTTATAAGCCCCATTACTAACAGAGGAAATTGTATGATTTCTTACTTATCCAAATAAAAACTACATAAATACAAATTATACAAAAATAATTATCAAAATATCAATATAAAATTATATATACATGAGTCGCATGCAAATACATAAGTTGTATCTATTACACACGATTTAGTGTCGGTATTTTGATAATTATTTTTATGTTATTTGCTATTTGTATTTAGATAATTTCTTTTTTTTTTTAATTTGTAAATATATGTTTCACCCTCTACTAACCAATGATGTGATAACCTTATTCATTAATAATAAAAAAAAAGGACCACATAAGGACAGTATTTTCCCGTTTGCTAAGATCAATCAAAGACACAAACGGACACGGTTTCACATGGAATCCATTATACCAACTGTTTCTCCTTGCATCTTCCAACAATTTCAATAATTTAACCAATAACTTATAGGATTTTAGAATTTTTCATAAATGATATATTCAATAACTTATGAGAATGGTTCCTAAAAAGAAAAAAATAAAAAAAGGTAGGATGATAGAATTTTCCAAAACCTAATCAAGCTAATAGGATGACTTATTCTTGCTTTTTCTTTTCCCCTTAAAGGTTCAAAGATTTAATTAGAATAGGATGACTTATTCTTGCTTTTTCTTTTCCCTTAAAGGTTCAATGATTTAATTAGAAAATGAAAAGATTTTGAAATTGAAAGGTAAATAAAAAACTCCATTGCAATTTTTCCCTTGTGGTATCTATTGAGTAGCTAATAATAGGGCGAGTGCACATATGGTAGATTGGGAGGAAATTTATGATTACCGACCTCCTAAAAAGAAATTATACAAATACAAATAATATAAAATTAATTATCAAAATACCGGTATAAAATCGTACCTAGTAGACACAATTTAGGTTTCTTTAAATTTACATGTGAGTCATCTGTATAAGATGCAATTCATGTATAAATGTGAATTGCATCTTAGAGGCGGCCAGATATAACATACACGAGTTGCCTCTATAAGATGCGATTCATGTACAAGAGAATCGCTCTTAAAAAGTGTGATTCATATATTCCAAAAATTTTAAGAGTATGTCGTATGTGAATTATATAAGTTACTTGTGAATCGCTCCTTATCGATATAATTCAGCCGATGTACAACTTTTGGTTGAATCGCATTTATAAGAAGTGACTCATATAGAAAATTATAAATCGTATGTTATACATGTGATTCTATATTGGTATTCATGTAATTATTTTTGTGTAACTTATTTTTGTAATATTGGTAGACATGTTTCATCCGATGGATAAGGTATGAAGTCTTACTTGTATTCTATATTGTAAGGTATAAGGTACTAAATTTTATATCCAGAACTTATCTTGTAATATCTCATATCCATCACGTACCAGGTACCATTACCAACCTGTGGAACCCATAAATTCTTTATGAATCTTTGATTTTTTCCCTCTTTCTTAAATTTAAAGTCTATAATGATATATACAGTTTTAGGTAGAATGTAAAATTATCTTATTTTATATATTTATAATAAACAACAAGTGGGAAACAATTTACAAAATTCTTAATATCATGGGATTTGTAATATAGAGAATTTATTTTTGATGGGTAAAAGTTGAAACATGTAACAAATACTTATAGAATGTGTTTATATGATATCAAACAAAATTATAGGACCTATTTGCAAATTCTAAAATTAAAAATTTTGGCAGTACTTTTATAATAACTAACCTCATAATAAAAGAAAAACTTTATACAATATTTTTAAGCACAGACGATAAAAGTTCTTCAAAATAAAAATAAAAAGCTCTTTCAAAATAGAATAGAACAAAATTTTCCAAAATAAAAATATGTAGAAGGCAATTTATAAATGATAAGCTAGAATAAAAGTAATTACAAGATAAAAAAAATGGAGTATTATATTTAATTTCTTTTTTATTAATTTTGTTTAATAACTTTTAATAGGATAGGTTCATAATAACCTATAGTTTACCCGTACCATCTATATGGCAGAACCAGAGTACGAGTTTTAAAGTGTGCACAGAGTATGAAATCTCATAATCAGTACCTTATCTATAAAAGTAAGTTTTAGAAAATCTATACTTATACGCTACATTGTGACTCTCAAACCTAAACCCTATCCAATTGAAGAGAATACGAATGGATACTCTATTCAATGAGGTTACTCAGCTCATAACTAATAATGATATCTTCTTTAGGCACAATGTTTTTATTAAAAAAAGTTCGTTAGAAAATTTTAAATGTTTGTATATACTCTAGAAACTATGGTACAATAATGATTATGTATTATGTTTATATGAAAGGAAGGAGAATTTTTCATTACCAATACAAATTTATTTACACAATATATAAAATAATGATTAAATACTATTGTAGAAGCGCATATAATAAAGGTAATTTTAAATTTTATACAAAAATTAAGTGTATTTAATGTGATTTTGAGTTTTATATAAAAATTGAGTGTATTTAATGCGATTTAGAGTAGCTAGATATATTTGCTTAATAAATGGGATATTTCTTTGACAATGCTACATAATAAATGAGATTTATAATTTTTTAAATAAATCCCATGACATAAATGCAATTTATTTACTTTTCAAAAATTGCATTCAATTTTACATTGATAATACTAAATTAATTTTATATAATTTTCATTTTGGTAATTTGTTTTTTACAATATTGCTAGACATGTGTTATATCCCTAAATGAAGCAATCTTAGCATCTAATGTCCTATTACTATATAAACTGCTATATAAGTGATTAATTAGTTATTTATTTATTTTATTTTTATATCAACTAAATAATGTAATAGCTTTGAAATAGTTATCATAACTCTATTATATATTTTTTATAACTGTAATTCAATTCGCTCTTATTTTATATAATGAAATAAATGAGCCAAAATATTTCTATATTCAACTTTTGGCAAGTTGAAAAATAAATAGGTGGTCCTTGGAGCATTACATGAGCTTGACTTATGAAATCGTTTCGAGTATAACTAGGAGGTAGAGCACGCCAAGTGGGTCGCAAAGTGGGATGGCAAGTGCAATCGCATTGTGGAGATGTCGAATATCCTCGTTGGTACATCTGGAGATTATTTCGATTAGTATCATGCAATCACCAGGCACTAGATCACTTGTACAAGGGCCATTATATGATATATGGTAAGTTTAGTGATTACATAAAGCATATAGATGTATATTGTATTCACTATTTCCTTATCTATATTTTTACTCTTAATTACAGGCAAATTTCATTCACCAAGTCCCCGACATACCACCTAAGGACACTCCTAGCACTGCATGAGATATTATTTGTGTAGAAAATGAGTTCAATGGATTTCATATCAATGATCCAGCACTAGGCCCTGTACATGATATCGTTGGTGGTGAGGATGACCCACAAACTCAGCCTCAGCTAATATAGAGACGTAGACCACACAAGAAGAGGCATAGGCAAGGATGGGCTCAAGAGTGAAGGTAAGGCCGATACAAATACTAAGTATAGTATTGGCATGCTAATTCGTTCTACGGATTGCGGTGATAGTGTCTAATCATCTACAATTTAATTGGATTCTTCATAATTACTTACTCTAGAAAGCATTGTTTTAATTTTTATCATGCCTAAGTATTAATAAACTACTTGTCATGCGTGCTTCGTAAATTATTCAAGTCCTACATTTGATTTAGACATCTATTATGACAAGTATAACTAGTAATTTATAGCATTCATATGAGTACAAATAATATCCTCAAAGAGAAACTACCATGATTGCTAATGCTATATCTTTTCTTCATTATCAACCATATAATCAATTTAGAGTGAGAAATAGGGTACACCTACAAGATCACGCACTAATCGGTTGATTTTTGCCAATTGTTGACTCTACATGCCTACTGATCACGCGCCAATTTAAAGCTTCAAATGTGCTTCCATGGAGGAATTCGGGTTAGGTTTTATTGAGGTTTGGGGTTCCTTCTCCTTCGTTAATGGCGGCTGTTAGGGTTTATGTTAGGGTTTTTTCCTTTTTTTGGCTTCAACAAAATAGTGAAAGGAAGAAGACAACGAGAATTTGTATTCACGTCAACCTCCTCTCTTCAAGAGACGAGATCATTCACCATGCATATACGTCGTCTTTTCAAGAGACGATGTCTCACTTAGTGTCTACTGTCTCTCTTGAAGAGACGAGGTATATATGAATTATGTAGACCTCATCTCTTCAAGAGACGTAGTCAGACACTTATGGTCTTATCTCTTGAAAAGACGATATCAACTTGCTTAAAATTGGGATTATTTTCATCTTAATGGTAATTTCATAATTTTTTTTAAAAATATATAATATTATTTTCTTTTGCCCAATTCTTTTCTATTTCAATACTAAATTTTCTATTTTGATCTTAAAACTCTAATTTTCCTTTCAACTTGATACGTTAAATTTTCGCATTGCGGCGGGGGGAGATACGTGAACTTTCAAACGAAATGGCCATTGTGCTTTGTAGTTTAAAAATAGTATTAAATTGTACGATTTGAATGAAAAATAATCAATTTAAAATTTTATTTAAGTACATATTGTATATCATCCACAAATTATTATATGCTAGTAAAACTTTTAGTGTTATGTTGATTAAAGTATATGGGTATGTTTGTTTTGGCTTTTTTTGGATAGATACAGACACTTTTTCAAACTTTTGCTAACAAATTATTTATCAAGAAATAGTATATATAAAAAAAAGTTGATAGTTCTCATCAAAAGATCAAATAGAACAAATATAGATAAAATTTAGATGCAAATCGGATATATTTACATATATCATTTTAAAAACGATACAGATACAGATGAAAAACAATCCAAACAGATCATATTAATATTCACAACAATAGCACATTCATTTTTAAAATATTATAAATATGAGTAATAGCATATATATATATCTATATATTATATGTGTATACATATATATATTAGTTTGATAATATGAGTAATAGCATATATATACATATTATATGTTTATACACGCGCGCGCGTGCACACACACACACATATATATATATATATATATATATATATAAGTGGATAATATCAACCCCTCTGTGAGCATAAAAAAATTACTCATGAAAGTGATATGAATATGTTAAAAGTTTAAAAAAAATTGGAAAAGTACACTTTTAGTAATCAAGTGTTAATGGTTTTTTTTATTTGAGTTTTAAACCTAATATTTTTCTATCTGAGCCTTAGCCTTTATAAAAACTTACAAACGAAAACTTTCATAACACCGTTAGCTTTTTCCATTAAGTTTTGACAATAGACACATTTTTATTCATTGAAAATTATTTATTCAAATTAATAAAATAAGTAAATTAGGATAAACTTAATAGTAATTTAAAAATAAGTTAAAATCCCAAAAAATTAATCTAAAACTATAAAAATTAAAACAAAAAAATAAAAAATTATGAAAAAATAAATTAATTCAATAAAACGTAGGCTTTCCAAAGCAATAAAAAAACCCCAAACTCTCACTTCTCTCTCTCCCTCCCTCTCTCTCTCTCTCTCTCGTTAGGATACCAACACTTAAAACTAAACGATCATAATGTGGTTAGCGCTACAAACGAATCAAGCTATTCGTGAACTACTCAAGTTTGGCTCAAGTTTGATTGGTAAACGAGTTGAACTCAAGCGTAAAATAAAGCTCATTTATTTAAAATGAGTCGAACTTGAGCTTTGATTTAGGCTTACGAGCTGGCTCATGAAAAAAGCTCGTTTAGGCTCGTGAATAGGCTCACAACTAGGTTCGTTAATAAGCCAGTTAGCAGATTTATGAATTTTTTTTTTATACATGATATATTATTTATAACTACATAATAAAAACAACAAAACTAATTTCTATTTAATAATTATGTATATATATCATAACAACACTTATATATTATATTGTAGCTTTAAAAATTAAAAAACAGGTTATCTAAATGAGTCAAATACAGACTTAAATTCTAGGCTCGATAAAAGTTTGTTAGACTCGATAAAAAACTTGGCTGGAGCTCCTTTCATAAACGAGCCAAGCTCGAGTCTTAATTTCAGGCTTGTTAAAAAGCTCGGCTTGAGTTCGAGCTTTCTAAATTTTAAACAAGCTGAGCTCGAGCCCTTAAAATCTCAACTTGGCTTGACTCGTCTTGTTTGTAGCTCTAAATGTGATTCATTTTCTTGATTAGGAGGACATAAATTCAATAACCAAAGTAATATAATATTTTCAAATCAACAATTGTCCAGGAAAATTAAGAGCGGACAAAAAGGAGGTGAAGTCTAGAATTCAAATGGATTGACTTACGGACAAGTTTTTCAAGACGCGCTTGGATATTGGAACCCTTTGCTATCGTCATTGCGATGGACGTCCTGGGAGACAATTTTCTGGCAGATGAAGCAAACTCGTCCTTTTGAGTGTGGAGTATAAAAAGACCGTTATTGTTCTCGTTAATCCCATCATTAACGTTATTGTTATTCTTGTTGAAGTTGTTGGCGTAGACGGTTGTGAAAAAAATGAACATTCCTAGCGAGAAACAGAGAGAAAGAATGAGAAGTGAGGTTTTGGCTTTTGTTTTTTTATAGTTTGGGAGAAGTAAGTTTTTAGTCCACACGTTTTATTGAATAAATTTATTTTTATAGAATTTTTTTATTTTTTCTTTTAATTTTTACAATTTTAAATCTTTTTAAATTTTAGTTATTTTTAATTATTTTATTAAGTTTATCTTAATTTAGTTATTTTACTAATTTGAATAAATAACTTTCAATGAATAAAAATATATTAAGTATCAAAACTTAACGAGAAAAACTAACGACATTATGAAAGTCATCCTCTGCAAGCTTTTATAAAGGTTAAGTACTCAAATAGAAAAAAAATTAGGTTGAGGATCCAAATAGAAAAATAGTTGAACATTAAGAACTAAAAGGCGTACTTTTCTTAAAAAAATTGACGATATGAAAGTTAAATATTTATACTTACTTTATAAAATTGTAGAATATAGAAAAATTGTAAAAACAATTGAAACGTAGAAGTTCATGGCATAGAGTGTAACTGCTCTTTCATTTTCTTTATTTTTAGGGAAAAATGTCAAAAATTTATTTATATTTTATAAAAATGTTTGAGAATATAGCAAAATTGTAAAAGCTATTCAAACATAAGCTAGTCACACTCATAGATGGTTTGCAGGGATCATGACCAAACTTTATTTTAACTACATTTATGATTTAAAAATCTAAGACAACACATAAAACTCTCTTTATTTTTTTGTTCCAACTACAACATTGATGATCAATTATGGATTATGGACTTAGGCCTATACTCGACCTATTCCTACTCATCTTGATTCCCCAAGAGGAAGCTTGAGTAACACATTAAGTCTTCAACCAAGTCTGAGAAAAATATCAAAGACATTCATAAAAATAAAATTAATAACAACAATATCTCTTAACAATGAATGAGTAGCACAATTATAATCTCTACTCATCTACCTAATCTACTTCGCCATCTAGCTCTAAGTTAGTTGCCTACACAATAGGACAACATTAGATAGGAAAGTCAAGTTCAAATCATCCTTAACAAAACATGTTTCCGATCATAGCGATTACTCTCTCAAACCCCAACTCTACATTAAATTTAGGCCTTAGTAAATCCACTAAATTTCCACTTCTAGTGAGACTTTGCAACCACTCTCTTTGTAAAATCCCCTAACAAATTTCTCCTAATCATTTCTAAAGCAACCACTAATCCCTTCATGATTCTCTTTAAACACTTCATCACAATTCAATTTTATCCATCCTTTAGTGTAACTACTGTAAGAAGGCTTAAATTATATTTTAATGAGGAAATGCATTGCACAATTACACAAAAGTTAATAGGAAAGTTACACTTAATTGGCTAAATATATTTTATGTGTAAAATTTGTTAAAAATATGCAATATACATGTGTTTGTGTTAGTGAACTTGCAAGACCTAGCTTCATAACCACTAGTGTCTGGATGCTAGACATGCCCCAACGCATGATATTTGAATGCTATCATGACTAGAAAATCTAGTCCTGTGAACTACAGCTAATGTCCACACACTAGGGGCTGGGGCTTGGACAATAGACATGTTTTACATGATCAAAAAATTTCTGATCATGGTGCAGTAAGCTAACATTCGCATGTTACACTGTAGCGTCTAGACAATAATATGATCCATAACCTTTTTTGTTCATGTTTTACATGTAGTTTCTAGAGACTCCAACGGTAGCCTATGACGTCTAGATGCTAGATAACAAAAAATAGTTGTTGAAAGCATTTATGACAAAGACGAGAATGTCACAATTTAGCCAACAACCATTTTGCTTGGAGAAGCTATAAATAGAAGATTTTGAATAGATTTTAAAGAGTTAATTGACTTACAAATCTATAAATAAACACTTCATAATATTTCTTCATTGAATTTGTCCTTATTTCTTAATATTTGCAATATCCTCTTGTAAAGCTTAAGTGGTACTGTGGAGTTTTCATTTGCAAATACCTTGTAAAACAATGTTCTAGTATAGTTATTGAGTGTTTGACAGAGTAAAAGTTTACCATAGGGGTAATATATTATCTTGTTAGCAAGACATAACTTGAGTGTTTAATTAAGAGTGTTGCATTGTTGTTATGTATAGCTCCTTAGGAGCAAATATTTTGTGATTAATAAATTGGACTATGAAGTCCTCTGGTGAAGGCAATTAGTGTCTATAGAAAATAGGGGGCAGTCCAAACTTCAAGTTTAATGCGGTTTGATCTCTCCATCTTTCATATCTCAATTATACTCTTATTGTTCGTATATTGTTTAGTTTGTTAAAATTACACCATTCATTGTTTTGTAAAAAAAATTCATGTGTAGCTACTCGTGCCATCACAATTTACCTTAGATTGGTTGTTCAATTTGTTAAACCATATAGAGGTTATAATCTTGTTTTGATGAGAAAATGCATTTCACAAACGCTCCATAACTTAGTTAAGTCACATTTAATAAGCAAAACTTGTTTATAATATGTTTGAGCTATGTGTTCATATATATGTTCGTGTTTTTCTATTTATACTTGTTGTTGCAAGTTGCTTCAATCATGTTTTAGGCCTTAATTCCTTTAAAATCTCTTAAAACTCAAAATATAAAAGTTTTAAGCTCCCTTTAAGCTTTTCATAGCATCTTGAATTATCTCAATTGGAGCCTAGACGAGAGATATAGATGAAATGCGAAAGAAACCAAGCTATCATGTTGCACACCGGCTTGCTGGTCCAAACTGGAAAAGTGCTAAAAACAATCAGTTGTGATTGAAGGGAAGAGTGAAGGTGTGACTTGGGCTGGCTAGTGGGTGGGCATTTAGACCAGCTTACCAATAAGCCAAAAACTAGCCATTACAACCTTTTTTATCCAAGAATTTGAAGATGTTTTTGGTGCAATAGCTACTTTCTTTAGAGAGCTTATAGATAGAAGTATTTATGGTGTTTTATGTAAGAGAGTGGAGTTTCATAGGTTGATATTATATCAAAATACTCTCTTAATTTGTTTTTGGATTAGTTGAGTGAAAATGTGATTAGTGCCATAGTTAGATTTGTGAGCAAATATGGCAACGCACTAATCACATGTTTGTTTTATTTTATTGAGTGTTTTAGTGAGTCCTCTATTATTTGACGCAATAGATAAAGTCCTCATGTGTTAGGGCATTTAGTGAAGTCCCTGTTTGTGAGGTAGTGTGAAGTCCTCATTGTGAGGCATTAGTTAAAGTCCTCTTGTTAAGGCAATTTGTTTGTGATTAAATGTCCTCTTGTTAAGGCAATTTTTTTGTGATTAAATGAAGTGTGAAGTCTTCCTTTAATAAGGCGATTTATGGACCATGGAGACTAGGAGCTGGGTTAAACTCTACTTTAATGCCGATGTGATCTTCTCATTGTAAACCTCGAGATTTTTCACGCCAAAAGAATTGAATAGAAATATGAATATAGAAAAATAAAATGGCAATGTAGGACTCAACAGAGACTCTAGAATAAGACCACAAGTAGTTATGAATTTATATATATCTTTAAACCCTAAAACAAAGCTCTTTAGATAGTAATAGATACTAAAGACAAGATTTCGTAGCTGGTATCGAAAACTCAAAATATAGAAAGGAATAAGATACGATTCCAAGTGCAATAGAAAGTAAATGGTCAATAAAGCTTATAATTAGAAAACAATAATTTAAGAATGAATCGTTAGGATTATAAATACATAATAAAAACAAAAACAGATCCATAACTAACAATCTAAACTCCAAATAAATATTTGGATCGCACCAGTATTTTAGTTAGAGAATTCTAAAGCTATTAGAGACCGAAACCAAAATTAGCCTATCAAGCTTAGATAACCCTAATCGCATGGGATAAAACCCTAAAAATAATTAATCACGTAAATTTTAAACTCAAAGATAAACTAGAAAATTTGTAGAAGCTTTAAGTAAATTTTTAGAGACAGAACTCCTAAATAACTGACATATTTGTATTTGTTTAACTTAGTAAGCTACCCTAAAACTAAAATAATTAATTAATTAAATAATACTATATTAATTAACAAACAAATTCGATGGAAAATACATGCATATACGGCTGGGTTTTTCTTAATTTTTGCACAACCGAAATCTATGAAGAAATTGCTCCAATTTGTACCAAATAAGTCAACTTCACTAATATCTAAACCAATCAAAATTGGCCACTTAAGCAGCTCATTAAAGAAGAATCACGCAAATTCAAGTGAATTCCGTGGAGATATGTTGGCCGAAATTTTGCTGGGCTGCTACATTTTCCTTCTATGTGTGTGTGTGTCTTCTCAATGAACAACAAACAAAACCCTTTGGTTACACCAAAACAACCACATTAAACCACACAAACAATAACCTAAACCAACAACAAAAACACTCACATACACAACCATTAAACAAGATTTAACAAGTCTTAACACAAGTTTATGAAATAATCAAATAAGGTAAGTAAAAATTCATTTTAAGTTAAGTTTATATGTTAAACATTAGCCTAAACAATATTCGATTAACCTAGGTTCGTACCAAGGTTTGGGGAGAGGTTTAACACTTCAATATCAGCTCAAATAAAGTAATATATAATCTTATACCCTATCCATACATTACAATATATACAAGCTAGGAAATCATTAGTTGTGATGATTATAAAATGTTATGTGCTATTATGTTATAAACAATAGTTAGGAATTATGGAGAAACACTTAAAATAGTTAAGACACTAAGTATAATACATGTATAATATAAGAAAAATAAGTTTTAAATCAGGAAAAAGGAATAAGATGATGAATAGTGCCTATACTGACCCTACACCGACGGTATAAGTGCCTAAAGCCGTATGCGTACGTGGATAGGCCAACAACTTTCAAGGCGATAGGTATTGGAATAGAAACTTCGTAAATTTTTTTTTTTACGTAAAATCAACGAACGTCGGTGGCATAAATCTTCTACCCCAGTAGCATACGTTGTAACATTGGCGGCTTTGAGCTGGTATACGCTGGAGCAAATGATACGTAAAGAATTACACGAACACCAGCATCTAGAGTTCAATATTGGCGGCATTGAATGCTGGCGTAGTACGAAATTTCCCTAGAGTGAAATATGTTCATGCATAGCATATTTTATATATATATATATATATATATATATATAAAGAGAGAAGAAGAAGAACATAAGATAAAATTTAATAAATAAACAAATATAAATATAATAAGATTATTATATTTTAATATTTGTTAAACATTAGACATTAAAAACCATTATGAATAAAAAACACCTTATGCTTAACAAATAGAAGAATTCATGGTAATTGTCCAATAATTATTTTATATAGGTAAGTATATAAGAATGGATAATCAGAAAAAGTTAAATTTATGAATAATGTAACTTCTACAAATAACAAAATAATAATATGAAGTAAGATCGAGAGAAACACAATGAAGTTAAATAATAGAAAATAAATATTAGCTACCATAAAACGGTCAAACTAAAGAACGATGTAAAAATAATAACGATAATGATAATAATATATTGAGTTATTAAATACAAACTCTATAACCACCGAATAAAAATAAAATATTGTAATATCAAGACAAGCAAAATGAAAATAAATATTAAATAATGAAAATCTATTATCATAAGATCCTTATCCTAAAAGACCAATACAAGTAATAGAAATTAAATCAAATACCAATATAGACCACTTAGAAACTTATAGGAGTTTACTTATATAATTTTTGTTTTATTGATGATTATTCTTATTCATCTTCATAGGTGATATTGATACTATTGAGGACTTTCTAGTTGATTATTACGATTAAACAAATTAGTAGGTGAGTAACTCATATCTATTACATTGTTATGTTTGTAACTAGTGGCATATGTAATGCAAAGATAATAATATGGTTTTTGTGGAAATTTATTGAGTATGTGATGTGAGTTGTTTGTTTGATTGATTGATAAACCAAGATAACAAAAGTGATAATACAGACTGTCTGATGATTTCAGAAAAGCATATTATATGTTATGTGTGAAATGTATGATCACTATAAGCCTGACTAAAAAGTATTGGCTTTGTAATTAAAAACTATCATGCATTACATGAACTACATTATTGCATATACTAAACGAGTGACAACCTACTACGTATTAGTATTTTGGTTCTTTATTAATGCTTGGTTTTTCTAAAATATTAGTTATTCCAAGATTTTTTTTTTGTTCTGTTGGTTTTACGGGGACTAAGTGGCAACGAAGGACACTGCTTGTGGTATCGCTTTGAAATTACTAATATTTAAAGAGTTTCTAAGGTATGATGCAGTAAATGGTCAACTAAACATCCTAAAATTACAGTGATAATCCTAAAATGAGAAATCATTGATTTTCCTGTATTCTTAGTCTCTCTTGGATAGGTGGGTCATTAAGTAAATGTTCTTCAACCCTAAAAAGGAGGCGTAAATCTTTTTCTGTTTGGATTCTAGATCATCTAAGCTTGTATCTGTGCGTATGATTGATTGTTGCAGTGTATATGATTTGTTAAAAAACTTGTTTGATATGTAATATGTTTGGTTATTTACTGAGCTCATGTAGACATCATCAAGGGTCGGTTTCGAACTGGGAACCGACTTGACTCGTCACCGGCAGTTCTTGAACCAGGAACCGGCCCAGGAATGGTAGATCTGAACCGGTAAAGGACCCGTCAGTTCCAACGGATCCTTATGGTTTCATCCCTAAAAACCGCATGACCCGGTGGTTTTGGAATCGTTGATTCAGGAACCGGCAAAACTGGCAGAACCAGCGGTTCTACACCATAAAAATTATAAAAAAAGTAAGAAAAAAAGAAAAGAAAATTATAAAAAATTGTAATTATAAAATAAATATCTAAAACTATTTTCGTATAAATAATAAAAAAATTATTTCCTATTTATAATATTTAATGTGTTATTATTAACAACACAAGTAATAAATACATTTGAAATCATATATTGTTAAATTTATACAGACTTCTAATCAAAGTAGACTTTCTTTCTTAACAATGAGTGATTCGTTTTTTGTTATTGAGAATTATTTATATCTTGAATATTTAATAGTATCACATTGCTAATATAACAACTAAAAAAGTGCAAGTGATTGTATATAAATAAATACATAATTATAGAATCTCTTTTAACTAATGCTATGAACAATTATTGTTAGGCTCACTGTTATTTCAAGTTAAAAATTTATTTTGTATTTTTTATTAGTTAAATTAAGTAAATTATTTAATTGATTTTTTTTTTATTTTTTTATGGTTCCCGGTTCCTCTAGAATCGGAACCGAACCATGGGAACTAACGGTTCCTAAGAACCGAGAACCGAGAACCGAACCGGCTCCCACGGGTCTGGATCCGGATCTGGTTCCGATTCTACCACTTTTGGAATCGGGAACCGATGGTTCAGGTCCGGTTCCAGACCCGAACCGAACCTTGACGACGTCTACTCCTAAAGACCTTTCAAATTGACACTATGACCTTGGTTTGTTACTAGCATGACTCAGTAAGATTTAGAAGCTGGGAGATTATGGAATAGTTAGGATAAGTTATTTACTTTTAATTCCTAGTTGTTATTTAGTTAGTATTTGAAATATCACTTTATGTATTTTGGAAACTTATAGAATAGAAACTTGGCCTGTAATATTATATTACTCTAAACTTGTGATGACGGTACTTTACTAATTTATGGTTTATATATGTTTGTCATTTCTCATCGATGCAACTAAAAGATCCTGTTTGATGAAAATATGTCATTCTCTGCAGGTAAATTGGTAATAGTATATATGTGTGGCATGTATACTATTACTAGAATACCCTTAGGGCGTAACACTCACTCCCTTATCTCTTTATTATTATTGTTATAATTGCATGAATTGGGTATAATTTGCAAAAGAAATAATGATTGGTTAAGTGAAATTAAAATAGGTTTAGAAACTCGCCTTATAGCTTCTACGTGTGAATTATAGCATGGTAGTGCATGGGCTTTCAACACAATCTTAGAAAATATTTAAATTTCTCTCCTTCTATCACCCCTAAACAACATAAATGCCTTGCCATATGATATCCTTATTCTTAGTTTTCCTATTGCGCTCTTCTCATTCTTGTACAATTATTCTTGTAATGATTGGTCAAATGTCCTGATAAAAACTATGATCCTACTAATTAAGGGTCTAAATGTAGGAAATAATGAAAGATGATGGGAATCAAAGGGAAAAAAAGGAGAACTAATTCAATCTAGAGCTCATGGTTTACAAAATTTGTGCAAGAAGTCATGGATAAAATGCGAAAGGATGAGGAAAAGACCATGAAAGATGCTTTTGAAAAGCACACAAGGGCTTGCGATGATAGGGTTTTGATTGGGATAATGTGGATTAGTATGATCAAGTGTCACGGCAAGGAGAACCTGTAAGTTTCAAAAAATTTGGATCACTTTTGAGATGCTTTAAAACTCTTTATAAATATTAACTCCAATTTGATATTTTGCTCAAATGCTCTAAACCTTTGAGTAGATGCTTCAAAGTCCTTTCAAGATGCTCCAAACTTTCTATAAAATTTTAGCCGATTTATGTTTTTTGCTATACTTTCTTTGTTGACATAGTTTACATATGCTTAATAGCTCTTTTGCTTTTATTTACAAATAGTAAGAGTTTCTATTTTTTTATATTATTAATCAAAGATATTGCAACCATTTGATTGGGATTTTCTCATTAACTATATTCTTATCAAATCTACAAGGTTTACGGTAAACAAGCCATTCATTTAATTTGTGCATTGTATCAAATCAAGCAAGTGTAGTTAGGATTTGAATTGAGACATATAATCCACTTAGGATGCCGTTCATATTCCTTTTCAATTCAAAACACTAAAACTTACCAAAAAAAAAAACACTTAAATCTTTTTTTTTTTCCAAATAGATTATTAAGACTAATGATTGTCAATATAAGTCACATCATTTTTTGGTATCAAATCCTAAAAAAAAAAAAAAGAATCTTCTTACTTATTGTGTGATAAAAGGGTGACATGATTCTTATTATAGGATCTTGGTCATATAATATTTGGCATCGAAGCTGCATTCCGATGTGGGAGAGATCATATGAAGCGTGGTAGTGAATTTTGTGAAAGTATCATTAAAATAAATATAATAATTAAAATATTAACTATTTTAGTGGTTCAATTACGGTTGGCTATGGTGTGACGTTAGATAGTCAACCAGACCGATCCCACCAAATTTAATGACGGAATCTTAGAATTTCCCTTAAGTATAAGTGGCATTCTCAGGATCACTATTACTAATAATTACTCTATTCCTATTATATAACCATCAATATTGAGTTAAACAAATTAATTTTAATTAAGCTAATAAAAGCCGCAATTAAGATCACAAATCAAGATAATAAATATAATATTATCCAATTTCAATAACATCTAGATTTCAAATCTTTACTATACATTATAATGTAATTACTCAAAATATAAGTCCATAAGGTTATTGATTCTCTTGAACTACAATTTTTCTATCATAATTTAATATCTTTCTTCAAAATATAATTCCTAATTCTAAGTTGATTGAGTGAAATCGCTTCCTAACCAAAACCTTTAGAATCGCTTTAAATTTTATGAATTCTTTATTAGGGTTTGACCCTAATAAAAAAATTTATGTCATTTAATTTGTTATTGTTTAAATTTATGTTTATACAACTTGAAAACCCCATTCCCAATTATAATTCAATAACTAAGATCTTGAACAAAATAATTTTCACAATATAAGAGTGGGGAAAGAACATACCTTGATCCATGATATAGAAATTGATCAGGATCACAAGAAAACAGTTTTCTCTCTCTTTAACTCTCTTTTCATTACAGGAATCTAATGGAGAATATTTATGTAATCCTAATTTGTAGAGAGAAGACCTGTACATATGAATATGTTTTGATTTGGTACATCTACCATGTAACCAAATAGATGGTTGAGATTTGTCCCACTATTAAATATTTTTATGAGCCAATTAGGAATTAATAATTATCATATTATTAACAACTTAAATTGAAACATGACCACATAGCTCTAACACTAATAACTAGAATTGTGTGCAACTCCCCCAATCATGTCGATCTATTCAAACGAGCAATTTTCAATTAAATAACTTGAAATCTATTCAAGAACTAATACTCTACAAATATTGATTCAATAAAACAATAAAAAAACTCATAATCAGATTCAAGAAAACTAATAATTCGTTGAAATAATATACTCCCAATTACATAAATAACTTAAGGTTCATCAAATTTTTAATTTAAAAATCCACTCTTCTATAAATCTAACAATCAAATCACTAAGAGTATAAAAAAACATGAAAAGTATAAGAAAAACCCCCCTTTGATTGATGTATCTTGCAATCTTCAATGATCTCACTTGTTCTTGACTTGATCTCGTATCTTTCTCTTTCTTGAAAGCTCTCAAACCTGCCAAAAACTTTCTTTCTTTTTTAATCTAAACTCTATTTATATATTTTGTTACAACATGGGTACTAACATAGTCATGTTCAAGTCATCTTACACCAACTTTAAAATATCTCATCAAATCTTCTCCATGCAACCTAAGACGGTTGTGTTCATAAGTCGCATTATCCATATCAAATCTTTTCAAAATTTTCCATTAGTTTAATACGATTGGTAGCATTATCCTGTACAACTCATGTTTGCCGTATGATCTCAACATGACTTCAGGAATGGCCATGTTTTGATTGTGCTGGCTCTTAATTGGATTCTAAACCTCAACACAATCAACCGGCATGGTTATAGTTAGCTTGTGTTGATTGCAACTTCTTCTAAAACTTGAAAAATCCTTCATGAAAGCATACAAAACTTGTTTAATTCCTTTCTTTAAGCTTAAATAATTCTTCAATGACATGAAACTGCAATATCAAGCAATTAAGGACCAGATTCATAATATTATTCATCAAAATATCCAAGTAAAACCCAAAATAGCTCATATAAATCAGGATCATTTTACACTTACTCATGGTGCTCATGATGTGTGTGAGTAGTTGACGTGCTGCACTTAATCGACTGTAAGTTCTGCAATTTCTTTTATTTGTCAGATGTGTCTTTTATCAATTTGTCAAGTAGAGGAGGTGATATGTCACTTGAAAAGGTAGTAATGAGAATGTCCGAATTTGATGGTTATAGATCTTTAAATGAATATTTGGATTGGGAATATCAAGTAGAAAGGAACTTTGGAGACTATATATACCCTAAATATAAGAAGGAAGGTCTGGTTAGAAAGATACTTGCAAGCTATGCGAAGGGGTGGCAAGGTTTGTTGGGAAAGAGGATCTTAAGATGAGTTGTACAATAGGTTCATGGTATTGAAACAACGGGATTTGATTGTTAAGGAGAATGCTAGGGAATATAAAATTATGAAGTGAGTTGTATGAGTTTCATATGAAAACCATAGCCAGGTTTGTGCATGATTTGAAACGTGAGATCACTGGAGCTTTAGAGTTGCATAAATTTAAGACGTTGCATGAGGATATTCATTTCGCATTAAAGGTGGAGTGTCAACAAAAATCATGAGGCAGTAATAGATAAATGGTCATGCCAAGTGTTAGAACGGAAAGAAAGTTTGATAACACTGGTTGAGAAAAAGAATAGAGTGAATTAATAAGTGAATTAGTAGAGGTGGATGATGCTAATCATGATGTGATTGAAAGTTAAGCGATGATTCATTTAAGATATTAATATTTGGAAGTATATTCATTTAAGATATCAACATTTTGAGTGAGTAAAAAGAGAGATCAAAATTTTATAAAGCAAGTCAAATGAAGTGTCATTATCAATATTTCGTAAAATTGTTTTAAGGTATCAACATTTTTATAATTTTTTTTTTAATTTCAACAAATACATCATTTGACTATGTTTGTTAAATGTTGAATTCTCTTTTTAATCCCTCAAAATGTTGATACCTTGAATAAACTTATCCTTAAATGTCAATACCTTCTGATATGATTTACCAAGTCTAGTAAAGAAAGAGTGAAAAATGAGTATCAAGCGATAAAGGACAAATGACTCAATGTACAACTCTTAGTTTGCAAATCTTATTGCAAGGAATTATGAATGGAATGCTAAATGATAAAGAAAAGATCATGATAGATGATTTTAAAGTGCACACAAGATCCTTTGACAATCGGATTTTGACTAGGTTTGATATGAGTGAGTATGATCAAGTGTTACTGTGAGGAGAACCTACAAGTTTCAACGAGTCTAGACCACTTTGAGATGCTACGAGCTATTTTGTGAACCAAAGCTATAGACTTGGGACCTTAGATGCTCCGAACCTACTAGCAAATGCTCCAAACTCATTTTAAGATGCTTAAGACCATTCATATCCCTTTTCAATTCAAAATATTAAAGATTACGAAAATGATTGAATCTTTTCAATTCAAAACATTCCCTAGCATCAATTCAACCATATATCCAATGAATCTTGAAATGTCACCAACACTAGACACAAAGAATTCAAAGTTTCAATCCTAAGAAACAAAGAAAAGTAAAACGCGAATGGCTAACTCAACTATGGGGCGGCTGTTGAGGAGGGCTATTGAATCTTGAAGGACCAACAATATCATCATGACAACCTATAGATAGCTGCGGTTCTGTTCTTGGCGGGTCACCATTTACAAAGACGACAACAACCGTGATATCGTCGTGCACAGCTCGTCTTGGCCCCGCATTTAGTCCCGTGGCATAATCGACATTCCTACCTATCGCTTGTGCTGCTCTTGCTACAGCACGCTTTATCAGCTTTTTTGCAATGCCCTTGCACAAAAACCCCAGATGAACCAAGTTAGGCACACGGAACAAAATTCTTATGAGTTGAACAACTAAACATTTCAGGGGAGAATTGGTCACATACCCGCCTCCGATTAGTAATAACAGTTTGAACAACCTCTTCGTTTGACAGCCAATTCCACAGCCCGTCGGATGCAAACACTAGAAACCTATCGTTTTCATTCAAAACTCTTGTATACACTTGTGGTATTGCTGAAACCACAGCCCGAGTAATCGGGGAGACAGGTTGAAACTGTGGATATTCTGGACCCAGAGCAAGTTCTGGATACTTGAGACATGCATCTCCTATTGCTCTACTTACCTGAATCAAAAGAACTATATAAGTACTATTCCAAACACTGTAAACATATAACTGAAAATTGATGGAAAGAAAGCCAATACCGCGAGGTTGCCCTTGATGCGATATGCACCATTTTTGTGGACAACAATGTCTGGATCATCTGGATAAGCCAGTATGAGTTCTTGTCTAATTGCCTCTGAGTTCAAATTATGCTCCACATTTATTTGGTGAGGAACTATTTTATAGGTACTGGTGTCTAAAGACGCTAGAATAGCCCGAGAATCGCCAAGATTTGCTACCAACAATCTTCCTCTGCAAATGACTCCCACCAAACAACAAGTGCCTTGTCTAACAATCAGTGGATTTTCTCCACGTGACTGGCGAACTACTTGTATAAAGCTTTGTTCAGTTTCCTCGATCGCATGTCTGATGATATTTTCGGTTATATCGCGTGATTCCATTGCTGAGTCTGCATTAAAAACAAGTAAATCAAGCATAAAAGCGGCTGTTCTAATCAAGAAAGTAAGAATGATTCAAGAAACGTAGGAAATTCATAGTCCTTACGAAAAATGTTATTGAAAAGGTGATCATGGACGTGTTTAGCAGCAGCAACCCCACCGTGCCCATCATATACACCAACAAAAGTAATCTCATTCCCACCCTCAACCTGGGAATAATCTTCAAGATGCAAGTTAGCCTGAACAACGGCGTACGAGACTTCGCCGTAATAGTGCCTATCTAGGGACCTATGCCACAACATGCGATCAGAGGAAGTCCGAAGGAGACTCCCGAGAGGGACTCCACATCCGCTTACGAGATTGTTTAGCCATTCAGCTGCCATTATTTGATCTTGGTGTCGAAAAACTCGGAAAAAAGGAAAGATTATTGAGAATTTGGAGATTGGATGATGAAATATAAAAGAATGGTTTTGTGATAGAGAAAGTTGCTGTGGGAATAAGAGGCTAAGGGCGGGAATGAACGGGGTGGTAGTTAAGTTAGTTGCTTATATAGTAATAACTAAAGCTTCCGATTTCTGATATTAGAATTCAAAATCATTTACCAAATATTCCTTAGTTTTTATTTATTTATTTATCTTGAATCTTGAATTTAGATAATGATGTAAATTAAGCAAGGATTTTATTTTTTTGCTAAGGAATAATTAAATTTATATTGATTGCTCTGAATATTAAATTGAAATGTATGACACCAAAAAAAATTCTATATCATTTACTTGAAAAATCCTAATAATATAAATATATATATTTGATGATGTTGGTTAGATGCTGATATAAATTTTTTTTTTTTTAATTTTTTTTTTTTGGGGGCTGGGGATAGTGATGTACGGCAAGGAACATATGACCAATTTTATGTTGGTCCTAATGAATATTTAGTTGAAATTTACTCCTATATATATAATTACGATTCCCTACTTAACAGTTTTCATATAAGTACATAAATAATTATATATATAAAAACTATAATATTGATCCTTTGGATATATCTATAGTACATATATATATATATATATATAATTTATATATGCGTTAGTGATATATATACCATCATTATGTTTCAAAAATGTTGAAGTACATAGAAGTTATGTTTCTGGCCAAAATATGTATATGTATAAGTTATGTTAATAGATGTAGTGTTCTTGAGGTAGTGTTATGTCACGTGGACAAAGAGCAAGACGAATACCAACATACTTATAAGATTATGTTACACCTTAGGATACAACAAGGCAAATATAACAGAACATACATATAGTATATGTTTTCTTTTTGCATGTAAGTAGTAGAACAGCTGGCAAGTTACAAACAAATACAGATAGGCTTTGTAACAGATTACAAGGTGTGATTTTCACAACTGATATAAATAGTAATACAGAGAACAGGGCATGAAAAGTTTACCCATAATAACAAAACACTTCAGGAGCCTCTGGAAGCTCAAATTCCAGAAATCTTTCCTAACTTTCCTTCTTTCATTTTCCTCGCATACAAAACATCAGATAGTTAGAGAGAGAAATCAATAGATTAAAAACAAAACAATAAATCTAGTGATATCTAGTTGGTATTCATCTTGCTCTTTGTCCACGTGACATAACAAGTAGTCACGCATACGTCACATGAGTCTCGTGCCTTACACATAACTTTGGAGTATAAATGTGAAAATGACACTTGATGATGGGATACTTTATAGAGAATGATAGGAATGAGGAACAGGCAGTTTCGATGCCTCGAATACATAGGTGACAAGTAAGAGAGTTTAAGTAAACATCGCACGTTAATCTTATAGTTCTTGAGTTGCTTTGTTTGATGTTTGTGAATGGAGCCTTCTCTATGGAATATTATTTTTCTTCTCCAAAACTTCTAAAATGAGAAAGAGTGATCGAGTATTTATAGGTACTTGGTATAAATAACAAATGTCAAATCATCTCAATAATTAACAGATGAGATGAAACAAGTTCAATTCGTGCTTATTCTGAATGAACTCCTCATAGGCCAAGGCCAATATCCCTCGTCCTATGTGTAGAGTCTACTTAAGAGAGATTGGATGTGATAGATCTGTCCAATACTCCCTATTTTAAACCCATTAGCTCAAACCTTCTCAAGTTATCCTAATAATTGAACTAGATTCACTATGCCCCATGACCGATCTTGTGAGTCAAGTCCAAATAAATAAAATTATATATATTTTAAGCTCATTTACAATATGTATAAAAATTATATTTTACATATATTATATGATTATATTTCCTTATATTCAGCATTAAAACATTTCAATGACACTGTAATTGAACATATGCAAAGGTATGCATAGGATATACGATAAATATGGTTTATATCTATACATATATATTTTATATATAAAAATTACTTAACTATATCTATACTATTGAAGTCAAAGCACCTATCTTTAAGCTTGATTATTTCATTCAACTTATTGCAGTCATACACATTGAAATTAAAATGACTCACTCTATGAAACTCAAATCACTTTAAAAATTTTTCAAAAACAAAAATTCAAAAAATAATCATTCTCTTTTCTTCACTCTCATATATTTGATTTGGAATTTACAGTAAGAAAAAAAAATGATACACGTATCAAATATTTTTAATTTAATCCGCAATCTAGATAAAAGTTTTTATGTGTTAAATAATTTAATATTTTACAAATTTTTAGGATTTTTTTCTTATAAATAATATTTTATAATTTAATATTGTTAAAATTGATACGTGCATTGCAGATAAGATGTCGTATTGTATATATATATATTATATTACATACATATATATATAGCATAGGGGTGTGTGTGTGGTTTGTTATTTTAATTACTTACTATACATACAGATGTAAGGGGGTAAATATAATTCGTATATATGTTTCTGTCTTCGACACTAAAGTATATTGGAAAGTACGTAATTTTGAACACATATACACAACTTACATGTATATCTGTCGTTAAATTAAAAATATATAACATACTATTACAAAAAAATAAAAAATGAGATACTAAGAGCAATATACAAGTATACCAGTAATTAAGAATCCTTATAAAGTTATTAAAAAATTAATGAGATAATAGGCTTATATAGACATAAATAGGAGCCCAAATAATGACAAAAGGAACTACAGAATATAAGACTCGCATAAAAGTTGTTAAGCAGCAGTAGCACTTGTAGAATAATATAATAACTAAGGCAAATTTGAAAATTTGAAAATCTTAGAATTATAAGGCGTTGGCCACGGAATGTACTAAGTAAATGAATACCTGATATTGAAAATATATGCTAAAGTTTTGAAATTAAGTTTTTCGGTGTACTTCAACAAAATATATTTAGATCAACTGTAAATTTTCATTGGAAAATATGATAGAAAGTATGGGAAAAGTGCAAATAACCCTAAAACTTTATCTAGGTAGAGAAATATTCCAAATTCATAAAGTGCATTATGACATCCCCACATTCTATAAATTAAAAAATTAACTCTAGAAACTGGAAATAGCTTCCTAACTTAGAATAAGAAACCATTGAAAATATCTTTAAGATAAGCATGACTGGTATTTGAATTCTATCTTAACTCATCTACAATGACCATCCTATATAAAATGATTCTTAAGCTTCACTTGGCAAATTAATAGATAAGATATTCATCCTAAAATTTTCACTAGTAAAACGCCAGATATGGACAGATATTAAAGCTTAAATCCCTTACCAAAAGCTTGCAAAACAAGAACACATAGAATAGGTTAAGTGTTATCTGGTTGAGTTACTCTGATACGTAAATTAGGAAAATGTTTCAAGAAATAGAAGGATAGAGTGAAAGCAAAGTGAGTTCAATGAATTTACTGAGACCTACTAGAGCCGAAATACAATAAAGAGGATGAACAATTGTTGCTAGGACAAACCGAGGATGGACATCTGCATTGACTTGCTTGCTCATAATTTCCCCAAGGCTAGATTCTAATAACTTAACCCATCGTCCAATAAGGTTGGATTGGATCTAAAGAATCTACATTCAAAATAGACTATCTACGCAAGCAACAGGAGAAGTAAAATAAAATTCTTTCTAAAATTAGCACTTTTTCTATGCGATATCTTTAATATTGTTTTCAAAATTAGTAGGGAAAAGGAACGTAATATGATTATTTATGAAGATCTGCCATGGTCTCCCCACCTTAGTCTGCAGACCCGAACGGCTTTCCGATGAGATTTACAAACAGTAGTGCATGAAGCTAAGGGTCCGTTTGTTTGGCTTTTTTCCAATAGATACAGATACTTTTTTCAAACTTTTTTCTAATAAATTATTTATTAAGAAATAGATATAGATAAAAAAAAATTGATAGTTCTCATCAAAAGATCAAATAGATCAAATATAGATAAAATAATATATATATATATTAAATCGAACATATTATATATATCATTTTGAAAAAGATATAGATACAAATGAAAAACAGACCATCCAAACAGACTCTAAGTTTTATTCACTGGAATAGAAGTTCACCAAATTTAAGAATGAACAAAATTGTAAAATCTCTGTAATTTTTGCCCATTTCTAACCAAAACTATACGGCCAATCTATCAAATGCAAATTCAAAAGAAACAAATCACGGACGTTTGCTTTGCCAAATACAGACAGCACGATTACACGACATTCTGAAAAAATATGGATGGTTAACATGATATCCAAAACCTAGGTATCATAAGTTGATGGTAGCCAAATTAACCTCCCTACTGTCTTTCCAAAGACGATCCCGAGGATTCTATCCTATGTTCTTCCAAATAGACATGAAAGAGATCTGGGAGACAGCACAATAGACGACACTTTGTTTACATGCCAATGGCCCAACATGTTACAAAATATACAAGCCCCTCTGATGGAAGTATATGCACATAAAAGGACCTTTCTCCCATTCCAGCCAATGTATCGAGGAGAATACACGAGATCTTCATTCAGCAGAAGTTGCTAACTAGAACATGCTGCATCAGATCTTGTATTTTCTTTTATTGGCAAAAAGAAAACTGCAATGTCATGAATGCAGAAATTAGGAGAAAGTCATATATATCTTACTAGGAAATATGAATTTTATGGGGGTTATTTTAGATTTTTTTTCTTTTAATTTTGAAATTAGCAGCAGTACAAAAAAAGGGGAGAACCCCCAGCTAATATGGTCAAGCCACCTCAAGGGTGAAACACGTACAAAGCATATTCCTAGAAAACTAGAGAGAACTACAAAAGACCGCCAAAAGCTGATACCCCATAACCTAAACCACTGTCTACCCTTGTTTTTCTTAGGACAAGCACCTCCAGAAGACAGTTTCCAAGAAGCCCAGCCAGATGATGGAAAGACAAAGGTGCCATAAAATATCAGCCAAAGTCATGTCAGAAAGAAGAGTCTTGCTCTATAAATTCATCAAAACTTGGAGAATCACTTGCAAAATAGATACGATCAACCACCACATCGATGTCATTCACAATAGCTCCCCTTCTTTTATGGCTACAAAAGCTGGGTTTATAATTTGATTCTAAGGAGAGACCTCAACAACTTTAACTAAAGAATTGCCCATAACCAAAGGGTTCGCCTGCACCTCAGAAGGGGTAGGATCAACATGCAAAGTCCCTACAGATCACAAGGGGTGGGTAAAAGAAGAGCAAGCAATAAAACCTTGTTTTTCAATCACAAGCTTCGTGCAACCTTCTCATACAAATCATGAGGCCAATTTCTTTTCACATTGTTGGCAAGAAAGTTCGATATCTGCAGAGGCCAAAAGACATCAGTAGATGTAAGTCATAATTGCCATTTAGCAAGGTTCACAAGCTAAAAAACATGAGCTCATGGTTGAAAGCTTCATCTACCACACTAGTCACTAATCGGGATATAAACAGGCATATGTAGATATCAAAAGCGAAAAATTATATCATAGAGACCTTTCTTCATTAATTAGTAATTACACAAACACAATCTGTATTTTGGTGCTTTTTCAACTTATCTAATCGACATTTTGTTTTGGATCACTTATATAACCCATCTAATCATCCATCCTAAGAGTGCAACTTTTTGTTATTTTTGATCACATAAGGTATCTTGGTGAACAAAAGCCCTGAAATAAAACCAAAATATTTATTCATTTAAGATGCAGAACACCACAAAAACCCTTATTTTTTAAGTATTATCATATTATCTTTTATAAAATCAATTGTTTTTGTTCTAAATCCAAGTAATAAGAAAAAAAGGATGATTGGCTTAGGTTACTTTCAGGTTTTCAGCCAAGTACATGCATATCAAGTGATCAAAACAGAGGTTATATGTGTAATTTACTATCTTTTTTGGTAATTTTATCATTACAATTTGCACTGCTATGTCTGAGTGTGGATCATATAGCACGTCTCTTCGTTCCCCATTACCGCAGGTTATATTAAAGTGTAACAAAGGTGAAGCAGATAAGTAGTATCAAAATCACCTCTCATTTTTGGTTTTAACAAAAACCACCAAAGAAATAGCAATACATCAAAATGCTGATCATATATAGGAGGGGAAAAGGCTATTAAAGGAAAGGCTCATGCTCTGCAATCAAAGAAAGAAGACATGCATGACCAGAGGCCATAAGATCAGCCTGAAACATAACAGACATAGAGTGTACCAGTCTTGAACATTTAAGCTCGGGTGTTCAAATTATCAAGGAATCCAGGTGAGCAATCAGTAATCACAAATCCACAATAGGAAAAAAGGCTTACATGCACTTATGCTTTTCGAATATGCCAATAGCTAAAGTGTCATGAGATGGACTTGCTCCTATGATAAAACAAAACTTTAAAAAAAAAAAAAAGAGAAAAGAAAAGGGAAGAAAAAACCCACAGCATAATGAGAACTCAGAGACTGCTTAGAAGCAATAAACAGCGGATAAACAAATCATTATATATACCTTAGATCTCAAAGCACGGAGCGACCCATCAGAATCTGTTACATAATCCATGCAATTGAGTGCAACTTTAAGTATATCCGGCACACAAGCTTGAACATAGGGCAATAAGCTCTGAAATGAATCGGCTGTAATATCAGGAGCGCGTGGGTCTAATGGAAGAAAGGGAAGTTTAGCAACCTCCCTTAAAGCATCTATATGATGCCCAGCTCTAGCCAGTTTATGTATGGATAATATTGCCTCCAGTTGTCTTAACACAGTTTGTTGCTCCATGACATTCTCCCTTTCAGAGGATGCCGAAAAAGTCATGTATAAAGTCATATGTCATGCATATATAAGCATACCAACATTTAAAAAAAAATATAAACTACGATTATTAAGGAATTTTCTCCTTTGTCAGTACAGCTTTCCATAAAAAGCCAGTGTCCCCAACTATCCTATCCTCCCTTTTTTTCACTCCATCTTTGCACTTTTCCTTGTTTTTTTACTTGGTTTTTAGATTCTATTATGCTCAAATAATCCTAGCAAATACCAAAGAGTAGCCATTTTTCTTAGGAAAAGGTTTACAGAAGCCCTCAGTGCTTGTTAAGAGATAAGAAAATGGAAAACTTTTCCACCTTTAGCACTTGCATTTACAAAAGTGCAAAATCTATCCAAGTAATGTAAATAGCTTCTTATATTGTGCCTTCAAAAAGTGACCTTGAAGCACTCATCAACAAGACCCTTTTTTACTAATACTTAGTTTTTTCCAGAAAACTATTTTAGGATAATTTTCCTATCTCCACAAGCAGGTCCAGGGGCAAAAACCATTAGCAAGTGGCAGTCAAGGACAGAAGGTGCCATAGGGTTACCTGACATCAGGACTATACTTATAAGTCTCCAAGATCTCATTGGCTGAATGAATTAATCCAGCTGTCTGGCTATCACCATCCAATTTACCACGTGACATCAAGCAAATTGATTCAGAGAGGCATTTGTTGATGGTTTCCAAAGCCATCGAGAATGCTCCAATTCTCTTGTGAATTTCGATGGACTAAATATTCGAGGGGGGGAAAAAAAAGGGAAGTTAACTCAAGGAAAAAGAATACCAAAGAAACAATCATAAAGAACAAGTTAGGTGCACAACATCTTTAGAAGAGGAAAGTTGATCCATCTCATGCATGGGGAGAGGGATACTGGTAATTACAAATACCAAAATGTCAACATATGGAAAATAATGTACCTTGTCATACAGCCCAGCTTCCTGGCATTGGTGTGCAGCTTCAAGCAGGAATTGATGTCTCAAGGTAAAATCAGCCAAAAACCGCACCAGTTCTCCTCCTTCTCCTGAACCTCTTGACCCAAGCAGAAAGGGAATCCCACCATCCCGCAACAGCAACTCAGTGAGGAGTTGCTTCAGCATCAGACTTCTTTGTCTCTGCTGATCAATATTTACCCTCCCAGTCCATGACAGCTGTCCACCACCTACAGCAGCAGCTGCTTGTGCATAATACTCCAGTGCCATTGAAAGATTGCCCAGACGTAAATAAGCAGAACCATACTGCCTAATCATACTAGAAGCTTCTGCATTTGCATCCATCACACCCCATTTTTTTCCTGAATCAGTGTGCTCAGTCAAAAACCCATAGTCGGCAAGCACAATTGCTATGTGGATGGCATCAATGTTATACCCCTCATCTCCAGATTCCTTGGACAAATAGATGACTGCTGGTAAAAATTGGACGCTTAGTAGCAGAACATATGGGTATACAAGTGGATCCTTTCCGTGTTTAGTATAGTATGAAGCATCAAATTTATTTAGATAAGATTGTAAATCATGCAAACTGTATGGTACTGAACCCTCATTAAGGATAGCAGGTGATGATCCAGCAGGGAATTCCCATACTGCTGAGAGCTTAAACCACAAAAAATCTTCTATGGTGTTAAAAAGAGTTGACAGATCTCTCAAAAGGCGTTCAATAAGCCTTCGTGAACCAGATATCATCACATAGAGTAAGAGCCTTTTCTTATCATATGCAGATCGACCAACCCGGTCACCCATTCTTAAAGCTTTTCACATTCATCTGAAGCAGTAAGAGCTGTCTCGTGGAAACCAAGCCCCCAGTGTTTATCCATTCCATAAGCTGTACAAAAGAAATTGATTCAAGGCTCAAGAAAGCTTATATGTCAAGAACTGAGGAAGCAAATCTCTCTCTCTCTCTTTTTTCCCCCTATTTTATATTTGGTTAATTTCTTAGGAAGCAATCTTACCAGAGGTACAAACTGATTTGCAGCACGGGATGATAAAGCTACATCTCTTGCCTCATCATAATACCCAGTCCTCAAGCAATAATATATCTGTTCACAACAGTTAAAGTACTGGTATCAGAATGGGGAAACTTCTACACTCGAACTCTTTTTTTCTTTTTGGTAGTTCAGAATTTCATTGATAAACAGAATTCACAAAAGGTACAGTCCACCATTTAAGTATAAAAACAGTAGGCTAGCAGCCCTTTTTTAGCTTGTTTGGTAATTAGGACTAGCAATCTTCAAAACTCAAGTTAATCTACTCACCCCCAAAATATAAGTAACCAGTGATCACAAGGTATCTCAGAGCAAGTGCCATTCAGAGTAAAGATAGCAAAAGAAAAAAGATAAAGAGTCAAAGAAGTAAAAAGGCAAAGGTGCAAATCTGCATGATTGCATTCTCATACAGAAAACTCAATCCCCAGTGTCCTCCAGAAGAAGACCAAGTTCCAACTATATACAAATCTTCATCAATTGAAAATACGCAAGAAATCTTTCACTTGAAATTTTCTCTGTTTGTTGGAACACCAACCTTGTTTGTACAGCAAAGAATAAAAATTAAAGAGAAATTTCTCTTATACTAACTTCAAAAGTAAGGTAAATATGCAATGAGTAAGAGTCCACTATTTTTTGGGGGGTAAATGATACAAGAAGGAGGACTGCCATAACTCCAGATTCTCGCAAGGAAAAAAAAAAAAAAATCAGGACTCAAAGGTGCTCTGCTTTGTCAGGAAGCAAGTTGGTTAGATATGCTAACTACCAATAGCAAGCATTTGTTTCTCTTCTTCTTCTTCTTCTTCTTCTTCTCCACTACCACCACCACAGCTATGTCAAGACCCTTGTAAATTGATTTTGTTTAGTGCACTTTAGTTTCCTTGTATTTGGGTTTTGTAACCCTGCTTCTGTTTTGTGGTTGTATCTTCTTTCACACTAGCGAATTATTAACTTACCCAAAATACAAAGCACATGTTTATGTCCAACACAGTTATTTGTTTGGTGGCTGAAGTGGAAGAGGAAATAACGGAGCATATTTTCATTTTATTTGTTCATCAACAGACATAAAACCTTTATTATCTGGCCATTTCATAACTAGATGCTACTCACTTGGGTTCAAAGAAGGCTAATGTTCAAGAGTTATGAATGTACAGGTTGTTGCATAATTAGTAGTCAATAGCAAGCATATGGTAATGTCCAACAAGCCATTATTTGTTTGGTGGCTCTCACTCACATTCCTGAAGTGAAGAGAATAATGAAGCGGCTACTTTCATTTCATTTGTTCATCCACAGACATAAAACCTTCATTTATCTAGCCATTTTATAATTAGATTGCTCAAAGAATACTGTTCCTCAAGAGTTATGGCATTATATGTACAGGTTGTCGTGTAATAGTTGACAGGAAATTTGCAGTATTGAAAAATAAGTTTTCCAGTGGTTCCAAATCATGAGAAAATGGATAAAAACATTCAAGATATTTCTGGTACTTAGAACTTTAAGGTCATTTCTGTTTATGTAAGTGTCCTATAACAGACGATCCAAATCATGACTACTAAAGGTTTCAATATAATTAGAGTCTTATGAAAATCTTCAAGCTTTCAATGTCAGAACAGGTAAAATGAGAGGTCATCACAGCAATATTCGCAAAACCACAGAAATAATTTCAACTCAGATTACTAAATTATGTTATAAAATAGGAGTTGGTTTGAGAACCTGCTGCCAGGTGGTGTCAATAGGGGGCTGCCTTCGACTTTCACCAGCATCAAAATCTAGAACTCCATAATCCCTTAAACGTATCTAAAAAGAATACATTTTAATCAATAAATTATGAAAAGAGCAGGTTACTTCAATCATGCATTGAAGAAATGTCCCATGTGACAACCAGATGGACTAACCCGGAGAAAGGCACGAATCCTTTGTAGATTTCCAACAGCACCACCAAGAGCAGCCTATCAAGGTAAATGAGGAAAAGTAGTGTACAAATAAACATATATCGTAAACCGTAATAGATACCACTCCAGGAGAAAAAAAGGGCAGATGATGAGCTGTATGCTGCCATTGTCTTTTATACATGAATAACCAAATTAACATAGATTGTGAAACAGCCGTAGATAATTATAATCTTTTAGTATAAGTGTTCTTGACTCATAAAGTAGGCCATTCACAATCCAGATAATGGAAAAGTACCAGAGAAAAAGGGAAAAAGAACAGTACCTGTGCGGGATGACTTTGAATAGCGTCCATAACATATTTCTCATGTCCCCACTCAAGGTGATGCCTTGCTCCAATCACCAGTGCCATCTTCTTTGAAAAATTTTGTTTAATTGCAAAGTCCTCAGCCATCAATGACTGCCAAATATCAAACCAGCAATATTGATTTCTTGCACAAATTTTATCAATCGTAAAAGGCAGAAAGATTCTAATTATAATAATGTAGAACTGTAGGAACTGCACAGGTCATAAATTTTTGGGGATGCGGCTAACTGGATATAAAGATGCTGCAAACAATCCTAAATAATCTATGAAGATGGCTCAAAAGTCTAGGTACCCATCAACTCGCACGACCCCAGATTGCAGGAATCTCATACGTTAACCAAAATAATACAAGTATCATTATAGTGTTCTTACCTTGTTCAGTCACATAATTGTAAGAATACAGAATATCATACAGTTGCTCAAGTTAATGAATCGGTGCTCATGGATAAGAAGAAAAGTTTAGAGAGTTTAACCTTAATGAGGTGCCATATCTTCTGCATGCTTACTGATTTGCCTCCCGATGCTTCAATGCTCAGGCTATCATAAGCACCCTTGAAACTGGTAGCAGGCTATCATCAAAATAAAAGAGAATGTATCAACATCATGATATATCTTCTCCAATATAATTCCAGTTATTTGTCAAAATGTAGCAGCACAAATCTATCCACAAATGAAAATAAACAGTGGCACTGCAATTTCGCTACCAGACAAACTTTACTAGATCCTGAGGCCTTAGAAGAATTGATAAGAGTGTGGCAGAAGTTTAACATTTGATGTTAAGAAAGGGCTGGAGGGTGATAAAATTAAATTGGATAAACTTGAGCCAAAATATTTGTCAATTATAACGCATGTTACCTATTAACTACATTAAGCTATTAACAGAGCAGCAGCACAAATTAAGAAAAGAAAAAGTACCATACTTTGAATGGCAAGCCACGCTCTCTGGCACTATTGAGATTTTTGACAACTTCAGCATAGACAGAAGCTTTCTTCTCAATGACAGGCTTGTCAGATAGAGGTACACTCTCCATGCCAGAAGGACCAGATGAAACCTGGGGGCTAGAAGCTGCATATGCAATTTGAAGAGGTTGAACACCTCCACCACTAACATTGCCGAGGTTGGCCTTGGGTAAAGAAGAAATTCGGCTCATACTCTGAAGAAAATCACGCTTTTCTTTTTGCCAATCATCCTATGAATATTTCAAACCACCAGTCATATATCAAAGACAAAAAAAATGTAAACAGAAACAAAGTGACTCGTTGATTGCCCATTTGAATATGGGGCAGGTTTTCCTCTGTCTAAGTTACAGTCCCAAAATTAAAGTTGCAGGAAACAAGATAAGAAAATTTGGAAAGTTTAATCATTTCTGAACTATTCTTGGTGTTGGAAGAGAGATGTATTTTGAACATGTTAATATATGAGGGTGAAAAACTTTGAAAAATAATAAACAAATATTACAACAAGATGCAACCAATAACAACATTGTCATCAACAATGGTTAGCCCATCAATAACATAGAGTCTGTATGGTTCGTCTTATTCTAGTCGTTTTAGCATCTTATTTTTGTTATTTTCAAACAAACTATTTGTTAAAAAACAAATGCAAATGAAAAACACACTTTTACTCATAAACAGATCAACCATATCAGATACAAATAAGATATAAATGTAAATCTAATACACATAATATACAGATAAAAATCAGATAGTCCAAACAGATCCATAATATTAAGGTAGGCAAGTTCTTTCAGCCTATGATGCTTTATCTTGATTGCAATGTTTCTTTGAGAGATGAACATGAATGATTTATTTGGGGTCACAAATGCAAAACAAAATAAAGAGATTAAGGGTTTGAAGAATAAAACAAGGACAATGTTTCAAGCTCAACAGATTGAATCCTTTAGTCAACACAGGCATCAACGTTTGAGGACAAAATTGCAAAGTTGCCAATTCTTGATTGGACATGGATTTTCAATCATGAATGGACATATTTCAAATCAAACAAACAGAAAAAAAAATAATAATTGAACATCCCCATAAGCCATGGTCATTACATTCATGAAAGGCCAGCGAAGAGAATTCTGTTATAAATACTATAATTGGAAAAGGAAGGATAATGTCCAGCAAATATAGAAAAAGAAGGATAGTGAACCCACATACTAACCTCCAAAACTTTCAGCATGTAATCATTGAAACTTCTGAGATTATCTTTCTGAGCTTCCTGGATAGCTGAGACCATGGCCATCTCATGAACCTACAGTAGAAAGTTGCAAAAGAAATTCAAAGAAATTAATCAGGCCCATTATTTTCTGTGAGTCAGCGATGTAAACAGGTACACCTGTTAAATGAATAACTAGAACTGAGTACTGGAAAAGGGACAATAATGAAAATTTTCCAGCAAACCATCATCGTAAAGCCTTAGATAAAAGTCTCTGAAAAAAATGTTTGAGCATAGCCTACCTGTTGCAGATATTCTTCAAGACTTGTTGCCTCGGCTGGAAACACATCCTCAAAAGTCGTCTTCAAGATGGATATAAAGAACAACTCAGTATATTATTATATTTGAACCAAAAGAAGCAATACAATACATATACTTTAAGAAACAGCTGTTAAATGAACCAGGATATGAGGGCCAATATAAGCGTGTATTAATTGGATACTATAAAAATTTTGGAAAAGTACTTTCAAGGGATCAGCAAAGTAGTGAAGCCTTAGGAACTCTCATGACAGATTGTATAAGGTCCTGAATATAATTTCCCACTAGCACCACTTCTTCATGCAATCTACATAGAACTACCAGCCAAGTGATTTTTGGTCAGTGTATGGGTCTTGGTTACGTGTGCAGAAATAGCCAATCAATAATAATAACCACGCCCCACCATCATACAAAAAAGGACAAAATAACGTCTTCTCAGTTGATGCCACTGCCCCTATCATTATCATAAACGTTTTCCAAATCCCACCAGAAAATCTCCTTCACACATTAGCAATAACATAGATTAGTTATCCCTCATCAATCAAATAAATCATTTTAATACTGTTTCCAATCCATAAAATAACCTAACCTGAGAGAAGTTTTCAATTACAAGTTACAAATGTAAGTTTCCCTCAAAAGGCCATGATTGTTCACACCCACAGTCCCACATATTAAACTAAGTTACTACAACAATTATTCCTAACCTTCAATTCGAAAGATTTAAGATCACGTGCAAGCTGTTCCGCATTTATCCCTTCACGTGCAAGCAGCCTATCAATCCAACCGCACAACTCATTTAGGAGGTAAAAGTGCTAAAATACCAATTCTCCATAACATTATGCAATTACGGTCAGAATAGTGAAAGAAACAAGACTAAAAGACCTCGTGGCTGCGATAGACTGAGAAGGAGCTTCGGTTCGTAGAGTTTTTGCCTTGAGCTTCTTTGATAATGCTTCTAGCTGGTCTAAATTCCTCTGCAACGTTCGAGAAATGATCTTAAACGGTAATATCCATCATATAGAATATAATTAAACACGTTCGGTACTCATTGACATGTTTCGGAATAAGTTTAAATTTGTAGATGCATTGGGAGATGAATTTGAAAACGAGAGAGACAGAGAACCTGTAGAGGAGGAAACTGAGCAGGAGGAGCGGCTTGTTCGAGAAGCTTCGTGGAAGAATGAAGTAGATCGGTCCAGCTACTCATGTCTTGTTCGTTCGTCATAACTGTTCAGTCAAGAAGTGAGTCAAGAGGAGGAGGAATAGGAAGCAACAGTGTTTCAGCGGGAAGAGGGGAGAGGGTGGAGGAGAGAGAGAGAGAGAGAGAGAGCTAGAGAGGGTTTTAGCGTTGTCAAAGCCCTAGTTTAAAATTAGTAAAGCATTGGCTGGCTGGGCAAGGGCTCTGCACGGTACACTGCTACAATTTGATTTTTTTTTTTTTCAAATCCGAATCTAATTATACGGTTTAGTTTGTAATTTTTAAACTAAAAAAAATAATTTAGTATGGTTCGTTTATGATTTGAATCATTTTTATTTATAAAATAAAAAATATATTCTATCGATATAAAATATGAAATCATTTACCAAATAAACATGTAAAACTTATAAGGAGAAATGGATTTCATTTATTATAAAATTATAGTTATGACTTGTTTTATTTTTTTGAATTATCTTGAACTATAATTGTATACTAAACTTTATCCTAATATTAGACACAAAATTTAATTCGTTGTATACTTTTACTAGTAGATTATCAATTATATAAATAATAAGTAACTAAATAATAGAAGTAGATTAATTAGTAAGACAAAGTGAAAAAAAAAATCTAGAAGTTAGAATTAGAAGCTAAAATGTAAAATCTATCTTATTTGTAAATAACATAATAATTAAAACATAATATGACATATGTAACTTTATTCTCATGAATGATATATATCTAAGTCACAAATTTTAAAGACAATTAATTTTTTTAATGAAATAATTAAGCGTAAAAATAATATTGGTTCGAACCATACGGTTTGGGCTAGGTTCCAAACCGAACCGCGAACCATTTGCTCTTCATCAAACTGAACCATTTCAAAAAAGAACTGAAATCTTCATTCGGTCCAGTTTGGTTTATGGTTCAATCAGTTTTTTTGCATAACCCTATACGTGGTTATGGCCCTTCTTTTTTTTTTTCTTTTTCTTGGTAAAATGTTTTTGGAGAAGACTTAAAATTAAAATGTTATGCTATTTTTCCACCATTTTATGGAAATATCTTATTTTTAAAAATAAATAAGAAACTATAGTTTAAAAATATAAATATTAAAGGCGCAAGTGGTACCTACACACCTTTGACCACATCTTATGTACATCCTTTATTTTTTTTAAGCTAGGATAATGTTAAGAGAGTACATGTGGCATATGCGCCCTCTTTGCAATTCAAAAAAGGTATACGTGCCACATGCACCCTTTTAATTGCACATGCCAACAAAGTACGCAACAAATTACAAGTCTCCTAAATACATAACAATGTGTAAATTTATTACAATTGACAACTTTTACAGCAAAACTACATCCTTGTACCAAATGAAGATATTGTCCCGCTAACAAATTCCCACTCAAGACAACAATTATTCAGTAAAACAACAGTCAATCACAAACAAATGTAACATATAATAATAAATATTAATTTCGGAAATGATTTAATCTTTATAAAATGCAAACTATCAAATAAATACAATCTATCCTCTGTAAGCCCCAGAAAATTTCAGTAAATAATTCCAAAAAAAACATTTAAGATAAACTTTAAAAATGACTCCTAATTAAAACCGAACTTCAACTAGTCCGAAATCTTGAACAAATCCAGAAATTTCTTAATCTTGAAGAAAAAGAAAATTCTTAAAAGTAAAATAAGAACTTAATAGTCTTCAAACCTAAAACCATTACGTATAACAAATTTATACTTAGCTTTGACTTATAAATCGGGTAATATAGAACCCACAATAAAATTATTTAGAAAGTAACTAACGATTAACCTTCCGAAATAAAACCCAATGCAAGAATTTCGAAAAACGCTAAGAGATATTAAATACTTACAAGAATAAAATTTAAAATAAATTCCTCAAATTTAACATGTTGTATAAACATAAAACATCAGGTTCGAAGTTGGCAACGATGTAAACCAAAAGTCAACCGGAAAACCTAAGCCAACAATTCCTAGGAAACCCTAGTAGTTTAAACTCGACAATCCCATAATCCTAAACCAAGGAGTCGGAATATGAGTAAAGGGTGTAGTTTAGGTCGCAATAATGCTAGGATTCTTTAAAATATAAGATTAGCGAATTTTCGATCTATTTCAAACCCGGTCAAGTATAGACTTCGAAAAGCGTGTCTCGATATTTTTGAAATATTAAATATATGATATTAGTACCGTTAGATTCGTAATTTCATAAGAATTCCAAATATATCGGTTATATAATTTTTTGGATTATAAAAGTTACAGTTATAGCATTTTTCCCGTATTTTCTTTACTACCGGTAAAGTACATGTCTTATCTTTTATTTATTATTATTCACAAGTACAACCTACTACACACACAACCCATACCCTAGTCTTACATCCTTACAAACACTTAATTACATTTTCTTTTCCAAGAAATATTTGTCTCTTAACAATTATTACATTTATTACTTTTATTACATAAATTACAAATTAAAACTCTCCCTCTCTCTCACTCCTCACATGGCCAGCACACAAACACCCTCTCCCATCCCCACCCCCCCCCCCCCCCCCCCCCCCCCCCCCCCCCCCCCCCCAAAAAAAAAAAAAAATTGGCAACAAATTGTTTTATTTTATTTCTTTTTTATAATACACACAAACCCTAATTTCACTTAATATATATAACCTTTTACTTTCTCTCTCTTTCACTTTATTTCATTTGTTCAAAAAACTCACACAACCCTCTATTTTTCTCTCCTCTAGCCGTGAGCTTCCCCTCCCATTACCCACATACCCACTTTGTTTTTCCTTCAAATTTCTTACTGCACACAATAAATAGGTAAGAGATCTATACTTTAGGATCTTGAAATATGTAATGGCAAGATCATTCATGTGTGATTCCACACAAAATCCCCATGAGCTTCAAGCTAGGGAAGTGAAAACACTTGAATATTATAGATCTTGTTATTTGAAGTTATTTTGCTATTATCTTGTTTTATTATTAAGCTATGTTATTATTATTAATGATTTGTGCATATCTTCATCATCTATTCATGTTCACATAACCATGATAGTGATCATGCACTTATAACTAGTTTAGTAGACTAGATCTAGTTGTTTTAAGTTCCTACATGCATTAGGCTTTTATTTTATGTTCTTAAATAGCTTGATGGAAGTAGGAAAGTGTTAGAAAACCCAAGATCTATATTAGTTTCAACAAAAATAACTTTTGAAAATTCGGATAAAAAAGGAATCCTATTTAGAAAACCTATTTTTCAACTTTAAAATGTGTATTTTTCATTTAAAATAAAGGGCTTAGGGAATAGGTATCAAAATGGTTGATCTTGATGAGAAAAACTTAGATCTACTAAGGAATATTTTCAAAACAAAGGCATGCTTACGAATGTGATATTTCATTCTCAAAAATAAATTTTAAATTCGTAATAAAAGAAGCTTGAAATGTAAACACCCGTTTTTCAACTCAAAAACAAGATTTTTATTTAAGAAATGGAAGCGTTAGTAGGTAGGTTTGATTAGAAAATAGTTTTTGAAAGACTAAATGAGTTTTACAAAGAAAACAAACTTAAATAAATTTTTCAAAATTCGGATTTGAAAATTACCATTATTTAAACACCTATTTCCAAATGCCAAAATGGTAATTTTTATAGGAAAATGAAAGTCATAGGGGATACATGTAATAAAGACTCAATTTTGACAAGAATAATAGATGGTTTCCAAGAATAGGTGAAACAATGTTTTCATTCCTCAAAGTTTTGTAAAATTCGTACTTAGGCAAACCACCTATTTAAACATCTATTTTCTAAACCCAAAATGAAGATTTTTATTAAAATAATGAAGGTGATGCTATATAGGTCATCAAGGTTAAGTTTAATGAAAGCAAATGGGATTTCTCAAGAAAGAAAACCACTTTTCTTAAGCCTAGTAAGTTTCAAAAGTTTTACAAAGTAAAAAGCTTTTCAAAAAGAATTATGGATACTATAACATTAACGATATTCATAAAGATAGTTCATTCCATGACCTTTACGATGATAGCTTGTAGGTATTGCATATATATATATATATATATATATATAGAGAGAGAGAGAGAGAGAGCACTTGTAGAAACAATGTTAGAAAAGTAGGGTTACATACTTCTCAATTGGTAGTATCCAAGTGCATGAGGAATTAGAATTGCCAACATTCATGAATCATGCATTACATCGAGTTATATATATGTATAATAGAGTCTTACAAGATATATTGATAGCTAAGTATCTATCAAAACTTTCTTATGATGTTGTTTTGAGGATAGAGGTTGAATTGTGGAATGGGAAATTCGTGTAGTAATCTGTACCCTACTGTTCATGGACCAACCGACCTCAATTGTGGAAAATAACTCTAGAAATATATAGCTCTTATCAAATAGGTATAAATCGGTATATAATATGCGGAATTCTAGGTTAAAATGGCTAAGTTATGGCCGTTTTAAGTTGGAATTCCCTCCTAGACGAATTTTAACGAACTTAATAGAATAGAATTTATAGGTTCATTCAAACTTCATGAAAATACTCATTAGTGTCATTTCTTTTGATTAGGAATTTTGGGAGACGGACTAGACCTTTCCAGGAACAATTACGATTGAGTGGATTTCCGTGCCATGGCAAAGTGAGTTCATTTCTCAAATAGTTATGCCTGTGTATGTGCTTGTAATCGTAGTGGCATTAGAATTAGGAAAAGATAAAACTATGATGAGTTGTGATTAAATCTCGGTTGAATGAATGATAAGTATATCGAGACGAGACTTGATACTTGATGTGAAATCATTGTATGAGCTAATATAGACTTAGATTGTCTGAGATTCTCTATGATCACAATTAATCTACATAATTAACATATCACGATTATATGAATAAACTGTACATGTATATCACGAAGTGAGTCACATTGCATTAGCTAATATACCTTTGGTGAGACAAAAGTATATCAGTAGAAGGCGAGAGGGCCTATGTTAACATTAAGGATACAAGATCGCTTAAGTTAATGGATGTGGAGTAGGCACATAAAACTACTACAATAAAACAACAGAGATTATATATCTAAGAGAAAGAGATTGGGATTATGGTTGTATGACTTATGGACCACCCTACTAAAAAATTGGAATTTATGATTGCATGTCTTTGGACCATCGTAACCACGAATGGAGGGTGTGAATCCATTCACATATGACTCCGGAAAGTCATATGCTTGTATGCTCATTTGCTTGTGCATTTCATATGGATGTTAATAACTTGTTTGTTATATTCTGTAGTCGAGTACTAATTATTGGAAATGAAATCTCACTAAGCTCGTAAGCTTATACCCCAATAGTTTCCTGTTGCAGTATAAATATTTATGGCTATCTCCGGGGAGCCACTATCATCAGGTACAGCTCTTGGAGACTAAGGAACTTTTGATGAGGACGAGACCTAGACGTAGGCATGGACTTCTAATTGAGTCTCCTAAATTGGTATTTGAAGGGTAATATAAGAGACTTTGAGAGTCTGAGAACTCTTAATGTTTTTAATAGGGGTATGCGCCTTAGATCATGTAATAGAATAAAACTAAATGTAATTGTTATGATTTACATTCTTGTTGCTATGTATGTCTCCTTAAACTATTTAGAAGCAAAGTATGGTCCTTATATGTTGAACATGAGCCTTACACCCGATGTTCAAACTCATGGAAAGACTAAGGTTGCTTTACTTAAGTTTAAATATTGAGTGTGGCGGACTGTCACGTTTAGGGTACCCTTTGGGGCGTGACATCCTCTCCTCTCCTTATCTACCCTCTTGAAAACAGTCTAACCAAATCATGCAAACACTATAAACTTCTCCTTTAGTTCCTCAGCCTCTTGATGTACTTCTTGTTCTTCCCCTCTACCCTTTTCTTCCTCAGGTAACTATATGAAGTCACGTGTAGCTATCATGCTATACTAATATGGGTGGTGAACCTAACTGAGTTGAGTTAACCCCCCACTCATATATGCATCATAGTCTTCATGTTGTAACTTTCCATGCAGTGCTAGATGTGTATAGATGGGACTGACATGATATCCAAGGTTCGGCATGCAATAAAGACTATGCGTAACCCCCGAGCTACCAATAGTATCCCCTGGATAGCTGTTGGTAGAAAATAATATATTATAACTCGGTCCTAGACTCATGCCATAGAAGAATCCACCAATATAACTACTCTCATAAGGTTGTATGCTATGTGCAAGTGCCTCTGAATATACCGTTGATGAAAGCACTACCACATCAGGAATGGAAAAGGTGAAATGCTGACCATGATATGGTCTTTATGGTCGTTAGTCATGGTGATTGGAAACTCCTTGCCCCCATTCTGGTAGATCCATCATAAGCTCATCTTCTTTAATATCATCTTTTTTCTTCATCCCCAACAGCAACACCATGTTGAACAAGGGAAACTGCTTATGAGCACCATGCCGGTCTTGATATCTCATAGCTCTTTCAATAATGTGAACCATGCGAGATGCACTACCGGCCGATGTTATCTTCTTGAGGTCATCCATCTATCGAAAAGAAAATAGTCATATCAATTACATTTAAATTTCTGTAAGTTGAAAAATCAAACTCAAGAACACTTGTACTTATCATTTAACCCAATAAAAGCTCATAATCAATGGATGTATTGGCGTGTGATATGTTGATACCAAGCGAAGTAATTGGATGTACCTCCAGTGTCACACCTCAAGGGGTACTCTTTTGTAACAATCCACTGTATATATTATTAAAGCCTAGGAATGACTACATTTATCATGCAAAGATTTCCCTACTATGTACAAGGCGTACTTCACAACCAAGAAAACACATTGGAGTAGCGTGGTTCATGAAGGCAGCAATTAAATAGCAAAATAAGAGAACTATATGATATTAAACATAAACAAAGTCAATTACATTTCCTAGGGGCATACCCCCATTAATATCCTCGAATGGATCAGAATATTATAGTCATTCATAAAGGTTTCCAAAATAATAACTTATCACATATCAAACATAAAGCGCGTCCAAGGGAATCTTCATTCTAATCTCTGAAATCTTTCTTTTGAAGCTCCAAGGTTCACTAGTGATTTCCTTGAAGTCATGTTCTCTGAGTGAAGTCTCGAGTATTCCTATTTTAATAAAGATCTATGGGAGTATAAGCCTACAACGTGCTTAGTGAGATATTCTTTTTATCTATATCGTACATCCATTACCCAAACAAGTTTATTAATTTCAAGCATATGCTATGCAATAAATACATGTTATAAACAACTATATATGGGTGTCTGAAAACCATACATAGAATGGATTTATGCCTTCCATGTCAAGAGTTAGGGAATTGGATTTGAAGGTCTCTGCCATCTTCACTGCTAGTTCCTGGGTCAATCGGTGCGGCTCATCCGTAGGGCTTTGTTCCTTGTGCGACATAGTTCTCCTAAGAATGAGCAGGGCTATCCGAGCCCTTCTGATTCCTTGCGTAAGAGTAGCACTCTCCAATATGTGACTCGACGGATGCAATGTGTGCCCATTTCATTTTTATCAAAGCCAAGTATAATTTAAGTATACTTAAAGGCGATCAAACAAGTATCATACACATATAAGCAACATGTAATATTGATAATGTACTTAAACAACCATTCGTTGTTTTCGATATGTTTAACATCCTTACCACACATTCATAGAAGTACATACACATATATTCATAACCCATAAATATTCATTTTTTATCTTGTACTTACAAAATCTAGTGCAACTATCTACAAGCACAAGTAAAGTAACAAATTATAAGAAAAAAAACCCACTTGTCGATATCATAATCCACTTAGTGAAAATAATCCTTGAGAAAGGGGGTTTCGTAATCCTCATCACCTAGACAAAAAAAGAAAAAAAAAATAGGACTAGTATTCCATATATTAACTACTTAAATTTCTAAATCTTTTTATTCTATTCACGTCACTTTACACCGTTTATGTAGGTCTTGAAATATCCCAAATCCTCACTTAAGTTAGAAATTGAGTTTAAATAGATTAAATAAATCAAGCAAATTATAGGATATAATTAGACAAGTTAACATAATTGAATTAGTAATAGATTAAGTTAAAATTGAGATTTCGAATATCCTTTCAAATTCAAATTCCTAAACCCCTAAACTTTAATCAAAATTTCATAATTCTCAATACCCATAAATTTTGAGTTTATTTGCTTGTCTAAAATTATCAGTTCGTAAACTTAAGCCAAAATTGATATTCAATTTGATATAAACCAAACTCCTAAACTAAATCATTATTCCAAGTTATTCATATATAACCTATAGATTCTCAAATTATTTTTTAAACACTTTTAGAATTAAAGATAATTATTTGAAAGGTTTAAACTAATACCCCTACCCTAAAAGTATCTTTAATTCCTTATCCATTTCCTTTTCTTTTTTTTTTTTTTCCATTTCCACTGCTGCCTTTCTCCTTGCCTTATTCATATTATTTCTTTCTCTTTCTTATCCTTTCTTCTTCTCTTTTCTCTTCTTCTCTCAAAATCATTTACAAATCTCAATTTCAAGAGGAACAAAAGAGAAAATGAAGTTGGGAAAATATTATAGAAGATAGAAAGCAAGATCATGGTAGCTTCTTCACCCAGAAAAAGAGGAATGGAAAAGAAAATCAAGTAACTAGGATTTGCTAAACAAGTAAATGTTTGTTTTTATTGTGTTTTGATTATTGTGTATGTTGTGTACATGATGAATAGATGCTAGTTATATATAGTATTTGTGATAAAATTAGTAAACAATGGAATATGAACTTGTAAAATATACCTAGGTTGTGTTCTCCAAGTGTAGATTAGAAGTTAATGGAATGATTTTGATGAAAATGAGGTAAAAATATGAACATAGATGTTTTAAATCATGTTTATAACTTGAATATTTATTTTAAGATGTTGTATATTGAAATAAGATGTAAAACTGGTAGTTAAAGTAGGTTAAAAGATATATGCTCTATTTTTGAGTAAGTGCATGAGGGGAACACGAGGAGTTGTTTTAGCCGTACTCTTTATTTTTAGTCACCAGAGAAGAAACATTTGGAACACAGCCAGAACACGGCCACCCTATCCAATCGTGCTTCTCTCTATTTCTTTTTACATACACATTACCAAAACATGGCTAGAATACAACATGGCCTACTCCATCATGTTTCTTTTCTATTTCCTGCGTGTGTAATACGTCAAGTGAAACACAGCTAAAACACGACTGTATGTATCTCACCATGTTTCTCTCTAATCTTCGAGCGTTTAAAACATCAATGAAGCACTACAGGAACACAACTAAACGTATTAGCCGTGCTTATCCTATGTTTGAAACACAGGACAAAACATGACTGTATATATGACTGTGTTCTTCATATAAATCCAAATAAAATAAAATGAAATAAAAAATGATAGTTGATGTGATATGTAAGTTAATTTATACAATTAAGAAAGAGTCTAGTGAATTTGTATATTTAATAAATAATTTGATTAAATATAGAAGTTAGATAAAAAATGAACTTAGTTAATAATCTTAAGTTCAACATGACTTAATGAACTTTAAATGAGTTAAAACAAATTAGATTGATTAAGTTTAATCAACTTAACTTAGTAATTCAATTAAATGATTAATTATAATCAACTTGGTTAAGGTTAAGTTAATGTAAGTTTAAGAACTTGTTTTTTGGCTTAGCTTAATATGTAGGCTTAAATGCTTGTTGATTCTCTATTAACTAAAGTTTTGATGATAACAAAGTAATCAAGAAACTAATACTTTTATTTAGTGTGTAGAATTCTCTCTCTCTCTCTCTCTATATATATATATATGTTTTAAGGTAGAACCTTTCACAGAACTTTAAAGAATCTTGATGAGCTCAAGATAAGTGGTTAAATGAGTTACATCTATATGAGTTACATGCATTGTATATCATAAACAAAGTATACATAAGTTTTCAGATAAGCAATAATGTTCTCAAAGGATTTTCAAAGGAATAAAGGATATATAGAATGTTTTCCAGAAGGTTACTTTAAGGATAAAGCATTTTTCCAGAAAACTAGAACTTTTCCCAGAACCTTTACTGGAATTTTTTTGAACAACAAGAGTTACTGTTCATCTTCTTCAACAAGGTTTACTACTGTTTAAATGGATTCATAGGAGTATAATGAAGACCTAGCTCCAAGATAATAAGTATAGTTGGGTAATATACTTATTTGTTCCACTAAAGTAAGATTATATCCAAGGGGATTTAAATGATTATTATTTTCTCTCTCTTCAAACGGATTTGTTTTGGAATCGAATTAGATATTGTTGGGACAATAAATGATATCTTGGAAGCAAACCAGATCACATTATGAAGCAGATCATGTTGGAAGAGAAATATCAGCAACTAGTTATCAAAGCTTATCTACACCTGATTTGACTCTATGGAAGAAATACAATCGAGATATTTATAGATTTGATATATTACGAAGATTAAGTTAAGTTTATCTTTTTTATCAATGGTCTTCAAATTCAAACCAGGAGGACAAGCAGAAGGTTGATATTATTATCTTCTATCCGTTGGAAGAAATTAGATAGCTTTCAAATTTCAAATAAAGATAATGCATAACAGATTCAACACCGAGATTTTTAGGGATTTGATATCTATCTTTCAAAACAACTTCTAAACGTTAGAAGAAGAGTAATATATCTGACGAAGATAGAAGAAAAGAAATAATCATCGAATATACTATCTCATACATTATTTTTACAATAAGTCTTATCTCGGTATACTTAACATTCATTCAACCAAGATTAGATCACAGCTCATCACAATTTTATCTTTCCCTAATTATAATGCACTACAATTACAACATACATGAGCACAACTTTTTAATAAATGAACTCACTTTGCCATGGCGTGGAAATCCACTTAATCGTAATTTTCCTCAAGAAGGTCTAGTCCGTCTTCCAAGTCTCCTAATCAAAAGAAATAACCCTAATGAGTATCTTTATGAAGTTTGAATGAACTTATAAATTCTATTATATCAAATTCCTCTAAGAGGAAATTCTAAATTAAAACAGCCATAATTTGGTCATTTTAACTCGGAATTTCGCATATTATATATCGATTTCTACCTATTCGACGAGAGCTATCTATTTCTAGAGTTATCTTCAAAAATTGAGGTCAGTTGGTCTATGAACAGTAGGGTACAGAATACTACACAAATTTCCCATTCCACAATTCAATTTCTAACCGCAAAACAAACATCATATTAAAGCTTTGATAGATACTTAGCTATTATTATATCTTGTAGGACTCTATTATATACGTATATAACTCAATATCATGCATGATTCATGAGTGTTGGAAAATTCTAATTTCTCTTGTACTTAGATAATGTCAAATAAGAAGTATATGACATTACTTTCCTAACTTTGTTTTTACAAGTGCATCATGTATTTATACAACACCTACAAACTATTGTCATGGAGGTTATGATATGACTATCTATATGTATATTCTTCATGATATAGTATCAAGAATTCTTTTCTAAAAACTTTTACTTTGCAAAACTTTTAAAATTTACCAAACTTAAGAAAGGTGGTTTTCTTTCTTGAAAAATCACATTTACTTTCATCAAAACTTAGCCTTGATGACCTATATAGCCATCACCTTCATTATTTTAGTAAGAATCTTCATTTTGGGGTTAGAAAATAGATATTTAAATAGGTGGTTTGCCCAAGTACGAATTTTACAAAATTTTAAAGAATGAAAACATTATTTAACCTATTCTTGGAAACTATTTATTGTTTTAAGATTATATTTTGATAAACCTCTCTTATTCTTGCAAAAATTGGGTTTTTATTATATGTATCCCGTAGGACTTTCATTTTTCTATAAAAATTATCATTTTAGCACTTGGCATTAGGTGTTTAAATAATAGTTATTTTTAAATCCGAATTTTGAAAAATTCATTTGAGTTTATTTTCTTTGTAAAACCCATTTAGTCTTTCAAAAAACATTTTCTAATCAAACCTACTCCTTAAGTCTTCTATTTCTTTAATAAAAATCTTGTTTTGAAGTTGAAAAATGGGTGTTTACATTTCAAGCTTCTTTTAGTGCGAATTTAAAACTTATTTTTGAGATTGAAATATAACTTTCGTAAACTTGCCTTTGTTTTGAAAATATTCCTTAGTAGATCTAAGCTTTTCTCATCAAGATCATTCATCTATGATATCTATTCCCTAAGTCCTTCATTTTAAATGAAAAATACGCATTTTGAAGTTGAAAAATAGGTTTTCTAAATACGGTTCCTTTTTTATCCGAATTTTCAAAAGTTATTTTTTTTGAAACTAACATAGATCTTGAGCTTTCTAATACTTTCCTTCTACCATCAAGCTATTACAAGCTATTTAAGACACAAAACAAAAGTCTAATGCATTTATGAACGTAAAACAACTAGATCTAGTTTACTATACTAATCACAAATGCATGAACACTAAGATGGTTATGTGAATATGAATAGATGATGTATATATGGACAAATCATTAATAATAATAACATAACTTAATAAAAACAAGATAATAGCAAAATAACTCAAATAATAAGATCTAAAATATTGTGATGGCAAGGATCTCATGTTCAAGTGTTTCCACATCCCTAGCTTGAAGCTCATGGGGATTTTTATGTGGAATCACACATGAATGAATTTTCCATTACATGTTTTTAAGATACTAAAGTATAGATCTATTACCTATTGGTTGTCTGGAGTAAAAAACTTTGAAAGAAAAACAAAGTGTGTGTGTGTATAGAGAGGAGATTTCACAGTTTGAAACACGAGAGGGAGAGAGAGTTTTGCAACAATTTTCTAAAGTGAGAAAGAAGAAGAAAAGAAAGTGAAAAGAAGTTGGCATAAAGGAGTTTATATAAACTTGTGGATTAGGGTTTGCTTGAATAAAAGAAATTAAATAAAACAATTTGAGAGGAGAAATGGGAAGGGAGTTGCGTCGATTTTCAATGGGAAGAGAGAGAGGGTTTGTTTGTTTTGTGTTGTGTAAGATTCAAAATTAATTAAGTAATAAAGTTATATTGGAAAAGTAAATTGTAAGAAAAATGATGTAATTGTAAGACTAGGGTGTAAGGATGTAAGAAATAGGTTATGGGTAGTTGTACTCGTGAATAGTGTAGAATAATTCAAAAAGTAGACTTGACCTTTAAAGTACCGGTAGTAATGAAAATACGATAAAAATGTTATAATTGTAACTTTTATAACCAAAAAAATTATATAACTGATATATTTGGAAATCTTATGAAATTACGAGTCTAATGATACTAATATCATATATATTTAATATTTCGAGCCTCGGGACATGCTTTTCGAAGTCCGTACCTGTTTGGGTTCGAAATAGATCGAAAATTGGCTAATCTTATCTTTTAAAGCATCTTAGTATTATTACGAACCAAACTAGACCCTTACTCATAATCCGACTCCTTGGTTTAAGAATACGAGATTGCCAGATTTAAACTACTAGGGTTTCCTAGGAATTTGTTGACTTAGGTTTTCTGGTTGACTTTCCGGTTTAAATATTTGTCAATTTGGAAATTGAGGGTTTATGTTTATACAACATATTTAGTTTGAGAAATTTTATTTTTGTAAGTATTTAATATCTCTTAACGTTTTTGGAATTATTGAATTGGGCTTTATTTCCGAAGGTTGATCGTTATTTTACTTTTTGATAATTTGTTTTTGGGTTCTATATTACTTGATTTTATAAGTCAGTTTTACGTATAGAATTTTTCATACGTAGTGGTTTCGGATTTGAAAACCATTGAGTTCTTATTTTATTTTTAAGGATTCTCGTTTTCTCAAAATTAAGAAATTTCTAGATTCGTTCGTGTTTTAATTTAAAGTCATTTTCAAAGTTTACTTTCGAAGTTTATTTTGGAATTATTTACTAAAATTTTTCTGGGGCTTACAGTATTGATAAAATATGGAAATGGTATGTACAAGTTATATATATATATATTTATTACATTTTATAAGTTATATGTTATATATATGTGTGCATGTATAGCATAAGGACTAACACATAATTTATATATATTTGTATATGTGTATGTATTATGTATATATCATGTATAAATTATATCTTTATATATTTATATATAATGTATTTGTTATGAATAGCATATGTGTGTGAGTATGGATATAGGTATATGAGTATATTTATAAATCTTCTTCTTTTTTTTTAATCCAAATAAGGGTATAATGATAATTTTAATTTTATTCTTAGTTTAACACTACAATCAATAAATTAAAGTAAATATTTGAATATGTATTTTCAGTACTAAAACTCTAGATGAAGTAAACAAGGTAAGACATGATTCTCAGTCTTTTACTAGTAATACAATTTCCAAGATATAACTTTTCTATTCTCCATTTATTCCATTCTTTCAAGTAAACGGGCCGTTATGGATTTCATAACCCTATTTTATCCATAAAATAAAAATGTTTAAGCTTGGGTAAAATACTTGTCTACTAATTTTATAAAAATAAATTACATAAATATAAATCATATAAAAATAATTGTACAAATATCAATGTAAAATCGTATCTACAACAGGCGTTTCGTTAATTTACATAACAATCGCTCTTTGAAGATGTGATTCAGCCAAAAGTCATACATCATTGAATCGCATCTTCAAAAGGCGTTTCATGTTTTTTATAACATGAATTGCATGAGTAAGAGATGATTCATTTATTTTTGTACATGAATCGCATCTTTAACAAGCAATTCATGTTTTTTTTCATCGTCTGTTAAGATGTATTCATGTAGAAATACATGAATCACACATTGAAGATGCGATTTTATGTTGGTATTTTGATAATTAATTTTATGTATTTAGTATTGATGTAATTTTTATTCGGGATTGGTAATTACGTAATTTTCCCGTTTAACCTCAGTATTGTATTAAATTACATATCATCATTGTTATAAGTGGCTGGTTTTTTTTATGTATTTTGTAGGTAAGCATTGTCAAATTATTATTAGCAGTGAATTTACTATTAAATACGTCTCATTTTATTGATAGCTACCATTTATTCTATCATCCTGCATTTTGTAGAGATAATAATATCACCTCACCACATCTTAATAGCCTTTTATTCTCTTAAAAAAAAAAACCAAATTATAAAGAAGTATATATTTTTACACACACATGTATGATGCATCACCTAGATATTATCTATATTATTAAAGCAAAACCACCTCCTTTGGTGTCTTTAGTGTAAATATTTTTAGTGTAAATATTTTTAATATAATATTTTTAGCATATGGGCATAAAATATTTTTCGTATCCCTGAAATCATGAAAATTAAATAGGGTTTGAATATAATTAAATAATGATTGAATAAAAATACCTTTTTCTTTTTTAGCATATGGACATAAAATATTTTTGGTATCCTTGAAATCATGAAATTAAATAAGGATTGAATAGACATAGTCTTTTCCGCGTAAAATATTTTTTGTATCCCTAAAATCATGAAATTAAATACGGTTTGAATATAATTAAATAGGGGTTGAATAGACATAGTCTTTTCCTTTTTTAGCATATGGGCGGAAAATATTTTTGGTATCACTGAAATCATGAAATTAAATAAGGTTTGAATAGAATTAAATAGGGTTGAATAGACATAGTCTTTTCTTTTTTTAGCCTAAGCATGTATCTTTATATACTTATATAAAGCTCTGATACCATATTTATGCATGGCAATTAGTTACCCAACATGGAGAAGTTACATGTGGAAAATACAGTAATTATGATTTGTAATTCATTTCCTAATCTCTAGGACTAATTAAGGTTGTCCTCTTCCAACTTGTCAAAACAATATATCTATTCAATTTATATATGTTGGGTTATTTTATTTATATACGCATCATGGGTCTGTTTGTATATATAATGAGTATATCTCTTTTGGACTTCACACCCCTTAAAATGTTTAGCCTTGTTGGTGCACTAATGCACATTTTATCATGGTTATAAATGTTTTTTTTTTTTCATTTTGTAGATACATATTATCAAATTATTAATAGCAATCACATTACTCTCAAGCACTTTCCATTTTATGGATAATTACCTTTTATTCCATTATTTCACGTTTTTTATGGAAACAATTTTTATTCATTCAGTACCTCCTACCAGTTGAAGACACATTCTATATGCCTTATCATTTTAACTATACCAAAATCAACTAATGGTTTTTTATTGTCTAAATATCTTAATTTTAAAGCATATATTTTTACACACATGACAAGTGCATCACCTAGATATATATTATCATGTTTTAAACAAATATTTTCTCAATTAGGACTTCAAAAATAAAAACCTCTTTAAATGATAAAAAAATTTATTATTTCATCATAACCATAGTAGTAACGATGTAAATAAAGCAATTAATATTTCTGTATCTACTTTCTCTCATATCTCTCTCTACATTTTAAATAAGTCTATCTCTCTAATTTAAATAAGAAACAACCATTTCTAAACAAATATATGAACATTTATTTTTTGATTTAGTTCCAAATGTAATAGAGTGTATAATTGAGATACACTATCCATGTATAACAAAAATATCTAATAAATCTTTTTGGTACCATTGCTGCATATATATACACACACACATATAACATGCTAGACTCATCATTTCAGTTTCATCAAGATAAATTCTGCATATAGTAAGGATAAAAGAGAAAAAATGTTTCTAATGGCTTTTTGCATTGTGGTTTTTGGTGTGTGAAATACCCCAAACCTTCATCTAAGTTAGAAATTGAATTTAAACAGATTAAATAAATCAAGGAAATTATAAAAAAATAATTAGATAAGTTGACATAATTAATTAGTAATAGATTAAGTTGAAATTTGAGATTTTGAATTCTACATGAATCACCTCCTTTAAGCGAATTGCTACCATTACTTGTTGGTGAACGTGCTGGTCTTGATAAAGAGAAGGTGGAATTTCTCAACCAACATGCAAAGAAGGAGCATAAGTAAAATTGCATTTGAACCAAGCAGTTGGATGCACATGTTTAAGAAGAAAATTTTGCAACAACAGCATCCCAATTTGCATCCAGGAGGAGATGATCCATTCTAATTTATTGCAAAGATGGTGAAGATTTAAGGATGAATCTTTTTGAGGAATGAGGAATGATGGAGATTGGATGGTGTCGATTAAAGAATCAGATTACATGTTAGAAAACTGTATACCGGCTATACACCGCACGACCTTCTTTGATACGCCACTGGTCTTCTTACTATGGAAATATTTATTAATTTCTTGTTTTTATTTTTAGGCAGCCTTACTTGTATTTTAGGCTGCTAGCCTTTATATTTATGTCTTTCAGGTTTCCATGTTTTAGTCTATAAAAATCTATTGGTTGTAAACAATCTTATTATTATTTTTTAATGAAAATTTGAGAGTTTCTTCTCTTTTGGTTCTAGAAAGAACTCTCTAAACTTATCGGGATTTCCTATGATATTTACACTGACTTATCAATTGGTTTCCCATCCATGATTATGGCGTCCTCACTTATACTAGGGTTCTTACTTCAATATAAGTAGCAGGTTGTGGTATCCATCAGGCTTTTAGATGGTCCTTTGATTTAATTTTAGGTTACGATAACGAGTCCCGTCACACATTAGCATGGTTTTTATCACTCTCTATCCCTATAGTCTAACGTATCCATGTCAAACGTATCCATCAGATCACATGCTATAGTCATCGCTATACTCCTCAATGAAATACTTGAGATAAGTACCATAACCTTTGCTGTCATAACAATCATCATCATCATCATTGTCACCTGAAAAAGAAAGGGGTGAGCTGAAGCCTAGTATACAGCAACCCAAGCACACATGAGATGATCTACTTGCACCAAATCTAAATACAATGCAACAACCAACAATTTTATATCTTTAATTTATATGTGGTAATCAATAGAGGAGCACTCATACTCCAGTAATATACTAGGAATATGAGAGTTCTGAGTAGCAGTAATTACTCAAGGGGTTAATATAGATAGGCTGGATATCCATATCTCCAATCTCTAACAAGTAATAGCTTTGTCTAAGGGTTACAACTGTTACATGACTACTTATTTTCGTCAGTTACATTGTTGAGTTTAACGAAGCCCATAATCCTAAAATGTACAAATGTAACTTTTTTCCAAACGTAAGTAGATGTAGGGTATGAGCAAAGGAAGAGTTTGCCGAGAATTCACCATGTAATATGTAAAGACGTCGAAGTGGCGCTAAGAGATGAGGAGGTACATCAAAGCCATGGAAGTCCATCTCCTCTTCACACCCGTGTCGATAGTAAGGGCTGGTGGCCTGCCTGTCTTGAGGAAAGATGTTTGCAACTAAGGGAATAATATGCTCGATCGAGTCGTCGTTGGCATTCTAAGGTATATAAGATGTATTCTCATTGTCACTAGTGTTCCCATGAGCTTTAGGGGTATTTCTATAGTGAAGGGGCTCTTCATCATAATTACTCTCATCTAATGGAATAGGACCATCGGATGTAGATTGTCTTTCCTCCATATTAGAGCTTAATTGAATAGAGTCCTGCAAAAATGAGAGATACTTAACATCCATCACCGAAGTAGTGGATACAATCCCATAACTGGAATTTGAAAAATGATAATTTGATAAATTATTTCTTTTGTTTTCAGTTCGTATGATTTGTCATCATCATTGTTCACAAGATAGATAAGTATATCATGATAATCCTTAGATTTCCTTCTTTCTTCTATGAGTTTGTTCAACATTACAATTATATTTTTCCTAGCCTACAAAGCTAAACACACAATTAAGACATGAAAAAAAAATTAAAATCACCTTGCAAGCATAAATTCAATCTAACTGGATTAAATTTTTAACTTAATTTTGGGAATATGTCTCATAAGGAAAATTACAAATACACCACATCCTATCTTATTATATTTATTTTATGTGCACTTAACCTTTATTTTATTTTAAAGCATTTAGAAACACATGTTACCATCATCTAGAAACACATGTTTCAAAGTTTAAAGGTCTAAACACATGCAATATCTAAAGTAGTTTTAGGACATTAGATGGAAAAAAAGTGTTAGGCATGTACTTGAAATCCACGATGATAGTTTCTTCTAGGAAGGCCTATAGTTAGAGAAAGCGTACTTAGAATCTTAAAAAACTATAGCATGAATCTATCTAAGATCAACCTTGATTAAATTCTAGCAATTTGCATTAATGGAGAAAGTATTGGCATCTGTAGAAACAAACTGTACACAAAATTAGCAAGAACCCCATTCTAAAAAATTTAAATATATATACATAACTATACAAACATGTGAATATATAAATATATGTTGAACCAACCTCTTCGGTTTTGACTTGAATAACAATGATAAAGTTGGCCCAATTGTTCAAATGAGATCTCTTGAAATCGTTGATCTTAGGCAAGAGTTGGTCCCTAGTCATGGAAGAGCTAATAAGAGTAAGCGTGCTCCTCTTATTTTTTTCATAGGACATGCCATGAACAACTGCAATATTGCATTTACCCATTATATCAAGCATGGATTGTGGATATCCAAGAACTACTCCTTTTGCTTCCTTCATGGTATACATCTATTGATATTAGAGTCTATTGATACTATAGTTAGACATCTTGGTATGTGTGACTTGAAAAAACACCAACCCTATTAAAAAACATAACTAAAAGCAATCACGTTGTACCATAATTGGAATATAACCATGATGAAACTATTTGAGTTTAGATTAAGATTGTATCCAACTAGAAACTTAGCTATATTCTCTCATTAAAATGAAACAAAAAAATTACAAAAAAAAAAAAAAACAAGTGTTAGGAAAGTGACCTTGCTCTTTGGTTTTTCATGAAATTAGGACCTTGTTTAAGAAACTCGGTAGTTTGTCTAAAAGCTGACCAACCCTTTGTTCCAGGAGGCAACCCTTTCTTCCTACATCTAACCTCATTCCATTTCAACAAAGTAGTAAATATGAAAAAAATCAAAACCACATTGTAAGGACCTGACTTGCCCTGCATCTAAAATCTATGCAAGCCAAAATCCCTCAGCTACATATAATACCTTACGTATTACATGCATAGGTTTCCTTAAAGGATTTGTTTATGTTGAACCTTACTAGCCGGTTTTAGATTATGAAATCATTTAATTAGATTCTAGAGAGAATTGGATTTATATTAGGAAAATAAACTTCATAGAAACATTCCTAACTTCTATTCATTTGAGTATAACAACTTTTATAAAAACAAAGCTTTAAAGGCTTATTACAAACATGGGCTTCATAACTTAGCCCATTAAGAAAATACAACTTCAGAAAAAAGATAAATCTAGTTCTTTAAACAAAATAAAAACAAATATAGATATTCCATCGGGTATACTTCACTTCCTCTTATACCTCCTAGAATTGTCCATACCCGAGTCAAACATCATCAACGACAACACCATCGTCATCATCAAATCATTATCAAGTCATCAACATCATCATCATCAAATCATCAACATCATCATCATATCATCATCATCATCACCTTGAGAGAAAAACAATAATTAACTCAAGCCCAGTATGAAAGTAACATAATCACAAGCGAGATGACACATGCTTAAACTAAATGTAATGCATCAAACAACAAGTTATTATCTTTCCATTAGAGTAAAATAAGCATTACGAGAGCACTTACACTTCGGAACACTCTCATTGAGCTTGGGGATCATGAGTAACAACAGCTGCTTGGGGGGTTAACATAAGCAACCTAAATGCCTATATCCCCTATATCTTACTGAAAAGGAAAATAGCTTGATATGGGGTTTACAATTGTTACGCATCTTTACTTACCTCAGTCCAAAACATCATTTAGTTCAATTGGTCCCATAAATGTGAACTTAACCATGTTACTTCACTCCAAGCTTAAGCAAACGTTACGCCAATACCATTTATCCCATCAGCTACTCACTAAGCTACTTATAAATGTTATTGCATCATGACGGGGGTAGCCTAAGAGCCTAAACTATCGTATTTAGCTCCAGACAAGGTTGTCGCGCTTCAGACCAGATTAAATAACACACATACAAGCAACACTCATTACTTAGGCTGTTTAAGTTTTAGTTCATTAGGAATACCTATCCTAACAAACAACAAGCATGTCACTACGTACCTTATACTATCTGAAATCCAAACAGGGTTAGAACGTAAATCGTAAGCCATCTTAGAAGATAGATCAAGTATCCATATCTGTTCAAGAATTAAACTCATATAAGAAATTAAATTAATTATCCACTTACATCAATCTTATTTTAAAATTCTATTTGATCATACACTAAGTAAGAACTCCGCTATGGCTACAAAGATCGTCCCACCATAACACAGATAGTTTTCTATTATCTATCAAAGTATTTTTTTTTATGATTCATTCATTATAGAAATATCATCATGTCATTCATATTCAAAAATACTCATTTTCCAAGCAAGTATGTATTTGAAACAATATATTCTCCATATTATTCATGGTCTAACCTAACACATTAATCTAAGCCAATTCCAAGTTAAACCAATATTATCTTAATTTTAACCAAGTTGAATAAACTTAATCAATCTAATTCATTTTAACTCATTCAAGTCCATTTAGTCAAGTTGAACTTAGGTTTATTAGCTAAGTTTATTTTATACTTAACTACATACACTTAACTAGTAAACATAAGTTTTCAACTTGATTTGGATATGTCGTAGCTTGAAACAATTAAAATTTAGGCCTTGATACTTTTAGAATCTCCAAAAACTTAAAACATGAAAGCTATAGGGCTCTTTTCAAGCTTTCTATAGCATTTGAATCACCTCAATCCGAGTTTAGATGAAAAATTTATGATCAAAATACGAAACAATGTCATGACTAGGGAGAAGCACATGCATATACATTAACTTGTGTTCTTGGCTGTGCTATTATGGAAAACATGTATTTTTTTGAGTTTTTGAGGTAAGAGAGAAGCAAGCTTAGGTAGGGGAGGGGTCTACTAGTCGCGCTTCTCGTCGGGTAGATTAAAAACATGTATTTTCAAGCAACAGTAAGGAGCACCACTAATCATGGAATCCCGTGTTCACCTTGTGCTCTTTGCCTTGTTTTAAGTTTTATATTATGTAACGATAATCAATAATAAGGATAGATAACATTGCCTAAAAGTGTGATTTATTATAATTATATCATCTTATAAGCATGTACATTAACAAAATTATATGTTTCTCATTTTTCTTACAATTAAATTATGAATTATAATTATTATTTTATTGACCCTGGTTCAACCTGTACCCCCTCATATGCTCGAGTCAATCATTTAGGTTGGGTTTGATACTATTACATAGCAAGTTTTTTAATACATTTGGATGACATAGTTGGATTGTTGCCACTTATGTGCAGCTATATATGAAAGTTATATATTGCACGTCTCAATTTCTTCCTTATATATGGCAATAGGTTATTGTAAAGATATAAAAAAATATATGAAAGTTAAATGCGCACCATATTTGTTGTGGAAAATTACACAATTTGCATAATCAAATAAAGAAAAGTTAATAGGGTTAGTCAAAGAAGCATCAAAATTACACAATCTACTGAACAAGTTTTTTCATTTTTATACTTTTGGATAATATTTATTGTTATTTAAGAGTTTATATGGTTATATATGAAAACTATGTATTACCCGTCTCATTTTTTTCCCCTTATGTATAGTAATATGTTATTGAAAAAAGTATGGACACACCATATTTAGAAAAGTAAAAAATATGCGTGTGGAAAATTGCATAATTTACAAGTCAAATAAAGAAATAAAAGCAACCAAGGTTGAAATGGATTAGATAATCCAAGTGATTTGCGATTCTAGTGCTTTTAATTGTGATTTGGGGTTTATAATGTATTTTTGGATTTTAGTGAATAATGGAACAGAAAAATTGAAGATATGGATGATTAATCCTTGGATATAACGCACTAAATATAAAATTAAACTAGTTATTCTAATCGATCGATATTATGCACGACGACAAGAAACAATAAGGAACAATCTTGAAAAAGAACACTCAATCTTATTCAAGAAGGAAATTTGTCACAAAGGACATTCAAAGTTGCCAAGGATAAACAAGTAAGAAAACCTGCTAAACACATCACTAGTAACCCTTATATAGACCCACAAGTCGGGCAAGGGCAAATATGGAAGAATAAAAGACAAACTAATAAAATAGGAAAGTAACTTTTTTAAAAATGTGTAAATAGGGTTGATATCACCCCCCAACCCCCCCCGCCTCCCCCCTCCCCCCTCCTCCCCTCCCTCCTCGTTGATCATGGCTGTGATTCTCTTAGATAAAAAAATCTTCTCTTCCAGTTTAAGCATCACAAGCATTATTAGTAGATAATTGTTAGCATCACGGGCGTGATCCCTCATCCTCAATTTATACGACGATGATGTTCTCATGGCCACCAATATGGTCATATTCTTGATTACGCTTGGTTCATGAGTGTTATAGGGGCCGTGATTCCACTGGGAAACAACATTTAAACTCATAATCAATAACAGGTTGAATTATAGTCATATTCTTCATCATAGATTAGATCATGACGTAATAGCTGGTGTGATCTCCTCAATGACGAATTTCCAATTATCAAGCACAACAAATAAGATATCTCCAAAGTGCATTAGATATACTCTAAGGAAGCCAGCTCATCATCATTCGATCACTTGCAAGGATTCTTTGAACTAAGTTCATCAAGCCTTTAGCTCTATATCAGGTTATTATCTTAAGTGACCCTTGATTCCTATCATCTCCCCGATGCTCATGCTCAAATTGGGATCGAACTCGTGGAGTGTAAAGTGACAAGTCCATGACATTGAATGTAGCTAAAGTCCCTCCAAAATTATCTAGTACTTCAACCTTATAAGCATTATCATTGATCTTCTCAATGATCTTGAATGGCCCATCAGCTCGGGGTGCCAATTTTTTAGCTTTATGCTTCGGAAACTTATCCTTGCCATGGTAAACCTAAATGAAGTCATCGGGTAGAAACCTAACTCTTCATCTTCCCTATCTCTCCTTTCTTTCACTTTATCATTTTGCTTTTGCAAGTAATCATATTCTTTCTGATGGAGTTGTTAGATTTGTCAAGCACATTCCAATCCATCTTGACTATCTTCTGTCATATGAGCTTTAGGAAGCAAATCCAATGGAGAATTAGGATGAAATCCATAAACAACTTCAAAAGGTGACTTGCCCGTCATACTATGGATTGAACGATTATAAGCAAAATCCACAATAGGCAAACAAAAATCCCAATCCTTCAAATTCTTCCTAATAGTAGCTTGTAACAGAGAACCCAAATTCCTATTCACAACTTCGGTTTGACCATTGATTTGGGTGACAAGTGGTGCTGAACAAACAACTCGTTTCTAATCTCCTCCACAAGGTCTTCTAGAAGTAAGTAAAAAATTTCACATCTCTGTTAGAAACAATAGATTGTGGAATGCTATGAAGTTTTACTATTTCTGCAAAAACAAACTGGAAATATATACCACATCGGTTTTATGACATGGAATGAAATGTGCCATCTTGCTAAATGATCAACACCTACCATAACAGAAACATGCTCCTTTGAGTCTTAGGAAGTCCTAAGACAAAGTCCATACTCAAATCAACCCAAGATTTAGTAGGGATGGGCAATAGTAAATATAAACCTTGCGATTTGCTTCGACTTTTGGCCCTCTTACAAGTATAACACCCCCAATCACTCTATGTACATCTTTAGCCATACTATGCCAATAAAAGTACTCCTTTAATGCATCAAGAGTATGATGATTCCCAAAATGTCCAGAAAGTCACCACCATGGCTTCTTTAACTATCATCTTTTGCATCAATCCATGTGGAATACACAATTTTCCTTGACGAAATAAATATCCATCAACTAGATGACAGCCATCCAACGACCTTCCCTCTCCACAAGTCACTATAATGGTTGCAAACACTTCATTCTTAGAATATTATGCCACAATTTGGTCAAATCCCAACAACTTGGCCAACATGGAATTTAATAATATATGCCTTCTAGATAATGCATCAACTACTACATTAGTATTATCCTTCTTATACTTGATAGCACATGCAAATGTCTTTAAGAACTCAACCCATCTTGCATGCCTCTTGGACAATTTATTTTGACCTCTTAAATATTTCAAAGATTCATGGTCATAAAATGTGACGAACTCTTTAGGTAATAGATAATGTAGTCATATTGTAAGAGCTCGGATCAATGAATATAATTCCTCGTCATTGATGGGATAGTTCAGTGTAGCTCCATGAAGCTTCTCACTAAAATATGCAATGGGACGATTCTCTTGTATAAGAACCACACCAACTCTAACATTGGAAGCATAACATTCAAGCTCAAAAATCTTATCGAAATCAGGTAGCATTAACAATGGAGCTAAAGTAAAATTCTTCTTCATTAGTTCAAAACTTTGATTGATCGCTTGACTCCAATGGAAAGAAACTCCTTTCTTCATTAATTCCGTTGATGGTGCTACAATTGTGCTAAGATCTTTGATGAATCTTTTGTAAAAAGAAGCAATCCCATGAAAACTACTATCTGAGGCACATTAGTTGGAATAGCCCATTCAGTGATAGCTTTAAGCCTCTCATCATCAACACGAAGGCCCTCTCTAAATACAACAAATTCGAGAAACACTACTTCACTTTGACAGAAGATGTACTTCTTCAAATTGGCATACAATTTCTCATTCCCAACACCATAAAAACTAAAGTTGCTGCATAATATGACTCTTCAAATTTGTAATATATACCAAAATATCATAAAATAAACCACAAACTTCCCAAGAATCTCTCAATACATAATTCATCAATCTCATGAAAGTATTAGGAGCATATGAATGCTTGGTTTTGAAAGCCATCTTCCATTCATCTCCAGCTTTTCATCCTTATTTGATGATACCCACTCTTCAAGTCAATCTTAGAAAATAATTGGGCACCATGCAGCTCATCTAGCATGTCATCAAGACGCAGTGTGGGATACCGTATTTCTCAGTGATGCAATTAATAGTCCTACTTTTCACACACATCCTCCAACTACCATCTTCATGGGCATTAATGGAGCTGGCATAGAACATGGACACATACTCTCTCGTACAAACCCCTTCTCTAGCAATTCATCCACTTGCTTCTTCAATTCTTTAACTTCTTCAGGATTCATGTGATAGGCCGATCTATTAGGCAATGTAGCTCCATAAAACAAATCAATTTGATGCTTAATGCTCATAGGAAATAGCTTAATTCACTTGCCATTATATAATATAGAGTAAGTATTGTCCTTTCCATTTTGGTTCACATTTTGATCAAACAGCCATGGACGACCCAACAAGATATGAAATGCATTCATAGGCACTACATCATAAAGAACTTCATTAGTGTAATGGTTAGGTAAAGCGATAGAAATCGATACCTGACTAATGACATGAATTGAGCCCTTATCATTGAGCCAATGCAAACGGTATGGTTAGGGATGGAAAGTTGTTGGAAGTTCCAGCTTCTCAACAAATGCCATTGCCACCACATGAGTACGATTTTTGAAATCAATAATGGCTACTTATATAGCTCCATTCACTAAGAATTTGATATGGAATATGTTGTCCCTCTGCTTTTGATCAACGGCCGGTGTAATACTCAAGCTCCTCCTCACTACCCCACTCAAAGGTATAGCAACCCCTACTAATGTTTCAGCCAATAACTCTTCACCTTCCTCATCGGAATCAAAATAACTACTCATTTCCTCTTCTCCTTCACTTCCCACATAACCTCCATGGGTGTAAACAACTCACCTACTCGGGCATTGAGTAGCCATGTCCATAATCCAAAAATTTGAAACATTTGATATCTCTTGTTTTCTTTCCAACACTACTAGAATCACTTTGTTTAGAAACTGACTTCCCTTATCATCAACAGATTGTCAATAACAATTCATGCTTCTCATCATGTTTATAACTACTAGTATTTTTCTTTTTATCATCATGCCAATAAAACTTTTTACTACTTTCACATTTAGAAGAGTTATGTAAAGATTTAGGAGATTTGCGTTTTCTTTTAACCTTTTCCACCATCAACATTTCTTCTTCTAAAGTACCAATCTGTTGAAGCTCAACCACATCTGAAATTTCAGATTTTAACCCTACAATGACTCTAGCAATGGATTGATTTGGAGTTGTCATGATTTGACTTCGCATGGTAAGGATCTCAAACTCTTGAATATACTCAGCCATGCTTTTACTTCCTTGTTGCAAAGTATGCAACTTCACCAACAATTCATGGCTATTGTAAGCCCTTAGAATTTTCGATAGTTTTATTAGTTAGCGATCGGAAATCAAATAAAAACCTTAATATCTATCATAGTCAAAACAATGCGTTTAGATCCGGCAATCCTACTCTTAACCCTAGAACAATAAAATTGAGATAATAATAAATTATAGTCCATGATATAGTGAAACCTAAAAAGGATCATATTCGCCCAAATTAAGTTCGTTTCATATTCAAACGGGATTAGTTTTCGAAATTAGAGTCTGGACACTCGGAATGGTAAAATATTTTGATAACATTATTAGGCTTGTAATAATATGAGGATTCATAATATAACAATTTTAGAATTTTTCGATAACTAAAAATATAAGATAGCCTTTATGTTTATTTTTCTTACTACCAGTACCTTAATTGTCTTGTTTACTATTCATTACTAATCATCTATCTCTACTTTTCCTCACAATCTATTCTTACAAACTATACACCTATTTTATTATAATTTTCATTTCCAATACACTTCACATCTCTCACATCTTACTTTTCATTAACAAAAATACAAAAAAATAAAACCTCTCCTCTCTCATCTAAAGTTGTGCTGGCCCTTCCCCCTTTCTCCTAATTATTTTATTTTTAACTTATTTAATTAACACAAATTATCCTCCATTTTTTCCTATAAATACCACCCATTCCTTCTACTTCTTTCACACATTTCTTACACTACCAAAACTATCTCAAATTCTCTCCAAAAGTTCTCTCAATTTTCTTCTTCTATATGTAATAATCTTCTAAGCTTTCTTTATATTCATTAGCTTAGTATGAACATAGTGTGTGTTTTCTAAACCTATGGAGGTTAGGAAAGCAACAATATGTTTATACTTTGTTCTTATTCATACCTAAATTCTATAATATGATATTGTTAGTAGATTAATCCTTATGTTCATTCATGTAACTTCGCATGAATGTAGTGTGTGTTTTCTAAAAACCCATGGAGGTTAAGAAAGCAACATTATGTTCATCATTTGTTCATAGTTCATACATAAAGTTTTATTATTATGCTTTTACTATTATGCTCATATTATTGTTATTGCTCTTATTATTATAATTTTTCTTTTCTTTTGGGACAAGTCTATTCTTAGTCCCGAGAAGCTTTGATGAAGCTAAGGCTCCTAATACTTGACATCATTATTATACTTATTTGTTTCTTATATTTTTTATTATCTTATCTTGTGATATTCTTATCTTTTTATAACTACATAATCATATTCATACATGGCTAATGTGTTGTTGTCCAAATGAAAAAGAGATTCTTTCTTTAAATAAGACTAGACCCTTGAAATTTTGTCACTTAACAAATATTTTTCACCAAGACTTAGAAGGTTGTTTTTAACAAAATCTTTCAAAAAATTTATTTAAGCTCATCATGAAATTTCAAAATATTGATAAAGAAAATTTCTTCAAAGTCTAAAATAGTTTCTTTCCAACAAATGGTAACATGAATATCTTGATATAAAAAAAATGATAACTTGATACTATGCTAATTTTTACTTCCCAATAAAAACTAAGAACTAAACAAGTTTTCAAGAAAAGATAAAAATCAACTTACCAATCTTAGGAAACCCATTTAGAAGAATACAAATTTGTTAACAACCTAGGAAGTATACTTTTAAAGAGCAAACTCATTTTTTTTTTTTTTTGAGAATATAGATATAGTAAGGAAATGTACCATAAAAAACATTAGGTACTACTAATAACTTGAGAAAATTTTTGAAAACTCTATTTTTCAATTCCTAGAAATAAAATTGGTAGATAAACTAAAAAGACCAAACTTTATTTCAACTCATCTTTAATAAACTAAAGAATAAAAATATAGAACACTAAGTTCTGATAACCCTAGGATTTATAAGATTTATTCAAACCACATAAAGAAAAGTTTAACAACAAATCCAATTTTTCAAATCATAGGAAGAGCTGTTTTATGGGAAAAAGATTAATTAGACAACACCTGTAAGATCATGCATAAAATATGAGTCTAGTTATGTACCAAAGGAATTTTTCCAACTATATACATATCTAATTTTTGCTTAAAAAGTTTAGAATGAAGAAAGGATTGGAAAATTGGTTTTTAAAAGGCTGGGATTTTTGTGATGAAGTTGTACCCTTCTGTTCTGAGACACAAATGACTTCTTACAATGAAAATGACCTTAGAAATAGATAGATATTTTCAAGTAGGTAGAAAATGATATATAATTTGCGAAATTCCGAGTTAAAATAAGCAAGTTATGACAATTTTAAGTTGGAATTTCCACAAATCCAATTTATACCGCAATTAGAAGATAGATTTAGAAACTTTAAGTAGAAATTCTATGAAAGACTCATTTTGGGTATTTCATTTTGTTTAAGTGAAGGAGAAACTGATATCGCTTTCCTAGAGGACTACTTTGATTAGAAGCGATCGCCATAAAGTGAGTTAATCCCTTACTAAATACATTTCCTTGAATGTGCTTGTGAGTAGTAGCACTAGGAAATTAAGGAAAGATAAATGAAATAATATGTGAATTAGATGTATGTTGTATGAAGTGGTTGCTGAAATGAAACATAAGCATATCAAAAGAAGAATTGATGAATAATTTGTATTCTCTTATAATGGTATGATGAATATTGTTTGGTCACCCTTAACTAGAAATTAATAATAATTTGGATAAACCAATATTAAAAATGATTCATGCATGACATATTAAGAGTCTCATGTAGGGAAATGAGAAGTTATAGTGATGGCCAGTAGTTGTCGAGAAGTCTGCATAGGCAAGTAGGAGCCAATAAGTTTGCAAATTTTGATAGTCGAACGAGCCGGTAACCACCTAACCCCCGTCATGGAGGGTGCAAATCCGTGCCACACATCGTTTCTAGTTAATCGTGTTTATTTTGATTGCTCATATGATTGTTACATACTCATATGCTTATCTAATTTACTTGTACGATTTATGGACACGTTTTGAAAAAGGGGGTTATCTCACTAAGATAGTTTTGCTTATACCTTTATAACTTTTTGTTTTAGTTTGATTACTTTTGGTTGGCACTAAGGAGCTCTATTGATCAAGTACGAGCCAAAGTTACTAGGAGTTTTTAGAAGAAGATTGCATATTTTAGATTTTGGTTTAGACTCTTAAGAAAAATGTCGATAGTAGGCTTTTGTTATACCTATGTATGTTATTTAGTTGGCTTAAAATAGTAAGACTTTAAGAATGGGGGAATGCCCCTAAGAAGTTGTAAGATTTTGGACTTAATAATTATTACATGTTATTTTCATAAATTATTGCATGCTTTTATTATCTGTTTAAACGTAATAACTCTTTGAGTCTCCTACTATCTTAGAAGCACGCCTTGCACGTGATATCAAAGCTCTTGCGTGACTAAGGTTATCATTCATTAGCTTTAATATTATGTGCGGTGGACTGCCATGTTTAGAGTACCTTCTGGGGCGTGATAGCCATAGTAATCTGGAACAAATATTTGTTGTAATAACTCGCGCATCTCAGCCCAAGTAGTTACATCTCGCTCCTCATTCCTCCTTCTATTAGCTAAACATTCTTCCACCAATGTGAAGCATAGCCCTTAAATTCAATGAGAGCAAACTTAACTTATTATACATCATCACAATCATGATAGTTAAAAAGCTTTTCAATTTGGTCTTCCCAATCAAAATACTTATCTGCTCCACCAGTACCATTAAAAGACGATACCATTTACTACACTTTGGAGAATTGGCGTCCTAGGGTTATCCTCTAACTCCTCAATATGCTCTTATTCTTATGTTTCATGGATTTGAGGGTTTCACTATGTTGTTGCATCACATGTTATATTCCCTACATCACTTCTTTCATAAAATCAATGAACTCACCCATATTAACGGTGCTTTCTCCTTTAGGAGCATTATCATCTCCACTTTTAATATAAGATATTCTAGACATCTTCACAAGAAATCAAACTCTCAGCAAAAGCAATCACAATAATGAAACTTATCGAGTAAGGAGTCTAATATCAAAGCCTAAAACCGCAATTTGCAACCCTAAGCTCTAAAAACAATATGATATGGATTGGATAATTCAAGTGATTTGCGAATCTAGTGCTTTCAATTGCGATTTAGGGTTTATAATGTATTTTTGGATTTTAGTGAATAATGGAACAGAAAAATTAAAGATATGGATAATTAATCCTTGGATATGATGCACCAGAGATAAAATTGATCTAGTTGTTCTAATCGATTGATATTATGCATGACGACAACAAACAATCTTAAAAAAGAACTCTCAATCTTATTCAAGAAGGAAATTTGTCACAAAGGACGTTCAAAGTTACCAAAGGTAAACAAGCAACAAAATCTACTAAACACATCACTAATAACCCTCCTATAGACCCATAAGTTAAGCAAGCGCAAATATGGAAGAATAAAAGACAAACTAATAAAATAGGGAAGTATCGTTTTTAAAAATGAATAAACAACGTTTGAGATTCCCTTGTTGATCAAAACCATGATCCTCTCAAATAAAAAAACCTTCTCTTTTAGTTCAAGCATCACAGGTGTTAGTCGGTAGATAATGGTCAGCATCATGGGCGTTACCACATCTATTATCTCCTCGCATCCTCAATTTATATAATGATGATGTTCTTGTAGCCTCCAATACAACCGTATTCTTGATTATGGTCTGGTTCACAATCATTATATGGGCCATGATCTCCATTGGCAAACAACATTTAAACTCAGAATCAATAATAGGCTGGATTATAGCGATATTCTTCATCACAGCCTGGATCACTGGCGTAACGTTGGGCATGATGTCCTTCGATGACGAATTTCTAATTCTCTATTAGAAATAATACACAAGGAATACTTAAGAGGAGGGGGGTGAATTAAGTATTATAAATTTTTCTATTTTATCAATCCAGATTCATTAATTAAGATAAGACAAGAGTTAACTTAAACAAACAAATGCAGTGGAATAAACTAATTAAAGCTAATTAACAAATAAGTAGAGATAAAGAAGTACAAAGAGAGAGAAAGAGAAGTAACACAAGGATTTAACGTGGAGTTCGGCCCACTGCCTACTCTCCACGATGCAAATGTCTCAAAAGGACTTTTACCCCTATATTGATTATTCCAAAATCAATACACCTCTTAGACGAGGAATTACAACAATACCTATCACAATAGGACTTTTACAATTGCCTTTCACAAAGGACTTCTACTTGATCAATCAAGTGTTGTGCTGGTAACACACTACCAGACTTCAAATGCCTCCCACTGAGGACTTCCCGCCTAATCACAATTAGGATGATGCTGGTAACTCCAGACTAGACTTCAAATACCTCCCACTGAGGACTTCTCTTTGCATCTATGAGAACTTTTCAATGCCTCACATGAGGACTTCTTTTACAAATATCTCATTTGAGGACTTTGTACAAACAACTCATATATGAGCAGATTTACAAATTGAAAAACTCTTAAGAAAATATATAAATTTCCCTTACAAAGAAACACTCCTACTTGAGCAGATTTACAATAGAAAATATTTTATGAATTTTACAAATTCCTTTTACAAACTGAGCTCCTTAAACGAGCTGATAATCAACTTTTGTAAATATTAAACAATGCTAAAATACTCTCGTTTAGAGTGTATTAGTAAATTTCGAAACAAAGCACTAATTGTTCTCTTAAAAATATTTCAAATTAACGAGAACGAGAACAAAAACACAAGAAAAAGAAAACTTTATAGAACGTTGTTTTCTTTTATATTGTGCATTGAAAATTTTTAATGATTCATTCTCTTTCAAAGAGAAGAGAAAAATTCTATTTATAGCTCTTAACAAAAATTTGTCTGTTATCAAAAAGTTTCTGACAACCCATACTTGTGTTTAATATACTTAACGTTTTAATAACATGTAAAAGCCAAAAGGAGAAAAGAGTATTAAATGTGTCTGACACATGCATTAAATGCATTCCAATAGCTCTTTTCTTCCTAAAGTCGAAGACAAATTTTCTGAAGTCGAGGCCTAAGTTTTAGTCCTTAACTTTATAAATTTTGCCCAAGGCCAAACTTTCTGAAGTCGAGGGCAAATTTATAAAGTCGAGGTCTGAGATCGATGCCTAAACTTCAGCACTTGACTTTATAAATTTTGCCCAAGGGTAAACTTTCTAAAGTCGAAGGCAAATTTATGAAGTCGAGGTCTGAGGTTGAGGCCTAAACTTCAGCCCTTGACTTTATAAATTTTACCCAAGGGTAAACTTTCTAAAGTCGAGGGCAAATTTATGAAGTCGAGGTCTGAGGTCGAGGCCTAAACTTCAGCACTTGACTTTATAAATTTTACCCAAGGGTAAACTTTCTAAAGTCGAGGGTAAATTTATGAAGTCGAGGTTTGAGGTCGAGGCCTAAACTTCAGCCCTTGACTTTATAAATTTTGCCCAAAACTCCAGCCCTTGACTTTACAATTTTTCCAAAAATTTCAGCTCTCGACTTTACAATTTTGCAAAAAACTCCAGCTCTTAACTTCATAGTTTTGCCCACAACTCAGTTTTTTGTCTTTATCTGATGAATAGTGCCTCAACCTTTCTTCTACTAGGCTCGATAGTTTTGTCTTGACTTTTCTTCAACTTTTTGCTCTGTTAAAATTTAAACAACAGCAGAACAAATACAAAGCATATATATATAAATATTTTAAGTATTTAAACAATTAAGGATATTTAAATAATTAATTGTGTAATAATTATTCTCATCAAAATCATTCGTGAACATAAAGTTCAACAATCTCTCCTTTTTTGATGAGAATAAATAACAACAGAACAATTAAGGATGTTTAAATAATTAATTGTGTACTAATTGTTCTCATCAAAATCATTCATGAACATAAAGTTCAACATTCTCAAGCACAACAAATTAGATCTTTCTCCAAGATGCATCAGATATCATTTAAGGAAGCCCACTTCATCATCATTTGGATCACTTGTAAGGATTCTTTAAACCAAGTTCGTCAAGCCCTTAGCTCTAGCTCAGGTTATTAGCCCAAGTGACCCTTGATTCCTATAAAAAATTAGTCAAATAAACCATAAATTAATATTATAAGATTTATACTAGATAATTTATTAACATCCACTAATGGACTCTATATTATAAATAGTGTAACAATGGGAATGCTACCTGAACTTTATCTAAATGTGCAATTAACTACCTGAACTTATCCCAAATTTTACCTAAATGTAGAATTAACTACCTAAACTTATAATTGATTAAATCAAGTACACTGTTGCTACATGGACTCCATTAATTCTATTAGATGACATGGATCTTCTAGTCGATACAAGAGCAACACATGTCCCTGCCAATTGTATTTCAATTTATAATTATTATTTTAATTCTTATTTGATGATTATCATTATTTTATTTATAAGAACAAAATAATTTGGACACAAGTCCTATTTAATTAGAGCACATATAACAAACCCACATGGGCCATATACTCTTATATCATTTCAAACATGACTCCTCTTATCATTTTTACATACAAGGCCTAATAATGAACTTTTGCCAATGTGGGACAGTGGATCTTAGCTTGTTGTTTGCACCATAAACATCAACCACTTAACTGCAAATAATTTTCCATCATTAACACCAGTTGCCTTGCTTCCTTCACATACTCCACCATTACAACAACAACTAGATCTCTAATGCTTGAGTTCAACGTCATTGCCACCTGTATCGTCCCAACACTTCCTATGATCATCACATTCATTAAAAGCTTGGCACTGTAGTCTTTCGTGCCAATAGTAGTAGTATATGTTGTAATGTTGCAGCAACAACTTGTTATTGTTTCTCATGCATGATGTCGAATTGAATGGATGTGATAAGTCATTTTTACCCTATATATTTTCATAGCATTTTGAGCTTAATTTGCCAAGAATATCTGATAAAATCCTAAAAAAATTATGCTTTTGATAAATAACGTGTTTTAATACAGATTTGGAGCAAAAACAACAATTAAAGTCAAGAATGCAAAGTCGAGCCCTGTCATGCCCTGGAGGGTATCCTAAACGTGGCAGTCCGCCGCACATAATATTAAAGCTAATGAATGATAATCTTAGTCACGTAGGACCTTCGATATCACGTGTAAGGCATGTTTCCAAAATAGTAGGAGACTCAAAGGGGTATTATGTTTAAGCAGATAATAAAAACATGCAAGAACTTATAAAGGTAAACATGTAATAATCATTCAGATAAAATTCTTACAACTTCTTAGGGGCATTTCTTCGTGCTTAAAAACTTGCTAATCTAAACCATCTTAAAAACATACATAAATATAACATAAGACTGCTATAGAGATTTCTCTTAGAAGTCTACATCCAAAACTAAATGTGTAAACTTCTTCTAAAAACTCCTAGTAGCTTTGGCTCATACCTGACAAAAGGGGCTCCTTGGTGCCAACCATAAGTAATCAAACTGTAACAAAAAGTTATAGAAGTATAAGAAAAACTAGCTTAATGAGATAACTCCCTTCTTCAAAGCATTTCCATAAAATATACAAGTATGTTAGATAATCAAATGGGAATGCATCAATCACATGAACAAACAAAATACACATGATTAACGGGAAACCATGTGTACCATGGATTTTATGCTCTCTATGTCGAGGGTTGGGTGGTTACTAGCCCATACGACCATCAATAATTGCAGACATACTGGTTCCTATTTGCCCATGTAGACTTTCCGGCTCTTACTAGCCCATGTAAACTTTTCGGCTCCTATTAGCCACCACTACAACTCCTCGTTTCCCTACACGAAGAATAGTAGCAAAAATGAATGTGGCTCATAATATGGTATGCGTGAATTTGTTCTTGATATTGGTTTATTCAATTATTATCGATTTCGAGTTAAAGGTGACAAAAACAATATTCATCATACAATTACAAGAAAACATAAGTTATTCATCAGTTCTTCTTTTGATATATTTAGCTTTTATTCAACAACCACATCATTCAATCATGAATCTAAATCACACAACATTTATTCATTTATCTTTTCCCTTACTCTCTAGTGCTACTACTTATAAGCATAATCAAGGAAATGTAATTAGTAAGGGATTAACTCACTCCATGACGACCGCTCCTAATCGAAATAATCTTCCGGAAAGGCGATATTGGTTCCTTCTTCACCTAAACAAGATGAAATACCCAAAATGAGTCTTTCATAGAATTTCTTTTTTGAAGATTCTAAATTTTTCTCGAAATTGCAGTAAAATCATATTGAAGGAAGTTCCAACTTGAAATGACCATAACTTGCTCATTTTAATTCGGAATTTCGCATACTATATGTCGTTTTTTACCTACTCAAAAAGATCTATCCATTTCTAAGATTTCTTTTACTATAAAAGGTCATTTAGGTCTTAGATTAGAAGGGTACAGATCTAACATGAAAATTCTTTTCTTGAAAAACAACATTTTTAATTCTTTCCTTTACTAAGGCTTGTTTAAGTAAAACTCAAATATGTATATACTTAAAAAGAATTCCTTATGTGTATAAATATACTCATAATTTATGCATGATGCTACAGGTGTTGTATTATTTAATTGATTCCCTTAAAACAACCTTTTCTAGTGTTTTGGAAAGTTTAAATTTGCTAGACTTTTACTTTATGTGGTTGAAGTAACTTATAGTTTTTTGGTTGATAAAAACTAATATTCTATATTTTGATTCTTTAGTTTGTCAAAAGTGAGTTGAAAATAAAGTTTGGTCTTTTGATTTTATCTACCAATTGAAAAAGAGAGTTTCCAAAAAGTTTTTCTTGGTAGTGCTTGTGAGTTTATTTATTTTCATTTTCCTTGTAAGTTGATTTTCTTGAAAACTTATTTAGCTATTGGTTTAGAAAGTTGGTAAAAATAGTATAAAGTTATTATATATATAAAGATTCCCTTTTGTTATTTGAAAAGGAAATATCTTTAGACTTTGAAGAAACTTCTTTTATTATTAGTTTGAAATTTCATGATGAGTTTATATAAACTTTTAAAAGAAATTTAATTGAAAACATTTTCCTAAGTCTTTGGGAAAAATATTTATTTAGTGATAAAATCTTATTCTTTCATAAAAAAAGATTTCCTTTTTATTTGGACAACAACTTATTAGCCATGCATGAATATGATGATATAAAAGATAAAAATATCACAAGATAAAATAGTAAAGAATATAAGAAGTAAGTAAGCATATTAATAATAATTGTTTGGACTTGATGAGATAAGTCTAAGACTAGAAAGACTAGTCTTAAAACAACTTGAATAGTAAATAAATTGCAAGGTAAGGAAATAAAGTGCAAGGAAAGTAAATAAATTGCAATAACAAATGAGCTTATATGCTCTAAAAGATATATATAACTACATAGATATATTTAGTTAGATAAACATAAGAACAACATAAAGGAAAAATAGATTCATGAACAAGAAAAAAGTATAAAATATTGTTGCTTTCCTAACCTCCATGGGTTTAGAAAACACACACTATGTTCATGCTAAGCACATGAATATATAGAAAGCATAGACTATTACCTATAGAAGAAGAAGAAACTAGATAAAATTTGAGAGAGCTTTTAAAGAGATTTTGGGAGAGTAATTATAGTGTATGAAAGGTGTGAAAGAAATGGAAGGAGGAGGTGGTATTTATAGGAAAAAAGTAGAGGGAAATTTGTGTTAATTAAATAAATGAAAATTGAAATAATTTAAGAGGAAAAGAGAGGGGCCGGTGAAATTTGTGAGGAGGAGAGAGAGGAAATTTATTTTTTTTTTTGTATTTTTGTTAATGAAAAGTAAGATATGAGATATGTGAAGTTGTATTGGAAATGAAAATTGTAAGAAAATAGGTGCATAGGTTGTAAGAGTAGGTTGTAAGAAAAAGTAGATAAATGAATAGTGTAGAATGGAATATGAATAGTATATAAAGTAGATATGACAAATAAAGCACCGGTAGTAAAAAAATATGCGTATAATTGCGATATATGATATTTTTAGGTACTCAAAAATTATAAAACTGATATTTTTGAAAACCTTATATCTTTACGAGTCTAATGGTATATGTGGAATATTTTTACTATTATGAGCCTTGGGACACGCTTTTCAAAAACTGTATCTGATTGGGCTCAAAACGAATCGCGGTTTAACTAATATGATATTTTTAAGCTTTCTGTCACGCTCCGGAGGGTACCCTAAACGTGGCAGTCCGCTGCATATAATATTAAAGCTAATGAATGACAACCTTAGTCATGCAGGAGCTTCGATATCACATGCAAGGCGTGCTTCCAAGATAGTGGGAGACTCATAGGGGTATTACATTTAAGTAGATAATAAAAGCAAGTAAGAACTTATATAAATAAACATAAAATTTTCATAATAATATCCTTACATCGTCTTAGGGGCATTCCCCCGCTTTAGAAGTCTTTCCAATATAATAACAACTATAATATAAGCTTACTATGAGATTTTCCTAGAAGCCTATGTTCAAAACTTAAACACATAAAGCTTCTCCAAAAACTCCAAGTATCTTAAACTCGTACCTTGCATATGGGGCTCCTTGGGCCAACCAAAAGTAATCGTACTGTAACAAAAAGTTATAAGGGTATAAGCAAAACTAGCTTAGTGAGATAATTCCATCTATAAGACATTTCCATAATTCATACAAGTATTTTAATCAAACATATAAGAATACACTAATCATATGAATAAACAAAATACACATGATTAACCGGAAATCAAGTGTAGCATGGATTTTACACCCTCTATGTCGAGGGTTGGGAGGTTACAGGCCCATACGACCATCAATATTTGCAGATTTACCAGCTCCTGCTCGCCCTGTAGACTTTCTGGTTCCTACTAGCCTATGTAAACTTTCCGCCTCCTACCAGCCACCACTACCATTTTCTCGTTCCCTAAATGAAGAATAGTAGTGAAACAAATGTGACTCGTAAGTATGATACGCATGAATTGATTTCAATATAAATTTAACTAAATAATGTTTAGTTCAAGTTGAAGGCGATCAACACAATTTTCATCATATCAATATAAGAATCGCAATTTATTTATCAAACCATCTTTCGATATTCTTAACTCATATTCAATCAATCATAATTCCAAGTCACACAACAATTATTCATTTTATCTTTTTCTTAATGGCTAATGCTACTACTTACAAGCACAAAACAAGAAAATGTAACTTAAGTCAAGAATTAACTCACTCCATGTCGCTAGATCCTAATCGAAGTAATCCTCAGGAAAAGTGATCTCGAATCCTTCTCCACCTAAACAAGATGAAATACCCAAAATGAGTTTTTCATGAAGTTTCTATTCTTGAAGATTCTAAACTTTTCTTAAAATCGTGGTAAAATCGTATAAGAGGAAGTTCCAACTTAAAATGGCAATAATTTGCTCATTTTAACTCAGAATTTCGCATATAATATACCGTTTTCTACCTGTTCGAAAAGATCTATCTATTTCTAAACTTATTTTCATTAAACTAAGTCATTTGGGTTCCGAAAAAGTGGCGGACAGATTCACCACGAATTTTTGAAAACTTGTTTTCCTTCTTTTATCCAAAGCTCATTTTGAAGAAATAGGTAATATAATAGTTTGTAAAACCTTTGGAAAGTATATTCATATATTTATTGACTCATAACAAATGTATGAAGTAAATGAAGTTGTCTCAATTTATGAAAACGTAAAGTCTTTAAAGATTTTTAAACTTGAGAACTTTTGGAATATTCATTTTGCTTTGAAATCATCTTAATTTGTTTATAATGAGTATCTCTTTTCTTTTCCTAAATTTTACTTTTGTAATTTCTTCAAATTCCTAAAGAATGGTTATTATTTCCTACACTTAGCTTCCAACACTTTTTGGAAGTAATACCACTTCTATATTTAGAGAAATAATTTCTTGATTTCTTGAGATCATTTTGTTTTAATGAAAAGAATTTCTATCATTTGAAGAAAAAGATGAAGTTGTTATAAAATCCTTGTTTACTTCAAAAAGTCCTTTTTATGTCATGTATGTTTATAAAATCTCTTATGAACTCCTCTAAGTTTGTTAAGATGACTTTTTAGTTTCAGAAAAGTTTACTTCCTACTTTCATTTCTAGAAAAGAATCTTTATTTTAAGAAAATATTTCCTCATTTATTTTTTTTGAGACAAAAATCATTATGTTCATGCATGAATATGAATCATGAAGTTATGAAAACATAAAGAAACATAATAGCTTGAAAGAATAAGCTAATAAGAAAATAAATCAAGTATTGGAACCTTAGCTTTTTCAAGGTATCCCGAGACTAAGAAATGACTAGTCCTAAAAGAAAAAGAAAATGTTTTGACTTGATGAGGACAAGTCTAAGACTAGAAAAACTAGTCTTAAAAATAACATGAATGTAAATAAATTGCAATAAAGTAAATAAATTGCAAGGAAAGTAAATAAATTGCAAAACAATGAGCTTATATGCTCTAAATAATATATATAGTTGTATAGATATACTAGATAGTTATGAACATAAAAATAACATAAGGAAAGTAGATTATGAACAAAAACAAAGTATGAACCTATTGTTGCTTTCTTAACCTTCATGGTTTTAGAAAACACACACTAAGCTCATACTAAGTAAGTGAACATATGGAAGTCTTAAAGAACATTTACCTAAAAGAACTACACTTGAGAGAGCTTCTTGAGAGGAATTTCTTGGAGAGATTTTTGTAGAGTAACTTTAGTAGAAGAGAGGTGTGAAAGAACTGGAAGTATGAGGAGGGGGATTTATAGGAAAATATGGGAGATAATTTGTATTAATTAAATAAATAAAAATTAAAACAATTTGGAGAGAATGAGGGAAGGGCCGACGCATTTTGAGAGGAGAGAGGGAGTAAAAATATATATTTTTTTGTCTTTTGATTAATTAAAAGTAAGATATGAAAGATGTGAAGTTGTATTTGAAATGACACTGTGTAAAAAATAGGTGTATGGGTTGTAAGAGTAGGTTGTAAGAAAAATTAGAGATAGGTAAATAGTGTAGAATAGTAGTAAATAGTGTAATTAAAGTAAACATGACAATTAAATACCGGTAGTAAGAAAATACAAATATAAATGAGATATCTGATATTTTTAGCTACTGAAAAATTATGAAGTTGATATTTTTGAAAATCTTATATTTTTACGAGTCTAACGGTATATTAGGAATATTTTTACTATTTCGAGCTTTGAGAAACGTTTTTCAAGAACTGTGTCCGATCGGGTTTAAAACTAGTCACGGTTTTATTAAACTGATCTTTGTAAGCTTCTTTAGATAATTACGAACTATTCTACTTACTAAACTCTTTCTTACTCTCTTAGAGTTTCTTAAACGGAAATACCGGACTTAAGCGGTTGCGGTTACGGTAAACTAGGGTTTTGTTTTGACTTTAGAAATCCGATTGACTTCTAATTAGGGTTTAAGCTTTTAATTTGAATTCAAAACTTCATGGGTTTACACTTTCTCATGTTATTACGAACTATTCTACATACTAATCTCTCACTTACTCACTTAGGGTTACGAACATAGGATTGTCGGATTTAAATGGTTGTGTCTGACTAGGATTTTGTTGACTTTAAGATTTCTAGTTGACCTTCTAATTAAGGGTCTGTTTGTTTTGGCTTTTTTCCGGCAAATACAGACACTTTTTCAAACTTTTTGCTAACAAATTATTTCTTAGGAAATAGATATAGATAAAAAAAAGTTGACAGTTCTCATCAAAAGATCAAATAGAACAAATATAGATGAAATTTAGATGCAAATCGGATATATTTACACATATCATTTTTAAAAAGATACAGATACAAATGAAAAACAGACAATCCAAACAAACCCAAGGTTTAAGCTTTACTGATCATAAAACTTTGAGGGTTTACAAGCCCTGTAAAGACACACTCGAAGCCAAACAGAGAAAGAAGACAACAAAAATTGGTCTATCAAGCCTAATATGTGAGCCTTCGACATGACCCTGACTTCAGTCGAAGCGATGAGCATCATTCTGAAGAAAATACATTATCGAGCCTCAAAACTCGACTCTCAATAATTGTGTTGATAGCCTAATTCTTCATCAGATTTACCTTGAGCCTCAACAATTTGACCCTCGACTCTCTTAATTTTACCTTTGATAAAGCAATGAACAAAAATGCACAGTTTACTTAGGAATTTCCTGAAGTCGAGCCTGATCTTGCTGAATACGAGCCTCGACTAACAAAGTACGTGACCCTCGATGAGCGTTTTCAAGATCATATGCACGCGTAAAAAGTTACCAAATTTTGTTAAAAAGGATATGCCAAATCTACCATGTGTCAAATAAAGATGGTCATGCTTTCTGTACCTAGTAGTCGATAAATAATGTGTGAGCGTGCATTGTAAAGTTTGTACCAACTATGTAAATCAATATTAACGTACAATAGATTTCTGAAGGATTTTTGGGTAAAATAATTTCCATTTCTTTTTACTTGAAAATTTCTTCTGCTTTTTGGGTAAAATCAATTTAACCTAATGTTTGTAATTTCTATGAATTTCTGAGCAATTAATTGATTCATCTTTTGAACTTGTTTTTTTTTCTTCTAATTTGCACTTATTTTGATAAATCCATGGAGAAATAAACTCCTGCAGCTTAGGGATTATGAATCCAATTCCTGATTTAGTCTGATTTCAAATATGCTTTCAAGTAAATTTGATTGGGTGTTTGTAATTAGTAACTTGAATTTAGCTTATGGTTTTTAAAGGAATGGTGCATTCTTTTAGATCCACAATTGATTTCAATTGCATAGATCGAGAGATCATTCAATTGAATAGATCTATGGTTGCTAATGGAGTTGATCCTAAGTACCTCTTGTCGAGGAATGGGTGAAAACTTTCTGTCACTTGTTTAAAAAACTCATTGAGTTGTGTTTTAAAACAATGGATTCCTATTCTTTATGCTAGTCTAATTGAAACTTCAGATCATTGGTTTTAATTAGATCTAGAACTACTGACTTTGAGAGAAGTTTTCATTTAAATTAGAGAATCCGATGGTATAAACACACTATTTCAAACAGCTTTCGAGAAGTTATTGTTTTTAAGAAATCATTCTGATAAGGAATTGGTGAAGTAACATTGAACTACTATTTTATAGAAGTTACAGGCTTATTTCTCATTTTGCCCATTAAACATTTGTGAATATTTCTAACTTAGTATAGTTTATTTTTTTTTTCCCTTTATGATTTTCTAAAATCTTTCTTTGCTAGACAATTAATGGGATTAAGAGTATATTAGCTATCAATCATTCCCTTGGGATCGACCTAAATCATTTACTATGCTACATTTGATGGGTGTGCTTATCCTGTGAGACCGTAGTTATTGGTCTAGAAAACATTTATAAATTTGAAAAACTCGATCAGTGATCAGTGGAATTTAAACTTTGAATTTTACAAATCACATTTTAACAACAACACAAACCAGGATGCATTGGAAAATGGCCGTTGAAATTCGAAGTTGTCATGGATGCTCAATATTCGACTAAAAGATCATTGCATGCAAGGAAATTAAGACATTCATTTGAATGATAAAAGCTTCCATTTCCACGAAAAATTGATGGATATAATAATAAATGTGTATCATCCAACACTTTCGGATGAAACATCAATTTTTAAGAATGCTCTATTTAAAAAATGAAAAATAGAGCAAAATATTAGAAATTATCACAATCGGAAACCTCCTTTTTTCATTTTTTTTTCCCTTGGAAAATCTCTTTTAAATGTAATTGGAAGACTAAAAAAAAAATACCACAGATAAGTGAATGTTGCATAGTTGAGAGGCGCTCGTTGTGGAGGTGGTACGCGGTAGGCGCTGTGGTAGGGGGTCAATTGTCTGTTTGTCTATCTTTTTATCTATAAACCAACAGTAACCTTTCCTAGTAATAAATAAAAAATTTTTTAATTTCGTTTCACATACTCTTCATATTACATATACCAACATCATCATTATTCCACTCACATTACATGCAAGTACACTGGGTTTATTTTAACTCTAACTCCATTGGACTAATGAAAATGTATCAAAACTCTATTTTAGTCTTTATATGATGTCAGCTTTGGTGTTTATTTTGTTTTATAATTTTGAGTTGCTTTGAGAGGAAGATTGTACATATTATCAATAGATGAAATTATCCCACATTGCTAAAACTTAATCCATTAGCCTTGTATATATAAAGATAATGGAAGTGCTAAGTCAAAATCGGTGAATCGAGGAGACAAATGCAGGCATGATGCTAATGGGATAATTTTCCAGTAAGCTCAACTAATTTTTTATCATCTAATGGTAGTAACAGCGCTATATTAGGTAGCAAAAGTATACTTGAAAAGTTTATTTAGGTATTAAATTGACATTAACCCATTTTTGAAACTTTTTGTTGTTATTGTTGATGAAGAAACATTTAAAAGGAGTATTTATTGTCTAGAATGTAAGTTAAATTTCACCATAATTGCTTATGGAGAGCTAAACAATCTTTTTGTACTTCTAGATGATTTTATTCCATTATTTGCCACATATATGCAACTATATATGAAAACTATATATTACACATCTCAATGTTTTCCTCATATATAGTAATATGTGTTGGAGAAGATATAAACAGAAGAACAAGTTAAATGGACACACCATATTTGGAAAGTAAAAAATATATACATGTAGAAAATTCTACAATTTGCTGGTCAAGTAAAGGTTACCATATCAATATATTCATCAAAGTACTATTCCAAGGGCAACACTTATTAACGTCCACCAATAGAGTTAATACTAAATATAGTATAATGAGGGTAATTTTTCCATTAACCAAAGAGAGATTTTCCACATATACACCACAAACATTACAATAAACAACTCATGATTTTGAAGCTTTTTTTTTCTTATATTTTTTTATGAAGAAACATTTTAAAATGATATTTATTATCTATAATTTGAACCTAAATTTTACCACTATTGCATTTGAAGATCAAAAAATAAAATTTGCTAAACAAGTTTTTTATACCTCTAGATGATATGATATTGTTCAACAATTTGCCATTTATATGTAGCTATATATGAAAACTACACATTGTGCATCTCAATTTCTACCTTATATATTGTAATAGGTTATTAAAGAGGAGACATATAGAAATATCAAAGTCAAATCGACACACCATATTTAGAAAAGTAAAAATATATATGTGCGTGTAGAAAATTACACAATTTGCATAGTGAAATAAAGAATAACAATTTATCAATGCTAGTCATTAAAGCCATTAACATAATAGTCTAAGGGCTACATTAAATAATTTATTAGTGTCCACCAATGGAGTCGTAGGATACATAATATAACAATGGTAAAGATTTTCCACATTCAAAACATAAATCTCACAATAGAAAACACTTGATGACTTTTCTTTCCTATCATAACCATCTTTGCCAAAGCTAAGCCTAAAAAATAACTATTAAATATATTTGAATGATTTGGTTCAACATTTTTAGCCCTTAGGACTTTCAAATTGGTGTGCCAAACTATTTTCACATTTTGAGCTTCAAAAACAAATTACATTACCAAAAAAAAAGAAAAAGAAAAGGGTATTTATACATGACCATACAATACAAATTCAACCTATTCTCATGAGCCTTGCACAAGGTTAATCTATTAATTGAAAATTTTGAGAAGTTATATATGAAAGAATTTTAATTTACAATAATCCACAAAAAAAGTCAATGAACAACATATGATATTAATTTCACAATTTTCATTGCTCCACTATATAACCAAACAATAAAAATCCAATTATCCAATGGTTTTTCTTTGAAAGACGAATTTGTTAATAGCAATAGAAAGATTGTCCATATTTGATATTTCCAAAAAACTCAAATGCTTAGTTAGGCAATATATTATTACCACTAGATAACCAGCCAATAGCTGTACTAACTAATTAAGATATTAATAGGGATAAACCATTGATGAGTAATGTTCTAAAGCATCATGTATTGCCAATGACCTTGTAGCCTAGTGGCATCCGGTTGAGGTCTTCATCCTTGAGATACCGAGTTCGACTCCTCATGTTATAAAAGTAGAAACATAACTACATTTACAAAAAAAAAAAAAAAAATTGAAATTCACATTACATGACTAACTTAAATATGAGTATATGACCACGGTCCCGTCCAGTAGACTATTTTACCGTTAAAATGAATATAATAATTATAATATTAACTATTTTAGTAATTCAATTATAATTGGGTATGATGTGACACCATTAGATAGCGACAGGACTGGTCCTGTTAAAATTAATGATGGGATTATAGAATTTCCCATTAAGTAACATAGATAATTCTCATCGGCAAGCAACACCATGGAGCTTGACAAAAATGCAGTAAGCACTCTTAGAACAGTAATTAAAGAGTAGGTTCATCTCACTTTCAAACATAAAAGAAAAAAAAAAACAAAATAAAATACGCAAGACTACAACAAATATTCACCAAAAACAAACAAAAATTCTAAAGTAACATGATAGTGATTTGATAAAAGGTAAATTCGTTCTAGGATTATAAACTAAAGCAAATTCTTGAGGATACAAAATACAATGTAATCCTTTAACATCAAAACATTTGTAGTTTAATATGCAAAATTTTTCAAAACAAAAACAATTTTGAATTTTGCAATTTAATTCTACTAATGCTTTCAAATTCATTTAACAAAATGAAGAAATACAAATGAACTTATCCCAAAACATAATAATCCCCTAAACTTAATCATGAAATCAACCCTAGAATTTAAGTTTGACAAGATTATAAAGACCCATAAGACAATAGTTGTGCTACGAGAACATTTGAACCTTCTAAATGCAAATATTGTATAAAGGTCCACTAAGTCACCCTCTTGGCTTCCTAGACCTAAATTCGTGAATGCTTCAAGACACTTAGATCATCATGACACCAAAGTTGTGGTCTTTGTTTTTATCTAAACACCATTAAAATACATCAAACCACATGTTGTAAACCCCAAAATTTTTGGAATCGGTTTAGCTTAAAACCCTAATCTAGAAGTCAATTGGAACCCCAAAGTCAACAAAATCCTAGTTAGACGTAATAACTTAAGTCGGGCAATCTTGAATAAGCAACTCAGAGAAAGTACATAAGAGTTTAGAATGTAGAATAATTACCTAAGGAAGCTTAAAAAGATCAGATTAGTAAAATCGTGAATCGTCTTGAACCCGATCGGACATAGTTCTGGGGCTCAGAATAGTAAAAATATTCTGAATATACCGTTAGACTCATAAAAATATAAGGATTTTAAAAATATCAGTTTTATAATTTTTCAGTAAGTAAAAATAACAGATATCGCAATTATATGCGTATTTTCTTACTACCGGTACTTTATTAGTCATATCTACTTTACATTACACTATTTATTACTATTCTACACTATTATTTTCTCTCTACTTTTTCTTACAACCTGCTCTTACAACACCATAACCTATAACCTTACTTTTTACCTTTCCCATAACTTTATTTCACATCTACCTTACTTAATATTACATTTATTTAACAAAAATACAAAATAAAACACTCTCTCTCCCCCTCTTTTACTTCTTTCACACAATTACTACTCACAAATTCTCTACAAAAACTCAAACTTTCCTCTCAAAAACTCTCTCCAAATATCCTCCCAATTCTCTCTCATAATAATCCTAAAACCACTTTCTACCTACACAAAACTCATAACCACATAACATTCCAAATACCTTCTTTAGGTAAACTTTTCTTATTATTTTTTTCTCCTCATGTCATGTAACTTTACATGACTATGATGTGAGTTTCCAAAAACTAAATGTTGTGGAAGCTACACTATGTTCATGTATTGTTCTTGTTCATGGAAATCTATTTATGTTGATGTTGTTATTTTGTTCATATTATTGTTACTATATCCAAGTATTATATGTATATATATATATATATATATATATTCTTTAGAGCATATAAGTTCACTTGCAATTTATTTATTTTCATGCAAAGTAATTTATTTATTTCTTTCATTGCAATTTATTTACTTTTTGTTATTTTAAGATGAGTCTCTAGTCTTAGACTTGTCCTCATCAAGTCAAAACAAAATTTTCTTTCTTTCATTTTATTTTTCTTTTGGGACTAGTCTATTCTTAGTCCTGGGAGCCTTGAAGAAACTAAGACTCCCAATACTTGAATTTATTTAATATTTATGTCATTTTTGCTTGTTATTATAATTCTCATAAGATCATGCCATTAAGATTGTTGTCCAAATTTTTCAAAGCTCTAAAAATACTTGATAAAAAGGAGATTTTGTCACTTAGGAATAAGTTTATATGAAATATAAAATCTATGGTTTAACAAAAGTAAAAGTTATTCCTTTCCGAGTTTTTAGAAGAATTCACTACAATTTTAGAAACTACTTTTGTTTTGAAAGGCTTTTAAATCATTTTTATATTACTTTGTTTTTCAAAAAGAAAATGATTTTTGATACAAAAGTGATTTCTATGAAAACATAAATAAAGGAAACCTTATGAGAGAGGAATGAGAATTTTCAAATTAAGATCTTTTCAAACAAATGGGCAAAGAAAAATTGTATAGAAAATAAATAGGAAAAATAACACTAATGTAGAGAATTTAGAAAAGAAGAAAATTACTTTTCGAAAAAAATCATCTAGGAGAAATAATAAGTCAAACATAAAGTAATTCTTTGAAAACAAAAAGAATCAAGATATTTGTTTAAAAAAATTTACAAAATGGATTCTTGTAAACTATATTTTTCTAAACTCCTAATTAACATTGTTTTATTCAAGAAACATGAATGGACAAACAAATACTTGAGCATGAATAAATATGAGCTAAATAACTATAAAAAGAGAAATTTTCAACTATATAGATAACTAAGTATTTATCAAACAAATTTTGAATAATTTAAAGTTTGAAACAAAATTGTTTCTGAGTTAGAAAATTCATAGTGAATCTGATCACCACTGTTTCAGGGCCTAAATGGTTTAGTTTGATAAAAATAGTTTTAGAAATGGATATATCTTTTTGAGTAGATAGAAATTGGTATATTATATGTGCAATTCCGAGTTAAAATGATCAAGTTATGGCCATTTTAAATTGGAATTCTTCTTTATACGAACTTTGACGTTCTTATGACATTGTTTTGTCAAGATTCAAGAAAATCATCAAGAAATACTCATTTTGGGTGTTTCTTTGACTAGGTGATTCCGAGGAAGGATACCTATACCTCGAGGACTATTTCGATTAAGAGAATTATGTGAGCGACTCATTCGTGTAGAAGAATAGTCGACATGGCATCGTAAGTTTATTTCCTTAAAATGCTTTACTTGTTTATGCTTGTAATCTAGTTGAATAGAATTAAAAAAAGACAAATGGATATGTATGTAAGATAATTCTTTGAAAGAATCCTAAGAATATTGAGGCCATAATTGATTTAATGTTGTTTTTAGTATAACACTTGTTTTGTATGAGATTCTATGATCACCTTAAATTTGATAATAATGATGCTATGATATCATAAATTAATGGATACATGCATATCATGAAGTGAGTCACATTGCATTGGGTTATTATCCTTGGGTGAAGGATTGTAGCTTAAGTCAAAAGCAACACTTGGCGGAGTGACCGAAAGTGATTGCTTGGCGACATAAAGGAAATGCTTGGCGGAAAGTCCGAAAGCAAGGCTCAATTCAAGTAGACTTAATATGCTTGGCGATATTGGTCGAAAGAATAAATCTTTTTAACTGAAACTACTTGTTTTGAGGTTACATATCACCAAACCCCGAATGGAGGGCGTAAATCCATTCAACATATAGTTCTCGGAAAATTATATGCCTTGTTTGCCCACGTGTATGTTGCATTTCATTTGTCTGCTTAAATAATTTGTTTGAATTCCTTTACACAAGAAGTTATTTATGGAAATAGTTCTCACTAAGCTTATTAGCTTATACCCTTATAGATATCTTTTGCAGTTTACTTATTTGTGGTTGAGGCCACGTGGACTTGCAGCCAGGTATTTTCCATTTTGTTTTAAGAAATTTTCTAGATGAAGTTTAGTGCTGGATAAGATGTAGAAATATTATTGTAATAGATTTGTGACTGGGGAATGCCCCTAAGTTTTGTAAAATCATGGTTATGAATAAATGAATATTATGGATCCTCTTTTCTTAATCTGTTATTATATCTTAAGTTTCATAATTCTATAGATGGTCTTCTAAATTTATGAGAGTACGCCTTACACTTAATATCAAAGCTTTTTGGGAATGGCTAAAGTTGTCATATTTAAGCTTTAATGTTGAGTGTAGCGGACTATTATGTTTAGGATACTCCTTGGGGCGTGACACATGTAGATTACCTATTTGTAATAAAGAATAAGTTTTATAATTTCAGTCTCTTCATAAAATGGACTCAAAGGAGTTGTAGATACTCTAGAAGCCATATAAAAAGAACATCAAACTAGGACATCGACACATGCATATAGCAATTGGGATTAAGGAACAACAATGAAACCAAAACAACACACATAAGAACTTGGATTAGTCTAGGGTTTTGTCTAATTTGATGCCTAGGCAACACAAGCTTAGTGATAAAAACTAGAACAAATTAATGACTATAAATTATGATTTGAAACCAAACAAAAATAAGGAGGGAGATCAAATATGATGATGCTATCATCAATTTTCACATAAATAAACAAAATTTTCCCTTTCCTAAAAAAAATATATCAAAACTACTCAATTACTACAAATGCTTGAAACAAATATTAACATGGCTCGTCTAGAGTATCATGGCTTGTCTAGAGTATCAATGGAAAAATCTATATCCAATACATTTAAGGTCTTAATCCAAGTGTGTTAAACACTCAATAATCGGTTCGGTAAAGACAAATTTAGGGAAATCGAATAGGAAAAAAAAATCAAAACCATCATTCAAATGATTGTGTAAATTGATGGTATATATGTTTCTCTAGAAAATCAATGAGCAATAAATAATAAAATGATTATTATCAACTATCAATTTATAATAAGAGAGATGGAGAGATAAACAGACAAACAGGGAGGAGAGATGGAGAGGTAGATAGACAGACAGACAGGGATAGTGGTAGAGACAGAGATAGAGATAGAGAGACGTTCCACTTTCTAATTGCTCTACTGGACATTACGCAAGAGATAGAGTATCTCTAAAGGTGATGAGAGAGAGCTTTGCTTAGTGAGAGAGAGGTTTAAAGATGAGTGACATTATGCCTTTTCTTTTCTTTTCTTTTTTCTTTTTTAATTTTGATAAGCATTCCAAATATTCAAGAATGGAGGAATTATAAAAACAACTATTATTTTTAATTTAAGCATTAGTTATGTTTATTATTGAAATATCACATGTTCACATCATCTAAATTTATTCAAAAACATAATTATAGTGTAGAGGGTCATATTGATAATTAGGCTTGAAGGCCAATTTAATGTCAAGAACCGGTTTTTTAGGCTAGTGGCAAGGTCCAGAAGACAAGTCCAATAGGATATGTCATGAGGAGATTTGGCTTGGTAAGCTCCACACAGGAATCGCCAGTTTATTCTGCTCTAAGCTTAATCCGGTTTACTCGTGCACAAAAAGTAGACTCTAAAAATAACTTTATGGGCACATTTGAGCTTTGTTTGACTGAAATAGAGCTTATATAGAATAAAATAAGTTTATTTATATTTTATATTAAAGATAGGCTATTCTAAAAGGAAAATGGGCCCCTTTTATATTATAAAAGCTCTCATCTTCTTCTAAGCTCACAACTAAGGCCCATGTCTATATAAGAAAAAGAAGAGATGAACGCTGACTGTTAGATTCATAAAAGAGATCCAATTGTCACAAGCAGCGCTTGATCTCAACCATTCGTTTAGATGTTATCCAATAGCTGGCATCGATCTGCACCATTTATAATTAAAAGGTTCCTCCTCTCATTTGAGGTCATTTTCTGTATATTGCTAAGATTAAAAGCAACGTGAAAGCAGCGCTTGATCTCAACCATTTGTCATACCTGCACAATTAAGAAACCATGTTTGTCTGTTCCTCATCCCTCGCCACTCTTGATGGCATCTTATATGTTTCATCAGTTAGGAATCCTTTCGAGTCGACTAATACGTCTGTTACATATGATAGACTAGCTATAGTAGTCCTAAAATACATATAGTATATGTTATATCATGATTAAAAGACATTACTAAAGTATCAAGGAAATGGCAACATTTGCAATTTTTGTAAACGTTACCACAAGTCAAAATTCTTATAGTTACATTTAGTACGAGAGATGATATGGAGATTTTTGTCAATTTCATTGGTGGATCGCTAGGGAGTGCAAGAGTTGGAGTATATAGAGAGATTTGAATATAAATGAAAGTGTTAGTGATTGAGATATAGAGTTGAATCATTCGTAGAATAGTAATAGCAATGGCGATGTTAACAAGAAGTTTTCTCTTGTGGAGCACAAGCTATTATGTGTCTTAAATGAGCTTTATGGAGGAAGAAGGAAGAATATCAGAATTTTATGTGTCATTTTTAATGGATTCGATAATCCAAAGCTAGTGGAGCAGGTCTTATAGATAGATATTAATCCTTGGAGGAGGAAAGATTAATTACTCTACTTAAGAAAGGTAACCAAGAACATGAAAGAAAGCACCTGGTGTCATTTTTGTGATAGAGGAAAAGTTAAATGTTGTTTAAGACGGAAGAAAATGATTTTGTGTTCAACTAGATGATAAGACTATTAGAAGCTCTTAAGGGAAGACAATTAACCCAACATCCTTAGATGGAAGGAACCCCACTATCTCAGTGATAGAAATCATAATATCAAGTTGGTTGAAATTTTAGATAAAAGGATGTCCAACTCTAAGGATCCTACCAAGAAGGACAAACTGCTTGTCAAGTTTGACATCACATTTCCATTTGGTTTATCACATAATAGAAATTTTACTTGATGAAGGTATTTGGCGAAGTTTGTAAACCCCGAAAATTTTTGTTTCAAAAAAGTCATGTTAGTAACATGTGAGACCACACCATAATGACCCCATATAGGTATATCACCTTGTGGTCATCAAAAGGTAAATTGAAAGTGCATCGACAACTCAAATAATATATGATAAGATTTAATACCAAATCAAGTAATGACACAAGTGAATTGATATTGAACTAAGACCTTATAAATGAAATAAAGGCTACGAATATGTAGTTATGCGACTATATATCCTAATTTGGAACCTAAACCCTAATCATGTAAATTAAATCATAATATTAGTCAATTGTGTAAATGTAATATATCAGTTTCAAGAGTTATCAGTAGTGACTTAGAAGCATAATGGGATATAAAAAATATGTTTTTCATTAATTAATAATCTTCTCTTCCTAGTTATAAATATTTGACAGATATTAAAAGCATTCGTCATATATCCATTATAGAAATTCCAACACTATTCAACAAAGAAATTGTCATGCCCCAAGAGGTACCCTAAACATAACCGTCCGCCACACTCAATATTAAAGCTTAAGTATGACTACCTTAGCCACTCCCAAAAGGTTTGATATTAAGTGTAAGGCATGCTTTCACAAATTTAGAGGACCACACATGAGATTATGAAGCTTAAGAAGAAATAATAACATATTAAGAAAAGAGAATTCATAATATTCATTTACTTATAACAATGGTCTTACAGACTTATGGACATTTCCCTTATTCACTAATTTATTACAAGAATATTTGTATATCTTATTCAACACTAAACTTCATCTAGAACTTCCTTATTCAAAGAGAAAATACCTGACTACAGAGTTCTCATGGTCTCAACCACAGATAAGGGAACTGCAAAAGATATGTATAGGGGTATAAGCTAACAGGCTTAGTGAGAACTATTTCCATAAATAACTTCTTGTAACAAGTGTTCAAACAAGTTGTTTAAGCAAGCAAATGAGATGCAACATACACGTAGGCAAACAAGGCATATAGTTTTGCGGAAACTATATGTTGAATGGATTTGTGCAATACGGAAGCTGAAATAGAATTGAACGTGGTCGAATACAACCACTGTTCACAAATTTAGCAATACTCGTATACGAGTATGGAAGCAAATAGTATATTAAGTTCTTTCTATATCCTACTGTATTACATTCATATGTATATATAAGTGCAATATCAGGAATATTGGTTATAACGGTTTGGTCCTAGGGATCTGTAAAAATAAAAGCAAGATACGGATCTGCCAACTCATGGTTGGTTACAACAAATTCTAATTATAAATTCTAGAAATATTCTAAAATAATATGATAAGTAAGATGAAGGAAATTCATAAACTTGATAGGCTGCCCTTGGAAATGCATAACTTGATGGTTGCCCATTGTCTTCGGCCCACCCTTCGGCCCACCAGACATAAGCTCAAAACCTATTCTTATTGTGCCTTCAGCCAATAGCCATCACCGACCGGACTCCCTAGATTCGATTCTCACTTTCCTCACTTTCTTCGAAGCTTCCTTCTTCAATCTTCTTCTGCTCCTTATCCGCACATGTAAAACCCAGAGCAATTTACGCCCTCCATTCTAGGTTTGATGATACATAACCTCAAAACAAGTAGTTTTAGTTAAAAAAAATTTATGCTTCCGACCAATATCGCCAAGCATACGAAGTCTACTTGAATTGAGCCTTGTTTTCGGATCTTCCACCAAGCATTTCCTTAACACCGCCAAGCAATTGCTTTCGGACACTCCGTCAAGTGTTGCCTTCGACCTGAGCTTACTATCCTTCTCACCCAAGGATAATAACCCAATGCAATGTGACTCACTTCATGGTATGCATGAATCCATTATCGAATTTAAGGCGATCAAAGAATCTCATACAAATCACGTGTTATACTAAAACAAACATTTAAATCACTTCCGGCCTCGATATTCTTGGGATTCTTTCAAAGAATTATTTTACATACATATCCATTCGTCTTTTCCTAACTCTAATGCGACTAAATTACAAGCACAACAAGTATAGCATTTAAAGGAAATAAACCCACGATGCCATGTCGACTATTCTTCTACACGGATGAGTCGTTCACACACTCCACTCAATCGAAATAATCTTCGAGAAATATGTATCCTTCCTCGGAGTTACCTAGCCAAATAAAATACCCACAATGAGTATTTCTTGATGATTTTCTTGAATTTTGACAAAACATCGTCATGAGAATGTTAAAGTTCGTATAAAGGAGAGTTCCAATTTAAAATGGTCATAACTTGGTCATTTTAACTCGAAATCGCGTATATAATATACCGATCTCTACCTACTCAAAAAGATCTATCCATTTCTAAAACTATTTTTGTCAATCTAAACCATTTAGGCTTCAAAACAATAGCGATAAAATTCACCACGAATTTTCTAACTCAAAAATAATTTTGGTTCAATCATTCAAAAGTTGCTTGATAAATACTTAGTTATCTATATAGTTGAAATTTTCTCTTTTTATAGATTCTTAGCTCATATTTTATTCATGCTCAAGTGTTTGTTGTCCATTCATGTTTCTTGAGTAAGATAATATTAATTAAAAATTTAGAAAACTATAATTTACAAGAAATTCATTTTGTAAATTGTTTTGTAATGAATACTTTGATTCTTTTGTTTTTAAAGAATTACTTTATTTTTGACTTATTATTTTTCTAGATGACTTTTGAAAAATAATTTTTCTTGTTTTCTAAATTCTTGTGTTAGTCCTATGTATGTTCTACCCAATCCTTCTTTGACTATTTATTTGAAGAGATCTAAACTTGAAAATCCTCACTTCTTGTTCTTAAGGTTTTTGTTATGTTATGTTTTCGTAGAAATCATTTTGTATCAAAAATCATTTTCTTGTGAAAAATAAAGTAGGATAAATGATTTAAAAAGATTTTCATAACAAAGGGAGTTTCTAAAATTGTAGTGGGTTCTTTAGTAACTTGGAAAGAAATGATTTTATTTTTGTCAAATTATAGATTTTATACTTCACATAAACTTATCTCTAAGTGATAAAATTTCCTTTTTTCAATTATTTTTAGAACTTGAAATTTTGGACAACAATCTAAATGAACATAATTTATGAGAAATAATAACAAACAAAAATAACATAAATAATAAAGTCAAGTATTGGGAGTCTTAGCTTCTTCAAGGCTCCCAAGACTAAGAAGTGGACTAGTCCCAAAAATAAAAATAAAAATGAAAGAAGGGAAAATTTTTTTTGACGTGATGAGGATAAGTCTAAGACTCTTAAAATAACAAGGAATAAATAAATTGTAATGGAATAAATAAATAAATTGCATTGCATGAAAATAAATAAATTACAAGTGAGCTTATATGCTCTAAAGCATATGTATATATATAGATAATAATACTTAGATGTAATAACAATAATATGAACAAAATAATAACATAAACATAAATAGATTTTCATGAACAAGAACAATACATGAACATAGTGTAGCTTCTATAACATTTAGTCTTTAAAAACTCACACTATGGTCATGTAAAGTTATATGACATGAGAAGAAGAAAGACAATAAGAAAAGTTTACCTAAAGAAGAATTTGGTAGTGTTATATGGTTATGGGTTTTGTTGTAGGTAGAAAGTAGTTTTGGAATTATTTTGAGAGAGTTTTGGGAGGATATTTGGAGAGAGTTTTGAGAGGAGAATTTGAGAGAGTTTTTGTAGAGGATTTGTGGGTAGTAAATGTGTGAAAGAAGTGAAAGAGGAGGGAGGTATTTATAGGAAAATGTGGAGTGATTTTTGTGTGATTAAAATAAAAAAAAATTAAAACAAATAGGGGAGGGGGTGGGGAAGGGGCGCACGCCGGCCATACATGTAGAGGGGAGAGGGAGAGAGAGTTTTTATTTTTAATTTTTGTTGATTAAATGAAGTAATAAGTAAGGTAGATGTGAAATAAAGTTATGTGAAAGGTAAAAAGTAAAGGTTATCGGTTATGGTGTTTGTAAGAGTAGGTGTAAGAAAAAATAGAGATAAAAGAATAGTGTAGAATAGTAGTGAATAGTGTAATGTAAAGTAGATATGACTATTAAAGTACCGGTAGTAAGAAAATACGTGTATAATTGCAATATCTATTATTTTTACTTATCGAAAAATTTTGAAACTGATATTTTTGAAAACCTTATATTTTTACGAGTCTAATGGTATATTTGGAATATTTTTACTATTCCGAACTCCATGACACGTTTTTCAACAACTGTATCCAATCGAGTTCAAAACGAGTTGCAGTTTTACTAATCTGATATTTTTAGGCTTCCTTGGGTAATTACGCACTTTTCTATATTCTAAACTCCTACTTACTCTTACCGAGTTGCTTATTCGAGCTTGCCGGACTTAAGCTATTATGTCTAACTATGGTTTTGTTAACTTTAGAGTTCCGGTTGACTTCCGGTTTATGGTTTTTAGGCTAAACTGATTCTAAAAATTTGAGGGTTTACAGAAATGAAACCTCCTTACTTCCTTTTTTACCGCGTGTTGTAAATGTGGGGCCATAAACACCTTTTAAGCATTCTAAAATTAGCAAATCCACTCAAATCTAAGCATGCAAGGAAAGGTACAACAGGTACACTTTCCATTTAATGCATGGATTTCCTTCATCCCCTCTCTTGCTTCTTCTGCCACATCACCCACCCTCCTCCCTCGAGTGTCATAGTACAATCATAATACTCTTCCACTTGATGAAAAATATCACACAATCCCACTTAAATATTTGAAAATCTATCTCACCAATGTAACATCACATCACTTAAAAACTTACAAATCACTCCATCTTCTCTTCCTCTTCCATTTTCCTTTTCATAATGTGATCTCTCCCATTCTCGTATCTCTTCCATTCTTTCTTTCTCAATCTTGTTCCTCCCTATACCCCTACCTTGTTCTTTCTCTTCCTTTCTCTTTGGCCAAGAGCCATTCCTCTCTTCCCCTCTCCACAAAAACCAAAACAACAACACATACACATCACAATTCACTACTTCATTCATATCCTTTTTCACAATATACCACAATGAAGACCTAAGTAGAAACTCAAAATAACAAAGGCTTAGGAGCAAGGAGTCACCTTACATCAACAAGGTGAGGAACTTCTTCCTAAATGAACTTCAGTCCTGTAGTTCATTGTATTTTTAATAGACACCATCCCTTCCTCTCCATGTTAGGTTTGGCTACCCCACGTAAAGGAGGAAAATTTACCTTTTGTAACTCAATAACTCAAGGTAAACTCTCATTCCATAATCTAATGAGTAAATGAAAGATAGAAAACAAAGATAGACATGTTCATAGGCGTGCATAGATTCGGATCACCAGGAGTTTAGGCGAAACTCAACTTGTTTCTCATCAAACAAGAAGCAAACATCAAAATATTAGGAGTCTCATATGATAATAGTGAAGTCAAAAAAATAGAAAGCCCATATAAATAGTGAGAATAGAGGCCCATCAACTCATTTAGGCTAATATAAACAAAAGATTATCTAATTGAGCCAATAAATGATGATAATCAAATTAAGCAAATCAATAGTAGGTAAACTCTTGAAATAGGAGCATGTTACATTAGGAATAACTAGACTGACTATACATGCGAATTTAATGAAAGATGGATGTAATAGGAATAATTTGCATTTAACCGAGTAAAATCATGTATAAAGCCAATAAGGTGATCATCAAGCTATCTTAAGTCTATAGTAGTAGAAAAGAGGCAAATCTAAGAATAATATAGGAAACGAGAATAAATAAAATCTATATTAAGTCAGTTATGACCTAAAATATAATCATAAGAATATAAGTCACATCACAAGAAACTCTAATTTAGAACACTAAAGAACACTAGAACTTATGTTATTCCTCAATATTGATATACTTTATTGTTGTATAGGTGAGTTAGACTATCTCTTTGATACGCTTGAGGATTACTACGAAGCAACTTTGACTCTATTCACATTGCTCGTCTCTGTAGCTTAGTTGCAACTAAGTAAAAGAGAATAAATGTTTCATGGGGATATCGAGAAGATGACTGATGCATTGATGTATGATTAAACAAAACATCATAATTAAAGTGCCAATTAAAATGTGTGATATTGTTGCCTGGTAACTTAGATATTAGTGAGTGCTTACAAGATATTTGAACAAAACCTAATTATATAAGGTGGTATAATTTAAATGATCATGCATAGCATGCTTGCACAAGAATTGCATTCAAGTAGTTGTCATTGCTATGTACTATATTTCGGGCTTATGGTATGATTAGGGTATCTAGTGAGTAAATTTTGATTAGGCTATGAATTTCATTAGACTTATTGGATTAATGGGAACTATCTAGTAAAGTGAGGAATGTCGCTTGTTGTTGCACTTGAAATAGTAATACTTAGGGTGTTTCTCAGAATACTGGTAAATAGATGATTTTTCAAAAAAAATTATTTTGATATAAGGTATTTCCAGGCATTCTCTGATTCTCCTAGGCAATAATGGCGAGTGTCGAGTTCCTTAACACTGGTTCAGAGAACGTAAATCTCTACCTTGTTTGGATTCTGATCATCTACACTTGTATATGCGTGATCATATGTTTGATTAATGCATTGCATATGTGTGTTAATGAAACTTGTTATGTGTACTGATATGTAATTATTATCTAATTACTTCATTGAGCTATGGTTCACTTACATTATTAGAGATTTCATAGGTTTTATGATACCACTTGGCTTGTATCGACAAGAGACCTTATCTCAGTACATGCAAGAACCTTTAGGGTAGAAATAGGCATGAGAAGGCAACATAAGGATGAAAGCTATTAAGTAATATCTTAGTTGTTTTATATTTTCCTATATGAATTTAAGTAAGACTCCTGTAGTTAAAGTTTAAGAACCTTCAGTATTAATTAAAGATTAAGTATTTCTATCTCATGATATTATTATTATGTGTGTGTGTGTGTGTGTGTGTATATATGCTTTTAGTTTTATTCTAAACCACCTCAATCTTGTATGTGCATGTCGTACCCCTTTGAGTGACCTGATCATATCATACACTTATGTCTCTCTAAGAGTCCTTAAATATGTTACTCAAAAATTAGGCTACAATTGGCCACAAGGCAGGATGATACGCTTAGGGTACCATTTAGGGAGTGATAGAGTTCCTAGTTAATTCTCACTTCCTATTTACTATTATGTTAACACATTAATACAATAAGATTAATCAATTATAAATATGGTAGGGTTTTCACTAATATGAAAGGATGATGTGTATAATAGGAATTGAAGGCTTTCATACTGAATTTTTTTTTCTTTTGAAGGCATTGCTAGTTTAATGGATTTTATGATGAAAAAAAAAATCCTCTAAGTTGTTTATTGGCTTGCTGTAGAGGTATTCTTTAAAATATGTTTTGTATAAAACTAATAATATTCTATATGTTTTGTAAGGGTAATTTACACTAAGTATTGCTTATTCTATAAGGGAAAAATGCAATTTTAGGGTTTTTAATTAAAAAGAGATTTCAATTGATCAACCTAAGGTTGGGAGTTGATATTCTTGAGAAATAATTAATTCAGAAAAGAATTTCTATAGTCCAAGAGTATAAAGAATTAGATTGTATTGTCAGAATCACATAGATAATTCTAAGGAGATTCAAAGTCTACATATGTTCTTACATTCTTGATTAATCTTAAGCATTCTTTCCTTGGTATTATTAGTATTTGAATTCTTCAGTTTATTTAATTTAGTATTAGTAATTTCATGATTAATTTATTCAATTTTAATGATTGGATATTAACGATGGGTAATTACTAATAGTTTTAGTCTTAGTAAAAGCAATACTTGTATTATTCCACTCTACTATAGAATCGACAAGTGCATTATTCTATAAGGTCTTAGGAAATTGGTTGGATTGGTACTAAGAAAGGTCTAAGAATAAGACTTTAATTTTATTTAAATCAAAAGTTGTCTTGAAAGTATAAGAGTGGAAAAGCCAATCATTGTCACAAGGAGATAAGGAAGTCTTAATCAAATCTATAGCTTATGCTATTCTCTTTATGCCATGAATTGTTATTTTTGAAATAGCCTAAATCCTCATATAAGTTAGAATCTAATTGAGATGGTTATATGAATAAAATAAGTAAACGATAGAAAACAATAGACAATTTGAGATAATTAAATTAGTTAATAGTTAAATTGAGATTTGAGATTTCAAATATCTTTTTTTAGAATTCCTTAATTATTTTATCTATTCATTTTGACAAATTGAATTTCATAATTTTTTCCAAATTTTCAAATATCATTCATATAATCCAATTTCAAACCATACACTCTTAAACATTCAATATAAATGTTTCATTTAAACTCCTAAACATTGAATTTTAATTTAAGTTTCTTTTTTTGAAATCTCTATAAATTTTGAAATCAATTACCTATTTAAAAATATCAATTCTTAAATCCAAACTCAAATTGAATATCAGTTTCTTGTAAACTAAATTTCGAAAGTATGTTTCTAAATCAAGTTATTAATTTCTATAATATAAACTCTCAAATTATTCTCTAATTAGTTTTTATACTTAATATAATTATAAAAAAATTTTAAATCAATATCTTATCCTAAAAATATCTTTAGCCTTTATCATTTTCTTTCTTTTTTTTTTCCTTTTTCACACTTGCCTTTATTCTTCTCCTTTCCTATTCAGTTGCCTTCTTTCTTCTTCTTTCCTTCTTTTCTCTTTTCTTTTCCAAATTCCCATATCAAATCTCAATTTCAAAGAGATCCTAGATGAAATCAAAGTTAGAAAAGAAGATACGAAGTGAGAATCATGCTATTAGTAGCTTCAATATCTAGAAGTAGTGGTGATAGAGTAAACAAGTAACTTATGGTTGACGAACAAGTAAGTTGTTGTTTTGTTTGTTTTGATTGTTGTATTTCATGTATTTGATGATTTGATGCTATATATATAAAGTAGAATTTAAATAGAACTTGTAAGCTTGTAATATACGAAGTTATAAGTTAAAACACAAGTGGGATCATGTCTGTTAAAACTAAGATTAAGATGCCATATGGAGTGAAAACATACTTATAGATGTTTTAGATGATAATTCTAAGTTTGTATGATGGATATAGGATGTTAGAAGTTGAAAAATGATACAAAACAAGTAGGAAATAGGTTGTGTTTTCGAAATATAAAAATAAAGCACAGAGCATGGGGGAAACACGAGGAACCAAATTCAGTCATGCCCTCACTTTTTCTTGAAATTTACAAAGTTTACTAATTAGAGAAGAAACACAGCTGGAACATGGTCTCGTGTATCACGTTGTGCTTTTCTCTGATTCATTTTAACAAAATCAATTTCAATTCTTAGAATAGTATGGCTAAAACACGGGTTAATCTATCTCCCTGTGTTCCTCTCTATTTCTTGCGTATTTCATATGTTAAGAGGAAACACGACTAGAACATGGCTAGATGTCTCGCCATGCTTCTCTCTGACTCGTGAGCGCCTTGCATATTGATGAAACATGGGTACATGTAACTTGTTTTTGGTCGTGTTTCTTTTTTTTCTTACTTAAAGTGAAACACGAATAAAATATAGCTCATTGTATTCCACCATGCTTCTCTTTGATCTTTAAAAATTAAAATGTTAAGTGAAACACAGTAGGAACATGGTTATTTGTATCACATCATGCTTCTCAATGGTTTTCGAACTAAATGAAACTCAATGGAAACACAGCACAATGTATTTGACAGTGCTTCTTCTCATGCATATACACAGGGTGAAACATGACTCGTGTACCTGCCCGTGTTCTTCCTAAAAATGTGAATTGAATAAAAATAAAATAAAAATGAAAAAGATAAATGATAGTTAATATATTATATTGATTAAATGATATAATTAAGAGTGAGTTTAGTGAATTTATAGGTATAATAAATAATTTGATTAAACATATAAGTTAAATATAAAATGAACTTAGTTAATAATCTTAAGTTCAACATGACTTAATGAACTTTAATGAGCTAAAATGAATTAGATTAATTAAGTTAAGTTAACTTGATTTAGTAATTGCATTAAGTGATTAATTCTAATCAATTTGGTTAGGATTAAGTTAAAATAAGCTAAATAGCTAATAATTGACTTATAATGAAATGTCTACGCTTAAACCATGAATCAGATGGGGAAATGTTGTTTTAATATGCTTATTAGAAATGATATGTTGGAATGAACAATATGATAGATAATGAAGAACTATCCGTATCTTGGTAGGGTGATCTTTGCAGATATGGCGGGGTTCCTATTTTCATGTCTATTCAAATAAAAGTATAAAATGAATACTTACTATAAAATTTGATATAAGTTAATAAATAATTGGATCGCTTATATAGTTTCATTTTCTTAAACAGATGTTTGCCTCATATCCATTCTCTGAGATAGCCATTGGCTTACCTTATATTTCTTATTGGATTTTGAATCAATAAGGTATGCCGTGATGTGCTTGTTGTTTGTTAGAATAGCATTAATAATGAACTAAAACTTAAAGATGACCTAATAATTGAGTGTTGCTTGTACTTGTGTCATTGAATCCGGTCCGGAGAGCGACGACCTTCTCTAGGCCACCCCTATCATGATACAGTGACAAATGCCATGATGCAATGATACACCATGATGCAATGGCGATTCGTAACTACTCAATTGGTAGTTGATGTGACAAATAGTATTGGCATTACATTTGCTTAACCTTGGGGTGAAGTAGCATGGTTTAGTTTACATTTATGAGAATAGTTAAACTAAACAATATTATGAATTGAAATAAGTAAAGCCATGTAACTGTTGTGAACCCTGGATGAGGCTATTTTCTCTTTCTTGGTTCGATATCAAAGATATAAGTATCTGAGTTGCTTCTATCAACCCCTTAAACAGTTGTTGTTACTGAGGACTCCCAGATTCCCAGAGATTGTTTCGAAGTGTGAGTGCTTTATTGTTGATTAATTTACTTTAATTTAAAGATAATAACCTATTATTACTACATTACACTAGTTTAGGCTTATGTGTCATCTCGTGTGTGTTTATGTTGCTGTGTACTAGGTTTCGACTCATTGTTGTTTTCTTTTCAGGTATTGATGAAGATACGGATGATGATGTTGATGATATTTTGATTTAGGAATATGAGAAGACTAGGGGAGGACTTTTGGATAAGTGAAGTGAGCTAGGATGGTAGATTTTATTTTAGTTGTTTTGTTTTTATTTTGTTTTAAAGAGCTAGATTTATCTTTTGAAACTATATTTTTTTTAAGGGCCTAGTGGAGTATACATGTTTTGTAATAAGCTTTGAAGCTTTGTTTAATGAAAGTTGACCTACTTGTGTGAGTAGAAGATAGAATTGTTTTTATAAAGCTTGTTTTCCTATTACAAATCTAGTTGTTGTTAGAATCTAACTAAATGATTTCAAGAATTAAAATTTGGCTAGTAGATGTTCACGATAAACATACCGTTTTAAGGAAGCTTGTATGTGTAATATTAAAGTATTATACGTGGTATTACATTTTTCATATACGAAGGTGACAAGAGGATTCAACCTTGATAGCCATATTTTGGTAGCGTGGTGATCCTTCTAGCCATAAAATAAATTGGAATTGGTTTGATAAAGCAAAGCTTAAGTGTGTTTTTGCATCTTTAAGGATCACTCTGACTTTAATAAAGAACGCTTGAGGAATTTGAAATAACCTCACAATCTATGGATGAGAATTCTTAAGTGTTTATATCTTGAAATCTAAATTTCTAGAAGCTAAGATGGAGTGTAAGCCATCATGGCATTAGAGAATTATATTGATGGGAAGAGAAATGAGAAAGATTTATTTTAGCAAGTTAGGAGAGGTATTCATATTCGTATCTTTTAAGACCTTGGTTGCCTTTGATTCTAGTTTATCAATATGGCAATCTTGATGATAAATTGGTGAATTTGAAGGTGAAAGACATGTGTGATGCAGAAGATAGTGACTAGGGTTTTGAAAAGATATGTAATGTCATTACTCAAGTGGAAAAGTATACTTGGTATGGCTAATATTTTTCTTAATCTGGGTACAATAAGTTGGCAGTTTTGAAAACATATATAGTGAGCAATACCTCTTAGTCCTTCCTTTTCAGTTAATCCTACTTTGTGGAAAGTGATTTAAAACTTAAACTATGCCAAAATTGAAACATTTTCTCTAGAAAATTTATTATGATGCTATGACCTACATTTTTTTTTGTTTTGAAGGAAATCTAGATCAAATCCTTAAATTTGTTTTGTAGTTTGAATAAATCTATTGAACATATATCACTTCATTGCCTCGCGAATGCTTTGAATTTGGTTATTTTTCCTAGATTGCCATGTTAATGTATGTACTATAAATAGATTCCAATATTGGCTTCTTCCAATAATGAAATCTTACCAATTAAAAGGAAGTAAGATAAAAAAGCTTTTCTCAAAATTACAGTTACCTTGTGGTGGAGAATGAAATTTGCACATTTTCAATCTAACTGCTCGTATCCATTTAATATTATTTAATGCATTTAAGCAAATTTGAGTGAAATTGCAACATTACCAAATGAAGATTGAAATGCATAAGCTAGTTCAAGGCTTTCGCTAAATTCATGGTATCTACCACACTGAAGTACTCTAAAGCTAATTTGGGATGGTGCTTATGATGTAAGGAATATAATGGCAAGCATTAGGCTCATTGTGGAAAATATAGTAGGTGGTTATATTTAGATGAATACTACTCCTTTGTCAAACCAAAAATGTTGAGATGTCAAAAGTAACAGTATTTTTAAAGGGCTTAAGTCACTCTTTTAAATTGATGGCTAGATGTTTTTACTGAATGCAATAGTTAGTTAGCCATAATAAGTTTATCACCAAGTATATATCTTGCCACTAAAAGAGTTTTTCTTTAGTGTGTTGTATTGGAGACTTATGTTATTCTTTTAATTATGTTGATTTTAGTTTAGTGAAGAGAGAAACTAATACTCATGCAAATTGGTTAATGTCTCAAGGAAAGTTAGGGGAATAGTTTAATTTTAGGGTGATGTCACCCCTCTTTTGTTTTCAATGTTTTAAAATGACTAGGGTTCTTGAGTGCCAAACTGATGTTGGTTTTTTTTTTTCTAATAAAATTTATATTACCATGATAAAAAAAACCTTGTTCTTAGGTGCATTTTATAATTTAAAGTTATTTCCCTCTCATTTTGAACCCCATTTCTCTTCAAAAGTGAAGTTAAACCTATTAAGTTTAAAAGGAGGCATCTTCACTCATTTCTCTTATGTAGTAAACATGGTTAAAGGTAGTAATTATAACAAAATTGGTTAAAATGATAGATTATAATACAATTGACTATTTAATGTGAAATGAAAATAACATGTATGAAGTAAAAATGGGTGAAAAGACTTTTACTTTATTTCTCTTTAAATTTCAAAAGAAACCAAAAGGATTTAATTAAATTAAAGGATTAGGTCTGAACTAGGACTTAGCTTAGCTTAGGCACAACAAGCCTTTAAGCTACATCGAACCCATCATGGTGTTTTCCATATGAGTTTGAGTAGGTAGATACTAGATCCCCTCTTGGTTAACTTGTAGAATCCATTGGGCTTTACCTCAGACAAGTTATGGTGGTTCCATATGAGTTTGGGTAGGTGGCATACCCTAAAGGATACCCTAGACGTGATAGTCTACTATATACGATATTAAAACTTAAGAATAACTTCTCAAAGTCATGCGAAAGCTTCAACACCATATGTAAGGCATCTATCACAATAATAGGAGATATCGGTGGGATGTGTAGTTCGAGATAGTAAATACATCATACAAGAAATCTAGATAAATATCGAACTTCAACATTATAAGAATATAGTCCTTACATCATCTTAGGGGCAGTCCCCCGATAAATCTCCAGACAACATAATATCAGCTTAGTCTCTCGCATAAAGAAACACTATTAGAACCAAAAGATATTAAGGGAACTCTATTCTGAGATCTTCAAAAGGATTTCCAAAAGCTTCCTAAAATATAATCCCACTCGGTTATATGAAGTCATTGGGCATAAGAGATATTGGTCTTATTTCAACAAAAGTCTATCGGACTATAAGCATAAGTAGCTTAGTGAGAATATTTCTGAATTAACATACTCGTAATGATAAATTCAAACAAGTTATTAAACAAGCATATGAATGCATCAAGCAAATGGACAAACAATACATATGATCTACCAGAAATCATATGATTTGAATGGATTTACTCCTCCATTTGGTGGTTAGGTGTTTCTAGCTCTTTACAACCCATCTTAGAAATCTAACTTATGTAGTTTATTTCTGGCTCCTACTCACCCATCATAAAATAGTTCTTTCTGGCTCCTATTCACCCATCTTGCAGACTTACGGCTCCTGCAAACCCTACTACTATGCTCTTGTCCCATTGAGTATAGTAGCTAATGAAATGAAACTAACTACATGGTATGCATGAATCAATTAATATATATAACTCGAAATATGTAATTGAAGTACTTTAAGGCGATCACAAAATTGCAGACACTCTAGCATGATAATAACAAAACACAATTTGATTAACAACAATTCAAGTCCTGCTATGCTTAGTATTCTTTCAACTAATGTTATCATGCATAATTCATTTTCATCTTTTCTTACTTCTAGTGCCTCTAGCTACAAGCACAAACAAGTATGTAAAAGGTAGGAGATAAACTCACTCGGCCATCCTTATTACATTTCTTTACTCGTAATTGTCACGCCCCAAGGGGTACCCAAACGTAACAGTCCGCCACCTTAATATTAAAGCTTAAGTATGACAACCTTAGTCATTCCCCTAAGCTTAGACATTAAGTGTAAGGCGTGCTCTCACAAATTTAGAGAACCATACATGGAATTATGAAGCTTAAGGAGATATAATAACAAATGAAGAAAAGAGGGTTCATAATATTCATTTATTCATAACAATGGTCTTACAAACTTAGAGGTATTCCCCAGCCATAAATCTATTACAAGAAAGTTTCTACATCTTATTCAATACTAAACTTCATCTAGAAATTCCTTATCCAATAAGAAAATACCTGACTGTAGGGTCTTCATGGCCTCAACCACAGACATGGGAACTGCAAAAGATATCTAAAGGGGTATAAGCTAATAGGCTTAGTGAGAACTATTTCCATAAATGATTTCTTGAAACAAAAATTCAAACAAGTTATTTAAGCAAACAAATAAGATGCAACATATACGTGGGCAAATAAGGCATATAGTTTTTCGGGAACTATACGTTGAATGGATTTACACCCTCCATTCAAGGTTTAGTGATACGTAACCTCAAAACAAGTAGTTTTAGTTAAAAAGATTCATGCTTTCGACCAATATCGCCAAGCATATGAAGTCTACTTGAATTGAGCCTTGCTTTTAGATCTTCCTCCAAGCATTTCCTTAATGTCACCAAGCAATCGCTTTCGGTCATTCCGCCAAGTGTTGCTTTCGACCAAAGCTTTACTATCCTTTTCACCCAAGGATAATAACTCAATGCAATGTGACTCACTTCATGGTATGCATGAATCCATTTATTATGATATCATAACATTATTATTATCAGATTTAAGGCAATAGAGAATCTCATACAAATTAAGTGTTACAATAAAACAAACATTAAATCAATTTCGGCCTCAATATCCTTAGGATTCTTTCAAAGAATTATTTTACATACATATCCATTTGTCTTTTCCTAATTCTAATGCAACTAAATTACAAAAACAACAAGTATAGCATTTTAAGGAAATAAACTTACGATGCCATGACGGCGATTTCTCTAGTAGATGAGTCGCTCACACACTCCACTTAATCGAAATCGTCTTCGGGGTATACGTATCCTTCCTCGGAATCACCTAGCCAAAGAAAATACCTAAGATGAGTATTTTTTGATGATTTTCTTGAATTTTGACAAGACAATGTCATGAGAACGTTAAATTTCGTATAAAGGAGAGTTCCAATTTAAAATGGCCATAACTTGGTCATTTTAACTCGGAATCGCGCATATAATACCGACTTCTACCTACTCAAAATATCTATCTATTTCTAAAACTATTTTTGTCAAACTAAACCATTTAGGCCCCAAAACAGTAGCGATAAAATTCACCACAAATCTTCTAACTCAAAAACAATTTTGATTCAAATATTAAATCATTCAAAATTTGTTGATAAACACTTAGTTATCTATATAGTTGAAAATTTTTCGTTTTATAGTTACTTAGCTCATATTTTATTCATGCTCAAGTGTTTGTTGTCCATTCATGTTTCTTGAGTAAAACAATATCAATTAAAAGTTCAAAAAACTATAGTTTATAAGAAATTTATTTTTTATAAATCTTTTAAATGATTATTTTGTTTTTCAAAGAATCACTTCATGTTTGACTTATTATTTTTTTCCTAGATGACCTTTTTCGAAAAGTAATTTTCTTCTTTCTTAAATTCTCTACATTGGTGTTATTTTTTATTTATTTTCTATATAATTTTTCTTTGTCCATTTGTTTGAGAAGATCTTTATTCGAAAATTTCTCATCCCTTCCTCATGTTAGGTTTTTCATAGAAATCATTTTTGTACCAAAAATAATTTTCTTTTGAAAAGCAAGATGGGATAAAAAAGCTTTTCATAGCAAAATTAGTTTCTAAAATTGTAGTGGGTTCTTTAGTAACTTGGAAAGGAATGACTTTATTTTTGTTAAACCATAGATTTTATATTTCATATAAACTTACTCCTAAGTGATAAAACCTTCTTTTTATCAATTATTTTTAGAACTTGAAAAATTTGGATAACAATCTTAATGGACATGATTTATGAGAATTAATAGCAAGCAATAACATAAATAATAAATAAAGTTAAGTACTGGGAGTCTTAGCTTCTTTAAGGCTCCCGGGACTAAGCAATAGACTAGTCCCAAAAGAAAAATAAAATGAAAGAAAGAAAAAATTTGTTTTGACTTGATGAGAACAAGTCTAAGACTAAAGACTAGTCTTAAAATAACAAGGAATAAATGAATTGTAATGGAATAAATAAATAAATTGCATTGCATGAAAATAAATAAATTGCAAATGAGCTTATATGCTCTAAAGAATATGTATATATATATATAGATAATAATACTTAGATATAATAACAATAGTAAGAACAAAATAAAACAATATAAACATAAATGGAGTTTCATTAAGAACAATACATGAACATAGTGTAGCTTCCATAACACTTAGTCTTTGGAAACTCACACTATGGTCATGTAAAGTTACATGATATGAGGAGAAGAAAATAATAGGAAAAGTTTACCTAAAAAAGGCTTTGGTAGTGTTATGTGGTTATGGGTTTTGTTATAGGTAGAAAGTGGTTTTGTGATTATTTTGAGAGAGTTTTGGGAGGATATTTGAAGAGTGTTTTGAGAGAGAATTTGAAAGAGTTTTGTAAAAAATTTGTAAGTAGTAAATGTGAAAGAAGTAAAAGAGGAGGGGGGTATTTATAGGAAAATGTGGAGTGATTTTTGTATGATTAAAATAAAAGAAAATTGAAACAAAATTGAGAAAGACAGAAGAAGGAGGGGGGGGGGGGGGGGGGGGGGGGGGGGTTGGTTTGCGCCGGCCATGGTGTAGGAGGAAGAGAGTGTGTTTTGTTTTATATTTTTGTTGATTAAATGAAGTAATAAGTAATGTAGATGTGAAATAAAGTTACGGGAAAAATAAAAAGTAAAGGTTATAGGTTATGGTGTTTGTAAGAGTAGGTGTAAGAAAAAGTAGAGAGAAAAGAATAGTAGAATAGTAATGAATAGTGTAATGTAAAGTAGATATGACTAATAAAGTACCGGTAGTAAGAAAATACGCGTATAATTACAATATATATTATTTTTACTTGTTGAAAAATTATAAAGCTGATATTTTTGAAAACCTTATATTTTTACTAGTTTAATAGTATTTTGGAATATTTTTACTATTTCGAGCTCCAGGACACTTTTTTCAAGAACCGTATCTGATCGAGTTCGAAATGAGTCGTGATTTTGCTAATCTGATCTTTTTAGGCTTCTTTGGGTAATTACGCACTATTCTATATTCTAAACTCCTATTTACTTTCACTGAGTTGCTTATTCGGGATTGCCGGACTTAAGCTATTACGTCTAACAAAGGTTTTGTTGACTTTAGAGTTCCGGTTGACTTCCAAATTAGGGTTTTAGGCTAAACCGATTCCAAAAATTTGAGTATTTACAGTAATGGTCCTTCGAATATGGATCCTTCCAAACGTCATTACCTAAGCGAAAGATATCCCTGAATTGAGTATTTCGTAGAAATTCTACTTGAACTCTCTAATTCTATTCTAATATTTTTGTCAAAATTCAGATAGAAGGAAATTCCAACTTAAAATGGCTATAACTTGCTTATTTTAACTCGGAATTCTACATATTATATACCGTTTTCTATTTACTTGAAAAGATCTATCTATTTTTAAGGTTATTTTTATCATAAAAATCCATTTAGGTTGCAAATAGCCATGGTACAAAATAGTTACGAATTTCATAGTCCTTAAAATATGATTTTCCAAACTTTTCTTCACCCTGAAATCCTTAATCAAAATATATGAATATTTGTATAGTTGAAAAAAATCCTTTGACATATATATATATACTCATATTGTATGCATGATTTTTGTAGTGTTGTCTCAACATTAATTTTTCACAAAACAATTTTTCTTTAAGAGTTTTAAATGATGAAACTTTGAAAATTTTTCCTTTTTAAATTTTTAACCCTTGGGTTTTAGAGTAATCCTAAGCCTTAACCCTAAGTCGGGAAGTCAACCGAAAACCTTAAGTCAATAGATCTCAAGTTAAACCCTATAGTTTAGATCCAGAAATTCCGTGTTCGTAAACCGAGAAGTAGAAAATTAAGCAAAGTGTGTAGAATAGTCCTTAATATTATTTGATTTCATAAAAATATCAAATTAGGTTATTTTCGGCTTATTTCGAACCCAATTGGATACTGCTTTTGGAAAGTGTGTCCGAGGTTTGGAAAATTAAAAATACATCTTTAATATTTTTTAGACTTATTTTTCATAAGGATTTCAAAAATATTGAGTTCACAATTTTTCGGAATCTAAAAATATCAATTGTAGCTTATATAAGCATATTTTGATCGTACCGGTAACTTATTTATTGAAACACTAACATAATTAAATTGATTATTTAATTTTATTTATGAAATTTCTGCCACTCATTTAAAAATATTTTTCTTAATTTTATTTTATATATTTTTCTTAATAAAAAACACTTTTTCAACCCATACTTCAAGTACACTTCAATTGTCACTTCTACACATTATTCATGTTTTCTTTCATTCTTTCTTCACTGCATCTCCCATGCATGGCAGCTGACCATACTCTCAAAATCATCCACTTTTCTTTTATTTTATTGATTTATTTAATGATTTAAAGTCTCTTTTAGTTAGCAAATTAAGTAACACAATTATAGTTTAAAAATTCAAGTTACAAGCTCACTAAACTCCTCTCTCTCCCTAGGAAAATCACGCTAGCCCCCTCCAAAATTCTGCTATTGTTTTATTATTTTTTTCAATTATTTAACACACCTTTGATATTCACTCTCTTTATTTAAAGACTCTTACTTACATACTTTCTCTCTTGCAACCCTACCTCACTTTCTCTCTTTACAACCCTACCTCACTTTCTCTCTCTTTTTCCTCTCTTTATTTCTTTCTTAGCCTTGTTCTTGTCAAAATACAAGCTGCCCCATCTTAAAAAATTACTTCCACATTCCACTCTTGAAGATTCTTTAAGTAAACTTTCTTCTCAAGCTGCTATAGATGCTATAGGTTGATTATATGGAGGTTTCATGCATCAAAGGACTCTCTATAATGCCTAAAGGCTAGAGATGATGATGCCAAAACTTTGAAACACTCCTCTTGTTTATGATCTATATTGATATTGCTATATTTGTTGTCTTTAAGACTTTATTATCTTCATATTTATATTATACTTTGTAGATCTAAATTTTTATAAAGCTTTGGTTATGTTTATGTTTAGATCTATAGGTTTAGGGCTTACTACCATGTATTTTTTTTTTTTTATATTCATGTTCATATTATGTGTAGATCTTGGATTTGGACTTAAATAAAAATAGTGAAATTCGTATCTAGGCAAGACCTATATTTAAAAACCCTCTTCCAAGTCTCAAAATGGAAGTTTGAGTTGAAAAAATGAAGGTTTAGTGGATGTATATCATCAATACTTTTTTTTACAAGAATCAAAGGTGGTTTTCAAAAGTTACTTTCAAAAATAAAAATCTTATTTTAGGATTAAGGCCAAGACATGGTTTAAAAACATGTTTTACAATTAAAAATGAAGATTTCATTCAAGAAATGGAAGGCCTTAAGATAGGATATGTAAAGGATGATTTTTCATAAGTCTTGATAGATTTTATCAAAAGATATGTTCAAAAACAATTTTTGAAATTCGGATCTAAACCAAGAACCATTTTTAAAACCTATTATCTAACCTCAAAATGAAGATTTAGGCAAAAATATAAAGGGCTCTTGGTATAGATATCCTAAGGATTTGATTTTCATAAGTTTAGATGAGTTTTTTTAAAACGTATTTCTAAAATAGAGAGTTTTGTAAAAGACAAGTCTAGATCTTATTTGCATTCTAAAACTCAAGTAAGAAATTCGGATTTAGGAAGAAATGAATTTTGAAAACCTTATTTTAGACTTCAAAACAAGAGTTTTATGTGGAAAATGGAATGTTTTGATAATGGGTGATATAAGAAAATTATTTTCATTGAGTCATGTTAGTTTTAGCAAAGGATTTTCTCAAAACAAGAAAATGAGTTTCAACTCAAATTTTTGGTTTTTACAAAAGTAAATTCTTGGAATTTTCATTTGGACAATCTCATTAGGATCATATAAGCATTTAATCTTTTATCTTTAGCTAGAAATTCTCTTTATAAGTGTAGAACCAATATTAGTTGATCTAAAAAGTTAAGTGGAACAAAAGTAACAATTTTCAATAATAACTCAAAACTTGAATTTTCGTAACCTTGCTGTACAGTAGCTTTTCCCTCAATTGACCTTGGATGTTTTATTTAACTTGGTAAATGGATAGATCTTTCGAAGTAGATAGAAATCGATATATAATATGCACAATTCCGAGTTAAAATGAGTTAGATATGACCATTTTAAGTTAGGACTTCAACTTAGGCGAAAATTGACCAACTTAGAATAGAATTGTTAAGTTTATTAGAACTTTATAAGAAATACTCATTGATGGTATTCCTTGTACTTAGGTGATTTGAAGGACAGATTTCCACTCCCAAGGACTACTACGACTAATGGATTTCTCTCCATGGCCGAGTGAGTTCATTTCTTAAATAGTTGTGCTCATGTATATGCTTGTAATCATAGTGGCATTAGAATTAGGAAAAGATAAAATTATGATGAGTTGTGATCTAATCTTGGTTGAATGAGACTTGTTGTAAAATCATTGTATGAGCTAGTACAGACTTGGATTGTTTGAAATTCTTTACGATCGCACTTAACTTACATAATTAACATTCCACGATTATATGAATAAACTGTACATGCATATCACGTAATGAGTCACATTGCATTGGCTAATATACCTTTGGTGAGACAAAAGTGTATTAGCGGAGGCGAGGGGGCCTGTGTTACTATTAAGGATGTGGGATCGCTTATGTTAACAGAAGTGGGGTAGGCACTTAAAACTACCATAATAAAACAATAGAGGTTGTATAATTTGAGAAAGAGATCGGGATTCTGATTGCATGACTTATGGACTATCCCAACCCCGAATGGAGGGTGTAATTCCATTCACATATGGCTCCTGGAAAGTCATATGCTTGTATGCTCACGTGCTTGTGCATTTCATATGGTTGTTAATAACTTGTTGTTATATACTGTTGTTGAGTATTAAATATTTGGAAATGAATCTCACTAAGCCTGTTAGCTTATACCCCTATAGTTTTTGTTGTAGTGTTCCCATTTTTGGGTTGTTCCGAGAGAACATTTTTCACAGGTTTATCTTTTGGATTATGGAACTTTTGAAGAAGTTGGGACTTAGTTATAGGCGTAGACTTCTAGGAAAGTCTCTTTAACATAAACTTTAATGTTTGTAAGGTGGATTTAGACTAGATAGACTTCTATTATTTTGGCAGGGATATGCCCCCTTGACTTTTGTAAAAAAATAACTTATTTATCTCGTTGTGATTTCTATTCTTAATGCGATTGTATGCCTTCTTAAGACTATTCGATTCAAAGTGTGATCCTAAAAATTGTGCAAGTACACCTTACACCTGGTATGTAAATTTATGGGATGACTAAGGTTGTCATACTTAAGTTTAAATATCAAGTGTGGTGGACTATCACGTTTTGGATATCCTTTAGGGCGTGAAAAAATTGCTGGAAGGAAAACTAAAATATACTTGGGTTGTTATAAGTGAGTGTTTTCCTTTTATAGTTTCATTTCCTAACTTTTCAAAAGTAATTTAATTTCCAAAAATTTGGTTCTTTAAGTTATCTACCAACTTTGTTTCTAATGTTTGAAAAATAAGCTTTTCAAAATTTTCCTTAAGTTATTGGTGTGGTCTAATATTTGGAGTTGTGTTAAATGTATATTTTCCTATCATTTTTATATTCTTTTCTTCTTTAGAAAACAATTTAACTTCTTAAAACTTTACTTTCTTGGCAAATTTTATTTTTTCTAAGTTGGTTTCTAAAATAGTGAGTTGATTTTTATCTTGATTTGAAAAATTTGTTTTATTCCAAATGTTCATCAAATGATGGCATAATCCTTTTAGATATGTTCCTAAGAAAAGCTTTCCTAATAAAGAATTGTCAATATTAGAATTTAGCAAAATTTTCATTTAAACTTTGAAAAGAGAATAACAATATTAGAAAACTGAGTCTTGTAGAAGCTTTCTTAGTAAGTGATTTCCAAAGTCTATGATGAACCTATTTAAGTTTTATAAAAGATGGTTGGGTTAAAATCTTAAATTTAATTCTAAAAATGGTATTTTTATGGAGTATTTAGTTCATATTTATAAAAGAGATGAGTTTCCTTTATTATTTGAAGAAATCTTTATTACTAATACTTTGAAATTTAAGATTAGTTTGGGTAAACTTTTGAAAAGAATTCATTAAAAAAAAAATTAGGTCTTTTGTTTAAAAATCATTTATTTAAGTAATAAGGAATTTAGTTTACTTTTCTTTATTAACAAAAGAACCCATTTTTACTTTTATTAAGACAACAACATTTTAATCATGCATGCATATGATTATGTATCAATGAAAAGTAAGAATAACACATAATAGTAAGAAATATACATAAGCAAATAATCATAATAATATGATCAAGTATTGAGAACTTTAGCTTCATCAAGGTATCTCGGTCAAGTATTGGGAGTCTTAGCTTCATCAAGGTGTCCTGATCAAGTATTGAGAGCCTTAGCTTCATCAAGGCATCCCAGAACTAAGAATAGACTAGTTCCAAAGAAAAAGAAAAAAAAAGAAAGAAAAGAGAAAGCAATAATAAAAGCAAGTTAGAGAGTTAGTGAGTATTTAGGCTCTAAGAAATATATAGATATGCATATAGATATTAATATATATATATATATATAAAGTTAGATTAGGAGCATAATAACAACATAATAACAATAATATAACAAAATAATATAATCGGTATTCTTAGCATGTGCAAGAACAAAACATGAATATGTTGTTGCCTTTACAACTCTCACGAGTCTTTGAGAAACAACATTATGGTCATGCTAAGTTACATGACATGGGTAAATAAATAATGATAGGAGTTTACTTAAGAGTGTTTGTGAATGGAAGGAAGATGGTAGATGAAAGTGGTATTATGTGAGTAGTAAGGAATGGTAAGTGGTTTATGTGTAATAAAGAATTATGGGAGATTGAATGGAAGAGAGTTTTGTAGAGAGAACTTGTGGAAAAATTTTGGGAGAGTTTTGTTATGTAAAATGACGATATGAAAGAAGTGGAGGGAAAGAGAGTATTTATAGAATTTTGGAGTGAAAATTAGATGTAATAAAATAAATTAAAAAAGAAATAAATTAAGAAAAGAGAGAGGGAGGGCCAACAACATTGTAGGGGAGGAGAGAGAGTGTTTTGATTAAATTATGTATTTTAGTAATGAAAATAAGTAATGTATAAGGTATGATGTGAATAAAGTTGTGTTGGAAATGAAAAAGTGTAAGAAATAGGTGTATAGGTAGTAAGAAATAAGTTGCAAGAAAAAATAGAGATAGTGAAATAGTAATGAATAGCAGAAATAGTACTATGAATAATAGACTAGACAAATAGAATACTGGTAGTAATAAAAATACGCATAAATGAGCTATATCCGATATCTTTAATTACTAAAAAATTATGAAACTTATATTTTTGGATTTCCTATATTATTACTATTCTAACGGTATAAATGAAATATTTTTACCGTCCAGTGTTCTTGGGTACGGTTTTCGAAAAATAATCCGGTTCGAGTCCAAAAGACATTAGAAATAGGTGAATCTAATATTTTTATACTTCCTTATATTATTACGAACTATTATAAAACATTAACTCAATTATGTTGTCTAGGGTTTTAGAGCGCGGGATTGTTGGAGTTGAAACTACTAGATTGTCTTGATCTTTGTTGACTTTTGAAATTTCGGTTTGACTAAGTTTATGTTATAATCCAAATTTACCCTAAAAATTAAGAGGCTTGTATCAGGGAACGGATAGATGAATCGTCTCATGTTAGGGTTTTGAGTTAAACGATTATTGAATTTTTTATTTTTTTTTTGACGATTCTCTTTTTTCTCAAGACCATGAAATCCCGTGTTGATCTTGTTTAGGGTTTGGTTTTAACTTGGGTTTGCTTTTAGGGTTTTGGTTCAGTATTTTCATTCATGAACTATTTCTAGGAATTGAGAAAAATTCGAAGGTTTACAGTAGGTGGATAGCTAGGTCTGATCTGGATTAACTTCTTGAATCCATTAGACTTAGGTTTGATGTAACTAAACTTCCTAAGCTTGTTGGACCTAAATGTTATTTTTTTTAAGAGAGATAGAGAAAGAGAGAATATTTGGCATATGGTAGGCTTTGTTGGATCATAGGATGCAAAAATATATGGATGTGACTTGTAAAAATATTTAGCAAGTAACAAACTTTATTGGGTCATGGGATACTAATATATGCATGTGATTTCATCAAAACTTATGAATAGGGTCATAGCTTTGCCAACAATTGATGGAAGTTTACCGATATAGGGTTCTTCATTATATTTCTCTTTATACTATATTTCACTCACTTCTTCTAGACTCAATTGCAAAAAGAACTTTCTCCTCACATGAAAAGTTTACTTCTTTTAATTGAAAAGATTGTTTATATAATAATATATCTGCATTTTTATTTTTGCAATTAATGATGGTCAATTTATGCCCATAAAATATCCCTTGATGATGAGAATCACAAGTGACTTACCTTGAGACTCAACACCTTTATACTTGGAGGCAACTTCACTAGGTAGTCAGATCAAGTTTGATAAGGGAAAACCTCAACCTAATGGCAAATCTATGCCAAAGAACCTTAGCATGTTGTGAATAACTCAAGTAATTAGCTTGGATTGGTCGAGATGATTTAAGCAAGAATCAAAGCTAAGAAATCCTCTCAAGAACACCATTTGTGAATAAAAATGGCAATATATTTTCCATTCATGATTGCTAAGTATTTATAGTGACCTAACATGCTTACAAACCCTAAAAATAACAAAATTCGTAATGGGCTTAAGTATGCAACAAAAATAGCCCAATACTCACAATTACATAAGATAACTTAATAAAACTCATTTTGGGCTTATGTAATAATTTAAGGAGCCCAAAAACACAACAAACTAATCAAGAAAAGTATTTTAATAATCTAAAACATAAAATAAAATAAGTTCAACTTAATAAAAAGAGCTCTTATGCAATTCACATCCCTTCTTGAAGCTTGATCTTCATGTTTTGTCTTTAGCACTTGAATTAAATTGATCAAAGTTTAATTTAAGTTTGTAAGCCAAAATTGAGACTGGACTCATCCTTGCAATCTTCTATTGTAGATAGATTATTCCACATGCCTTGCATCATACCTTGCATAACTTCCTTAAACCTCTTTGTCCTTGCTCTTGTGATGTGTCCTTGAGGTAAAGTCATGGGGTCCTTACTCTTGGTTACCTGATTTGCATCATTCCCTCCCTCCTCAAGATGATTCATCCTCGAATCAAACTCATCACCTACATTAAAAGGAGAAAGAGCACTAACATTAAATGTAGCACTAGCATTATACTCACAAGGTAAATCTAATTTGTAAGCATTATCATTGATTCTTTACAACTTAAAAGGGTCCATCTCCTCTTGGATTTAATTTGGATTTTCTTTGATGTGGAAACATTCTTTCCTCATTTGCACCTAACCCAATCACCACGATCAAAGATCACTTTCCTTCTTCCCTTGTTGACTTATTGTATGATTTGTTGATTCCTCTTTTCAATATTTTTGCACACAGTTTCATGCAATGTCTTCACTAAATCAACCTTCTTTTTCCCATTAAGACTACTCCTTTCATCACATGGTAGATGAACTAAATCCCAAGGAGTTAGTGGATTGAAGCCATATACAATCTCAAATGGTAAGAAACCTATAGTAGAATGCATCGCAAGATTATAAATGATCTCAGCAAATGGCAACCAATCTTTCTAATTTTTTAAATTCTTTTGAATGACAACAGACAATAAAGTTCTATTTACTACCTTAGTTTGTTCATCAATTTGTGGATGGCAAGTAGTAGAAAGCAATGATTTAGTGCCCAATTTATTCTATAAAATTTTCCAAAAGTAGCTTAAGAACTTTACGTACGTATCACCAATAGTAATTTTAGGAATGCCATGTAATGACACTATCTCCTTGAAGAACAAATTAGCTACATGTGTTACATCATTGGTCTTATTACATACAATGAAATGTGCCATTTTAGAAAATCAATCAACAACAACAAAAATAGAATCTTTTCCCTTTTTCAATCTAGACAAACCCAACATAAAGTCCATGGTAATATTATCTCATGGTTTACTAGGTACAGGTAAAAGGGTATATAAACCTTGTGGTAAAACTTTAGACTTAGCTTGTTTACAAGTAACACATATATCACAAATTCTAATCATAACTTTTCTTATATTAGGCCAATAGAAGTGTTCATTCAATGTATCTGAAGTTTTAGCAACTCTAAAGTTTCCCATTAATCTACTCTCATGAGCTTCTTTTACAAGTAGTTTATGAACACATAGGTATACCCAATTTATTTTCTTTAAATAAATAACCATCCATTCTATAATATTTACAAACAACCCCTTTCTCACAAGCATGATAAATATTAAAAGAGTAAGAATCATCGCCATACAAACATTTGATGGGTTCAAATCCCAACATCTTTGTATTAATGGTGTTTATGAGAGAATACTTTCTAGATAAGGCATCAACTACCACGTTCTCTTTACCTTGCTTGTATCTAATCACATACGGGAATGTCTCGATGAACTCACTCTACTTGGCATGCCTTTTATTCAACTTACCTTGCCCTTTGAGATGCTTCAAGAATTGATGATCAGTGTGAATTACAAACTCCCTAGGCCATAGGTAGTGTTGCTAATTTTCCAATGCTCACACTAATGCATATAGTTTCTTATCATAAGTTAGGTAATTTAGGGCGGCTCCACTAAGCGTCTCACTAAAGTATGCAATGGGTTTCTTTTCTTGCATCAAAACAGCTCCAATTCCTAAACTTGTAGCATCACACTTAACTTTAAATGTTTTAGAAAAGTCAAGCAAAGTTAAAACATGTGCTTTACTCAATGTCTCTTTAAGTAAATCGAATGCTTGTTGCTGCTCATTACCCTACCTAAAACCAACATTCTTTTTAGTAACCTTGGTGAGAGGTGCAATAATAGTGCTAAATTCCTTGATAAAACATCTATAAAAACTAGCTAAACCATGAAAAGATCTTACCTTACTTACCGATTTAGGTGTTAGCCAATTTTTTATAGCATCTACTTTTTCATCATCAACTTCAACACCCTTTGTACCAACAGCAAAACCTAAAAATAATTTGATCTAAATAGAAAGAATACTTTTTAATATTAGCATACAACTTTTCTCTTCTCAAAACATTGAGCACTAATCTCAAATGTTCAAGATGATAATTCAAATTTTTTGAGTAGGCAAGGATATCATCAAAGTAAACAACAACAAATTTTCCAAATGTCTCAAAACATGATTCATTAACCTCATGAATGTGCTAGGTAGATTAGTTAAACCAAAAGGCATAACTAACCATTCATATAAACCATGCTTTATTTTAAATGCAGTTTTCCACTCATGACCTCTCTCGTTAGAATTTGATGATATCCACTTTTCAAATCAATTTTGCTAAAACACAAGATCCATTTAATTCATCCAACATATCATCTAACCTAGGAATAAGATGTCTATACTTTGTTGTTATGTTATTGATTGCACGACAATCAATACATATCCTTTAAGTTCCATCCTTTTTAGGCACAAGTAAAGTAGGAACCACACATGGAATTATGCTTTCTGGCACATACCCCTTAGCCATCAATTCCTCAACTTGCCTTTGAAGCTCCCTAGTTTCCTTTGGATTACTTCCATAAGCTGGTCTATTTGGAATTGGTGCACTGGGTGTGAAATCAATTTGATGTTCAATCCTTGATTGGTGGCAATCTTTTGGGATCTCCTCGAGAAAGATGTCTTCATATGCTTATAAACGTGAAACAAACTCACAAGGTAAAGTGTCATCAAGTTCATTAGTAGAAAAATAAGGTTCTTATACATTAGTACAAGTATGGTCCTATTATAGTACATTGCCTCGTCGATGTCACTCCCCTTAGCATATTAGTGCATAGCCTTCAAACGCAACAACGATTAGCTTCATCTTCTTGGATCTGATATAATCATGGCACTCATACACTGGTTCAATCTTCTTCTCTTAATCCAAATATTCTTCAAGATCCATGCGATCAAGAAAAAGATGGAACCTTGAGCTTAATCCCTCCTTGACTACTCTCACATTTATTTCTTGCCTTAAACTCCTCCTCTTCTTCATTATCACAAAGTGACTCAGCATCTCTACATCCTCATGAATTCTTCTTTGCACATGCCTTTGTTGTCTTGGTGCATTTTGATTTTGATCTCTGGAAGCTTCTAATCTTTCTACTCAATTAATAACCTCTCTATATGTTTGTTAATGGCTTGAAAACATACCTTGCATGGCAGAAATAGTTCTATCCAAGTTAGCTACGTTTTTTGCAAGATCTTGTTGATCTTCATTTTGATGTGCTACAAAAAAAAGTTAGTGAATGGAAAGAAAAAATATTTAAATAAAGTACCTCACTTCACTCCCTCACATGTTTCACTTATTTCTCTTAGCTTTCTAACCTCTTGTGTTTAACTTAATGTATAATGGCTTTTCTCTCAATGATCTCCAACTTTTGCCTTTTACCCTTGTTGGTCCCAAAAAGATAACCAAGAGGGAAGGGGCGGGGGGGGGGGGGGGGAGGTGGGGGTGGGTTGGTTATAAAATTTACTTTTAAAAATTTTGAATAAATTTCACACCACTCGGTTATTCAAGTAAAATGGCTTTGAACTTCTTAAAACAATAAACTTAATAAATGAAAACTTTGAACAATAATTCGGATCAAAATGATTTGCTTAAGCTCACGAAAAATCAAATATCAATTCAAAACTTTTTGCTCCCAGAAACCTTCTTACTAACTCTCTAAGTAAGAAAAATATGAATAATTTACTCTCTGATTATACAGCATCAATAATAAATCACGAAATTAAAGAGAGATAAGGAGTAGACAGTGCAAAGCGATATATAGAGGTTTCTCCTCGAAAGTCAATCCTCTCTTCCAACTCCAAGCCGGGGTCCCGGTATTCCTTACTGGTTATGTTCCACTATCCAATCAAATCAACAAAGTTACAAGAAGTTCTTGACAATTCTCTTTGGCTACAATTCACTTAGCTTGATTCTCTCAATCAATCAATCAACTAAGCCTACTTGTAACTCTCAACTCATATTAAATGTGTAACAACAAATCAAAGGAATAAAGAATTATGTTTCCTTAAATGTATTCGCTCAAGGAACAGTAATAATAGAATATGATAGTAAATTTTGCTCAAATTCAAAGAAATTCGTGGCTTTTTTTTTTTCTTGTTTTTCACTTGATTATCCTTTTTTTTTTTTCTGTCTTGGATGGGTATACTTATCCTTATATCTTTCAACGGCTAGGAAATCAATTGGATAAATTTTGCTCCTCATTTTGTGTGTAATATCAGCTTCTCTCTTTCTTCAAAATCTGCAAATTTTGAATAACTTGAGATCTTGTTGTTGTAATCTCGAAATTCTTGCTCCAATGGATAAGTTTAAATCTCCAACAACTTGTATAATTATCTTGAACTTGAAATTCGAATTTGAAATCACCGTTGTTGACTTGTTCCTTCATCTGATATATAATGCAACAAAAAGATCGTATTTTCCAAAAATTTCGACTTCCTCGTATGGACAAATAATCATCAGACAAGTTCCTTGCATATTTGGATCATGTCTTCCATATTTCCAACTAAAACTTGAATAAACTGTTGAAGATGGATCCTTGTAAGTCACGTTCTTTTTCTTTTGCTGTCAAAATAGAAATTTCCCAAAAAAAATGAACTTTAATCCAACGAAATTTGAATCCCCATGGATATTGAACCAACTTTGTGGAACACATTGAGTGTATTACCCAAATATACTCAACATTGGAGATGGGTCTTCAAAAAATCAAATCCATAAAGAAAAATTCGAATTTGGAGCACACTGTTCGTGCTTAGCAAAAAACTGCAGGTCACCTTCTGACAAACCTTCTGATAGACCTTCTGACGAACCTTCTGATGGTTTAAAAAGCCAGTGGAGAACCTTCTGATTAACCTTTTGACAGCTCATTTGTTCTTGAAATCTTCTCCAAACACTATCTAAAGTATTCTTTGCATAAAGCCTCTTTTGAAATCATTCTCTTAAGTCATTTTAAACCACTTTGATTATATTGAATCCTTGCACGCTTAATGAATATGTTAGTTATTACTTACTCCTTTTTGTTATCATCAAAACCATCATTTGAGAGAAACCAACACCTCTCTTTCCTCGCTTAAGATTCTTACAAGAGTCAAATTTCACACTTTAGAACCAATTCCTCAAATAACTCCAGAAACAGCTAATAAGTATGATTTTTTTTATTTTTTTACACTAGTAATTCCCAATAATCTTGAGACCAAATTAACAAATGGTTTTGGGATTAAATATAATAAGGAATTTTGAATGGAATAGAAAAGAGACAATATTAAATAACTATAGAAGACAATACATATTTAGGTACTTAACTAACCTTAATTGAGGACGACCAAAGGAAATCAAGACCTAGCTTGTGTTAGAAAGATTCATTGATTTTTTTTTCCTTTTTCTTTTTTGTAATCTCCTCTACTACAATTTGTTTTTATTTTTTAATTCTTTGTTTCTCTCTTTTTTTTTTTTCAATTTGGCTAAACATCTCTCTCTCTCTCTTTTTTTTTTCTCACACCAATAAGATAGGAAATTGTAATTCAAGCAAATTATAATGATCTTTGAAGCAACAAGAATGAAAACTAAACACACAACACGATTTTTTTTTGAAGAAAAAGAAACCGCAACATGAACAATAAGATGGATTTTTTTCAAAAGAAAAACTTGACCTAGAGCCTAGGCTTCTGATACCAAATTGATGAGGACCACAAGTGACTTGCCTTAAGACTCAATACCTTTACGCATGGAGACAACTTCCCTAGATAATCAGATTAAGTTTGATAAGGGAAAACCCTAAACCTAATGGCGAACCTGTGCTAAAGAACTTGGCATGTTGTGAATAATTCAAATAATTAGCTTTGATTGGTCGAGATGATTCAAGCAAGAATCAAAGCTGAAAAATCCTCTAACGAACACTATTTGTGCATAGAAATGGCCGTGTATTTTCCATTCATGATTGCTAAGTATTTATAGTATATTAGCATGCTTACAAACCCTAAAAATAACAAAATCTCTAATGGGCTTAAGCATGCAAAAAAAAAAAAAAAAAAGGCCCAATACTCATAATTACATAAGATAACTTAATAAGACTCACTATGGGCTTATGTGATAACATAAGGAGCCTAAAAACACAATGAACTAATTAAGACAAGTATTTTAATAGCCTAAAATAGAAAATAAATAAGTCCAACTTAATAAAAAGCGCTCTTATGTAATTCACTCCCTTCTTGAAACTTGATCTTCATGTTTCGTCTTCTAGCACTTAAATTAAATGGATCAAAGTTTGATTTGTCTTGTAAGCCAAACTTAAGGCAGGACTCATCCTTGCAATCTTCTATTGTTGATGGATTATTCCACATGCCTTGCATAGCTTCCTTGAACCTCTTTACCCTTACTCTTGTGATGGGTCTTTAAGGTAAAGTCATGGGGTCCTTACTCTTGGCTACCGATTTTCATTAATTCCTTTTAGGGATGAAGCTTTAACTTATTTGTAAAGAAAGACAAAGGAAAATTTACATCATAATAATCATTATTGTAGTGGAACAAGTTTTCAATATAAATGGATACATTCTAGATCTATGGTGATATATCCTATTTTGCACTACAATTAACAAGTTCATAAAATTTACATTATAATCACCTTTAATGGAAATTTACATTACAATAATCACATGGAGAGCATGTTATATCATTTCCCTTGATGTTGTTTAAAGTTGTGCCATTGAATCAATACACATTATTGTTTATCCTTTTAGTCATTTTAGCATTGGACGTATGAGATAGGACAAGACAAAACCTATAGTTCTTTGTTTGGTTTCTTTTATCAGTTATTAGAATTGACCAAAAAAATCTTAAGGTGTAGGACAAGCTTTAAAAATTTTATCCCATATATTTTATGGTACAAAAATCAAATAGACAAGACAAACAACTTCAATTTTGAAAATTTCAAAATTATCCTCACTTCTAGTCATCTCTTTCTTCTTTCTTGAACAATATAATGAATCAAACAAATGAATATATTACAATATATGGGTATAATGGTCAAAATATGATGTCTCATCCTATACTTGTGTACACGAAACATTGAATAACACAAAAATCCTTGTCTAGTACCATACATACCAAAAGTGGTACAAGAGAATTGTTCTTTTCAACACTCCTTGTATTGTGCTATATAGCTCCTCTTGTCCTGTCCTATCCAATCCTTACAACCAAGTGTAAAAGTCTTCTTATGACTTGATACTCTTGAATTTCTACCCAAGCATGTTGATTAATGAATATAAAATAATCTTTCTAGGCAATTTTTAAAAATTGGAACATTTTCCGTCCCTTCTTTACTTCTAATAAAGCTTGTTGTAATATAGGTAAGATTTCATATTTGCATTATTATTTGCCCAATATAATCTTTTCATATGCTAAAAATCATATGGTTTTCATATTGTATTTTAATTTAACTAGCATTACAACCTATTAATTTTTGAGTTAATTAAAAAACCTTACTTATATTTTGATCAATTTGTAAACACATGATCCGTGTTAATTTTTTTGACAAATAAGTGACCTAAATTTCATATAAAAGTGTCAATATTATTTAATAAATTTAGAATGACACATGTCAATATCTTTGTAATGCTAATCTAAAGGCATTACAACTCACACATGTTCTCACTAGATATAGACATGCTAAGGCTATTATTTTAGTGATCCACAAATTTGAGTAATAAACATCAAACTCTTATATAAAGGATATGTTTTAAAAGAAAAAAAATTCATATAACATTTCTTCTAAACAACTTAATTTGCATAACCAAAAACCAACTCAATTTAAATTAAAACATTTTAAGAAAGATCTGAGAAAAACTTTAGATTTATAAAAACATTATAAAACTTTATACGATCTTCATCTTTGTTTATCTCCAAACCAGAATATCTAAACATCAGTGAGAAAGTCAGGTTCACTATCGTCCCCCCCATGGTCCACATAGACATCATAGTTTGACAAATAAAAAACTACTAGATCATCACCTGTTTCTGAAAAATAGAAAGGAATGAGTATAAAAACCTAGTACACCATACCACAAATACACGGACATAATACCAATTTTCACATATAATTTAATAATATATGCAACAATCAAATTCTTTGATTAGCCGAAAAGCAACACAGTTTAGAACTATTAGCCATTAGTCCTAAACTCAGAGGAACTCATGACCCCGTAAAAACCAGTATGGAAAATAATAATATATACATATATTGGTGTTGGGAACTCCCACACACCCTAAGTACCATTTTTACACCACTTTTAAGACTACAAAATCATCTCTGTGCACGACTCCACTTGGGATTCCACTTGGGACAATGCCACATACTGATCATCAGAGCTCCTTCCTAATAGCAACGGTCCTCCCGATGTACTAGACCCAGTCAGAGACAAGCAGCAAACTTAAATTAAAGCCAAAGAGATTTGGAGTTTTAAATTCATTTCTAGATTCTAAACCTACAATCACAAGCAAGAAGCAAGGTAAAGACATACCTGAAACAACTTTAAGAACATAAACCCTAATTTCGCCAAAACACCTAATCACATAAGTGAAACTATTTCAAAGCATTTTTCCACAAAACAATCATATTCTTATTATCATCTAAGCCTTAATTTAACAAGAACTACAAATCTAGGTTTGTACACACCTTCCTTCTTTGATTGTAAATCACAAATTCTACAATCATAGGGTTTTTCTTCAAATTTTCTCTTAAAATTTGATTCCCCTTCAAAATCCACTAAGAGTATCACGAGAAGTCATCTACTATAACCATGCCATTCCACTTCAACAATTCCACTAAGACTTTTAACTCTAGTTGGATCTATTAGATCTATATGCAATAGTTCTAAAGGTTTAGAAGATAATATCATATTCTTACTTTTATGTTTAATTGAAACCATTTTATATTTCAAACATGCATCACACTTCACATCCTAGTTTATGAAAATCTTTAGTAAACCATTAATTAGATTCTTTTTAGATAGTTTTTCAAGTTGATGAAAATTAACATGCCTAAGTTTTCTATGCCATGTGACAACATTATCATTAAAAGCTAGAAAACAATTTTCAAAGACTACTTTAGATGGCCGTACTAGATATATACTCATTTTTCTGAAACCTTCAAACATCTAATTTCCATCTTTATTATAAATTATGCATTTATCTTAATCAAAAGTTATTTTATTTCCTTTAGAACACATTTAACTTATATTTAATAGGTTATGTGATAAACCTTTAACTAAGCACATTATCTATAAAGAAGGGAGGAGAACCAATTGTAACAATAATTATTATTTTTACCTTATTATTGTCATCAAATCTTATGTAGCCTTAATCTTTCCAATCTAGGTTTGTAACCAATGAGGCATGTCCAGTGATATGTCTTGAGAATCCATTATTGAAACATCAAGTACCTTTGATTTTTGCTTTTTGTTCTTACATCCAAAAGAATCACATTACCTATTCTTAGGAACCCAGACAAGCTTGGGCCCTTTGAAATTCAAGCTCGTATGATTAACGGTATTATCTTGATTGTTGCTGAGTTTTTTTTTTTTTTCTTTTTCTATAATAACAAAACTTTTCAATATGTTCCATCTTATTACAGAAAAAGCAAGCATATGATTTGTTGTGATTATTGTCATTGTCATTGTTATTGTTGTTGTTGTTGTTGTTGTTGTTATTATTATTATATCTTGTATTCCTCCTATACCGTTGATTATAGTGATAAAGTCATTTTTCATACACTTTTGATGGAACAATTGGTGATAAATTGTTATTGATTTATATAGAAATTTAAGGAAATGTTACTTAACTATTCTTAAATTGATATTTCAGGTCACATAAGGACTTAAAGTTGCAATATGTGCAAATTAGAGGAGTTTGAAGCAAATTTGTAGTGCAAAACAACATACACCAGCAAATGATAGAAGTACACCACCAGTGTTCAACACCAAAGCAGCAGCCTTCATCAGAATTATACAACACTGCTAGTGTTTAATTAAAATTTTTACCAGCGTTAGAATTTTTGAAAGTATGTTGGCAAAATCAACTTCTACCTTGCCGAAGTTGAGCCAAACTAGCTCAAGAATAGATTGTAAAATTTTAAGGTCGGCATCAACATAGCCAACTTTGAAGTAGATCTCATCGATGTTCATAATTTTGATCCTATGCCGGCCATATGAAACTCTACACCGCCGGTTTTAAAGTAGTGTAGCCCATCCACAATTTACAAATCATTAACATCAAAACAAAACCGCCAATGTTCAACAGGAGTAGACCTATCCCTCGCCTTACGCCACTGACGTTGGATCTGTAACTGCCAGTGTAATTTGTAATTCTTCAATTTCCTTGGTTTTTACTTATAAATTCCTAGGGTTTGCTTCATTGGAGACACACATGAAATTCTAGAAGCTTACCTCCAGATCTAGAGTAGATTATACATCTTAGATTAGTTTGTTTAGAGACTTGTTTTGGTTTTAATTGTATTATCGATTGAAGCCTTGTAATCAATTGAAGATTGCATTGAAGACTTGTTTTGAAGTTTTACAACAAGGATATTGTTGATTGAATTTGGTGAATTCTAACTTTTTCTCTTTATGCAAATTCAATTGTTGAGTGCGATTATTGTGATTATGAATTTTGTTGTTGCAACTACTTTGTTTTGTGTTGATTTGATTCAATCCATGAGTTTCTAAGTTTTCATTATAGGAATATGATGAAGCCCTAGGATAGCTAAGATGATTATTGTAATCTTGTTATAAAATTGTTAGATTTGTAAAGTGTTCATGTTGTAATTCCAACTATAAATCGTGTTTTCTGTTAAACTAGCTTTATAGGGATCTTAATAACTTGGAAGGGAAATTAGGGTTTATAGAAATTCTTAAATTTGGGTTAAATTACAATTGCGAAAGTGGCGTGATTCAGTCTGATTTAGAAATTATCCATTGAGATTAATGCAATGTTTTAGATTAGTTTCTCGCTAAGGAATTAGGAGCAATTGGTTTAGGGTATTAGACAATTATAGAATTGGAAGATTCATAATTATATTTTTTATTCCATTGTTAATTTGTATAGTAGAAGCTAATGGATTGATTGGTGGTGCTAAAAGATTTTAAAACTTTAGATCTTGATAATTTCATATGAATATCCAGCAAGCTAATTGTTATTATAACAGAATGGCAATTTGATTTGTAAAAGTAGGGTAGATTCTTTTTTTCCCACATTCAATTGATATATCTTTCTTGAAAACACTTTCTTTACTCTCATTGATAGTTGTATTCTAGGATTAGAAATAGTTAATTAGTTAATTCTCTCAATTTTGACCGCCTGTACAATAGTACAATCGGATAATTGTTTAGTAGTTAAGTGATCCCCGTGGAAATGATACTCTGCCCATCATTGTATTACTTGATCTGACCTAGTATACTTGCTGGTAGAATTCGCTTAATTTTTATATATACATTTGCAGTGGATCATATAGCTATACTATGGTCTAAAAGGTTTTCTATAATTTGTTGTGTATCTTTTAGATTGTTGATAGTAGTTGTTTATGAAGTTTCATTTGTATGGTTGTCTAACATGTTTATTATATGTAGTACTCTTAGGTTCTACCTTCTCTTGTTTTACGGGTTCTTTAGCTTTAATGAAAATTGTTTTGTTATTTGTTTTTGAACTTTCACCATGGTCATAACTTAATCAGGTTTTAGATTTACTAATTCTTTGAGATGATAAAAGCATGCTAAATTTCTTGTCCTTTTATTAAACTTATTGAAGGTATTGCTTAGGGTTTGTGATAAAACATCTATTCTAGTTTTAAGTTCCTTAAGTTCACCTTTTAGAGTTGTTTTTTCTTTTTTAGTATTTTCCTTATATTGTGTCTTTTTATTCAGTTTATTGTGAAGAGACTCTTTATCATTTTTTACACCATTCAATTCTTCCATTAGAATATTCTTTTGATCATCAAGCTTAAAAATCTTATTCTTAGCCTTAGCTAGTACTTTAATTCTTGTATTTCTTCAACTTCATCACTAGATTCATATTCAGTTTTAGAATCACTTACATAAGATTGTGCCATAAAACATATGTTTGCTTCCTCATCATTGAATGTGTTTGCCTCATCATTTGATTCATCTAAGTCACTCCAAGTTGTAACAAGCAATTTATTCTACTTCCTATTTTTCTTTATCTTTTGAAGAAGTATTGGACACTGATACTTGATATATCCAGGATTTTTACATTCGCAGCATATTATATCTTATTTATCATTTTTCTTCTTATCTTTCATGTCTTCTTTTCCTACATATGAACCCTTGTTAAATTTCTTAAATCTGAAGTTGTTAGACTTCTTACCTTGTCTTGTTAGTATTTTGTTGATTTTCTTAGCAATAATATTAACATCATCATTACCCTCTTTAGAATTTGCGTCTAGCTTAACTTCAATTGCTTTGAAAGCTACTATTTTTTTATTTTCTAGTTTTGCTTTGGAATGAGCATCTATTTTGATGATAGTTTTCATATGTGACCCATAAGCAAGAAGTTTTTCACGTAATTGACTGAAGGATAGTTTCTTGAAATTTTGTGCTTCTTCTATAGTTGTTCTTTTGGAATCCTAAGCTCTTGGAAGTGTTCTCAACATCTTTCTTACTCAATCCACATCATTAAACCTTTTGTCTAAAGAAACCAACTCATTAGTAATAAGAGTAAATTGATTAAATGCTTCTCTTATATGTCATCACTTTTAAATTTGAAAAGTTCATATTGTTTTAGCAAAGCATTTAATTTAGTATCTTTCATTATGTCCAATCCTTCACGTGACTTATAAAGTCTATATTAAATTTCTTTTGCTGTTTGACATGAAGATATTAAGTAATATTTAAAAGGAGTAATAGTAGTTAAGAGCAAAATCTTAGCCTTATTGTTTCTCTCCATTTCATTCATATTATCCTCCAACATTATGGAGCTACTTTCTAATTGCACTTTCACATCTCTAGTTTCAATTACTTTCCATGAAGCATAATCATTTGCCTTAATACATAACTCCATGCGAACCTTCTAAAAAGAAAAGTTAGTACCATCAAAATAAGAAGCTCTATTAATAGCAATTGAACCATTAAACTCAGCCATATCGAAGATCAAATACTAATAACAAGCCTTGGCTTTGATACCAATTATTGGTCCTATAAGTTAAGTAACAAAGTTTTGTTAGGGGTGGGGGGGTTAGGTGGTGATGGCAGAATCCAAATTATAACTTCCTTCCAAAAACGGTTATGAAACTTTGTTACAAATGTTTACTCAAGAACTCTTTAAGCAAATCCTCTTGATTGTTAACTTTTGATATAGTTGAATATAATTATTTTAGATCTCTTTTTCTTAGCAAGTTATTAATAAAAAACATTTTAAGTTATTTTGCTTCGGATTCAATATCAGAGTTATATGTGAAATTGACAAAATAAATAAAAGAGAGAAAGAGAAAAGATTGTTTAGGTATGTGTAGTGATTCTACCTTATGCATTAGTTTATCTTCTAGCTCCACGCTAGGGTCCTGGTTGTCTTTACTAGTTTTTTCCACTAGATGCAATCAAATGAATAAGCACAAAGAAGTCTTGTGATCAACACAATGTAAACAAGCCGTGCCACCTATCTATCTTCAACCTAAGCTATCATACGGTCCTACAGGTAGCCTTTACCACTTCTCACACTAACTCAACAAATATAAAGAGATTGTCTATAGTCTAGAGGAAAACAATAAGAAAGATTCCTTGCTTTTTAGTACAAAGAAAAATATGAAGTCAAATAGCAGCCTTTGAAAGTAGATATGAGAGCAATAGACTTCTCTTTCTTTTTACGATGTGCAGGTCGGATTAGAGCTTTTGTAATTCTCTCAAGATGGCGGATTTTTGATACTCGCTTTTCTTAATAAAACTTCATGTTTTGTTCTTCAATCGAATCTTCAATTTATAAAGAGAGTCAACGGTCTTGTTCAAGCATAAAAGGTTGGAAATAATTGTTGTTCGTTGCTTGAGCATCTTCGTGAATCTCCAGCATGTGGTAATTTGAATTTCTTCCATAAAATTTGTAAATAAATGTTGGAGAATGATAGAAAAATATTTCATAAATTATCTTGTGAAATTTAGCGTCCAAACTAGATTATATATATGAGATAGAGAGAGATATAAATTTGAATTCCTTTAAGTGAAAAAGATATCTTTCCATAAGTGTTGAATTCTTCAAGCTGGTCGTGATCTTCTTCATATATATCTTCAATAGTTAACTGTTATTTATTATAAAAATTGCATGTCTCAAGCCTGAATTTTTCGTTTCTGGTTTAATTTCTTTAATCCGATTCGTATTAAACCCGAACCCATTTAATACGAACCCTCGACTAAGAATTAAAAGAAATTTAATTTTTGAAAACATTTTTGGAGTCGCCACCGATTGGAATTAGGAAAAATCATAAGTTATGATCAATGGGTTAGATGATCCTAACTTAGCTACTAGTCTGCGAAAATTTTGATTTACAAACCAAACTTTATAAACTAGAAAATTTGGATTCGGGGGCTAACCTATTAAAACCATATGGTTACCACTTAAAATTCATAATTTAAAATTTATCCTTTAAATGCTCAAAGATCTACTAATGTAAAATATATATATATATATATATTTACAAATTATAATACCCACAAATAATAAAAAAAATTATCATTATTCACATTAATATTTACAAATAAATAAAAATAACATTGATATTTACAGTTTATCTTGAAAGCTTATAATATTTATAATGAACAATGAATTAATTCAAGACAGAAATAACAAACCAAAAAAAGGTTTTTTTTTTTCATTTTTATGTCGCCCCGGAGATGCATACGTATTCGCTAATCGCGATTAGACAATACGTAGTTCTTTTTATAAAATATTTAATTTATTGGTTTATTTTTTATTTTGGAATTCTTTCCATTTTAAGTTTCTTAATTTTTTTTTTTGAAATTTTTAAGAAAATCAAGAAATTTTCAATATGAACCTATAAGCTACCAAATTAATTTGTATTTAAATAAAATAAAATAAAATTTTTCTAAGTGACAAAACCTTTTCCATGCATATTTCCAATTTTTTAAATTTTTTATTTTTGTTTTAATCATTTTTTTCTATAATATATATATATATATATATTTAAGAGAAAACTTACATGTAATAATAATAATAATAACAACTTGGATAGAAATATGGTACAGAGCGGGTCGGATTTCGAACTTGGATAGGACCTAAGCCGAACTCGAAGGTCCGGTCGGGTTGTTGGGGTTGGTGGCGGTGGTTGTTCGAAAACCACCAATTGGGTGGTATGAAGCAGCCAAAAACTATGGGATTGATCAAACTAAGGGCGGCGAGCAACTCGGAGGTGGTGATTTGGATCAAAGTCGGCCGAAGAAGATGGTTTCAAGCTTCCAACAATGGTGGCCAGCAATGAGTGTTTCGGGAAAATGGTGGCTAAGCTTCTACAATCAATCCAAGACTTCTAACAAGGAAATCAGACCTTCCTAAAGCTCCCGATCACACTAAATTTACTTGAAAATCTCCTAAACTCAATGAATTTGAAAATTTTCGAATCCAAACTAAGGAACTCCGATCTTGAACTTGAACTATCTCGAGTGTTTCTTGAAGTTGTGGATGTATTTATATGTGTTTGATTGCTTGTTGATGATCCTCGAACAGTGAATTCGAAGTGCTATTTATAGGATTCGAAATGGGAGTGAGGTGGCCATCGTGGTTAGTGGTAGTGGTTGGATTCATGTGAATCTGGATAGAATGTGATGATTACCTACCAAATTGGGCTTCTAGATGGGTGATAATAGGAGTAGATAATGATTCTAGAAGCCTTAACGGATCAAATTTGATTTTTTTTTTCTAATTTTCATTTTGCACTAAAAACAAACTTTTTGTGAACTTCGAATCCAAAGTTGAAAGCCAAATTGTGATTTTTGGACCTGATTCTTGGTTTTAATTTGTAGTTCTCCATGTGTACTTCTAGATCCCTCCATCAATTTCAAGAAAATGAGCTTAAACGATGATACTAGAGGAAGAAGTAGACGCGCGTGCACACATGTGCACTCTATGCATGCAACACGCACAGCATGCGTAACGCATGCGCTTGATTGAAAAATAAAAATCCGCTTTCGTGCGGATTCGAACCCTGGTCGCCTCTTTGCATATACATGTGTTTTACCATCAGGCCATTGGCCTATGCCTCGATTTTTATGCATTTAGATTATTTTAAGGTCTTACAAAAATGAGTTTAATTAAATGACTTAATTAATTAAATTGTTTAATTAAATCCATAATTAATTTATAATGAAAATTAATATTATTTCAAGCTCAAAAACTTGTAATAATTAAAAAAAAATTATTTTGTGGGCTTAAAGAAATAATAATTTATTATAAATTAAACCTTTAAATGGGAAAAAATTGGGTGTCTACAGTGTGTTATTTCTCAATTAAATTATGTTCATGTTATTGCTCTAAAACATCGTCCAGAAACATTCCATATATAGCTCACATAGCAAGTTTCATTATAAGATATGCTTAACTAACTTGTGATGCAAGATAAACATCCCCATTGGATCATAAACCAACTTTTAGTGGAACGGTTGCATATAATTCCCTTTTATATTCATTCCATGGATCTAGGTCTTCAATGTTTTATAAAAGGAAAGTTTAGCTTTTGAACAATAATCTGTGCTCTTGAAATCATCATAAGCTTACACGCATATGTTAAGGTTAAAATATAAACATGTTTAAGTGATAATTTCGAACTTTTATTATCATCAAAACATTATAAAACATTTTAATTACTTAGAGAGATTCTATCATTAATAAGGGAACTATGGGAGCATTAAAAAACAAAACAATTGAAACAGGAAACTAAAAATAAGCTTTAAAAATAGATCATGAAGACACTCTGAACCGCACATGCATGCTTCAAGGCTTGCCATAAAAAATCTCACAATAATCTCATAATTAGACTTTGAAATAGCTCGAAACACGGTCATGTAGTCTAGACAATCCATTTTAAGTACGGCTGCTTCATAGGTGGTGTCCTCCTTTGTGACTTCATTCTTTGTAAACAATGTTCTCCAGGTCTTTGAAGTAGCCGTATCTTCAACCACCACCTTCGGCGCGAGTGTATCATAAGGCATGTGACCCTTTGTAGCTTCATTCGCTTTCTCAAATTCTAACACCGTCTTCACTACGACTGTGTGCATCAAATCTAATGAATTTTTTTTTTTGGAGTCCGTAGAATGACTTGTTTGCACGTGTCGGTTTAAGCTAAAATACATAAATATATTTATATATTGCCCCCAAATAATACATACACGTTTTTCTTCTTCTTTTTTTGTCGTCTCATGGCAGGTTATTAATGCACATATATGCAAATATATATTTTTTATTTTTTTATTACCCCCAAGCAACATAGAAAATAAATCTACTTCATCATCCTCCTTTATATATGTGTGTGTGTGAGCTTGCAACATGTCGATTCATGCACATCTTGCTCCCTAACCAAACTTTTTCAAATGAAATGAAAGGGGTTTGGGCATAGAAAATACATATATAATTAGTTATGGCACTGCCTGACGCTTTTGCGTCCACAAAATAGCTACATAGCTACCTGATGCATCATCATAGCTTAACATTTCATTGAGAGCCGAGTTACATCATATAGGCTTACCGTCAGCATAGCAAGATCATTATATTTCTTTTCCCTATTTTTTCGTGTGAGTGAGGTCACAACACGATCACTTGCACATGTCGCTTCAAGCTCTCTCTATATATTAACATATTGTCCTCGACAATATACAAAATAACTACTTTTTTTGTATGCTTGTAGTACGTTACATGTACACTTGTTTCATATACTTGCATGCTTTTCTTCTTCCTTCCTTCCCTCTTTTTTTCATTTTTATTGCCCTTAGGCAACATATAAATAAATTCTCTTCACAATTTCTTTTTATGAGCTCGTAGTATGTTGCTTCATGCCATAGGAAAAACCCATATAATGAGACAACATCTCTTCACCTTTTTATTTTCTTTTCCTTCTATTTGGTACCTTCCATATCAATGGACATTGACACATGTTGAAATTGAATCCTTTTATTTCCTTGTCCTTCCCTTTTTTATTTATTTAGCACCTTCCACAAATACACATTGATATATTTGGAGCGCATCTCTTATTTTAGTATCAATAAATTATTCTCATATTGTAAATATCCACATAAAAGTGGTAATATGAGTATTCACACTTAATGAGATATTCCTTTTCCTAAATTGATATTTCCTATTGCTATATATGTTTAAAACTCTTTCTCTCTAAATTGACAGATGATAACCTTGAGAAAGACAAGCTATGTAGTGGTAAATGAGTACCTATAATAGTTGCCTAGCTATCATTCTAGTAGTGGTTGTCTAGCCGCTACAAACGCTGTTCAGTGATAGTTGTCTAGTTATTACAAAAGGTGTTGGTTGTCTAGCCACATTAAATACACTTGGTGCCATAATTGAGCTTGAAAATAATATTCTTGTTACTCATTGCTCATCATCAGCATAATGGTTTTCTGCTTCGTACCTTCATCTCTGTAATATATATATATATATATATATATATATTAATCACTAATTTCTCTTAATTTTCCATGTAGTAGTACTTAAAAGGATTTCGATAATCGGGAATACCATCAAGGTATAGCCTTAGCTCATCCCAGCGATTTCGAAATCATGGTAGTCGCGATGCGCAATTGTCGAGTATTAATGGAATATTTTATGGAAGGCTATACGATTGAAGTAATAAAAGTTTCTATGTAAGGGTGATCTGTTGTCTTGGTATGGTGCTCATCTATTACTTTGTTGCAAGTTCCCCATCCCAAAGTCCTTCCGTGCCTCATAGAGTAATTACACTCCACTAAAGTTTAGAATTTCTCATATAAATGAATTATTATTCCTTCCCTTCTGTTTTATTTATTTATTTATTTTTATGTTTCTCATTCACGCTCAAATGGAATAGGGAATAAATTTATGTCCCATCCACGTCTTTGTTGTATTTGGAAATAAAGAAGTCCCACCACTGCCCATTGTCTTCATTGCTTGGAATATGGACTCATTTGCTACATTATTATGTCTAGAAATTTCCGATGATTTCTCTTGCCCATACTACTTGGTTTAGCTTATTTATTTATTTATTTATTTTTAGTTATTCCTGCCATGGCGATTCATACCGCTTTTAGCCGGAGTAATATTTCTACATGAATTTATCTTTTCACCTAGAGCGTGTGTTAAAGGATATCACCATCGACTTATTCTCTTTTCTTGAATTGATGAGAAAGGATCAAGCTTCAAAAGATTTTGGACTAACTAGATTTAATAATGGAGTATCAAAGTTTAAATGGGAAGATGAATTGGATCAAACGGCTAAAACATGGAAGAGAAGAAGCTGTCAAAAGTTGCAGGAGTGTTTATGCTAATCTTATGCCGCCGGCCTTGACACCCTATGCTGCCGGCGTAGCCAGGATGCACCATCAGCCTTCAGATGGCATTCGACATACACAGAACGCAAATTTTAAATGCCAAAGCTTACACTGTCAATATTGAATATTATAGGCTGCCAGTGTTCAAAGTTACAAACTAATGTTTCTTAGAGTCTTTTTATATTCCTTTGTTTAATTGTCAAGTTTGTCTTTATATATTCCTAGGAGTCATTAATAGGTTGTTTATTATCAAGTTTGTCTTTACATATCCCTAAGAGTTATTTTTTGTGTCTTTTTATATTCCTTTGTTATTATTATATAAGTCTTTTGTTTCGTTTTATAAAAGGATATAGAAGTTTTATGTTATTACTCTTGTGAAAGTCTCCTCCTCTGAGAGAGTTTTTGTGAGTTCTTGATATAAGAACTTGGATTGCGTGTTCTTTGCAATTGTTTATGAATATTGAGAGTCTTTATCTTCTTTATTCATTCTGTTGATTAAATCTTGGATTCTTTTGACCAGTGATTGGATTTGTGATTCGTGGAACCTATCGGATTACGATTCTTGTTAAGATCCAGTTTGATTTTGTGATTCGTGAGTCATATCGAATTACGAGTTCATTCATATCTTTTGTTTTCTCTATCTCTTTTATCCATATAAAACCTTAAAAAGATGAAGAACCCTAATTGTTGAAGAAAATAGATTCTAACCTCCTTGGATTCATATTAGTTGGTATAAAAGCTTTTGGTTTGGCGTGCTTCGATTTGGTAAGTCATCATATCATCTTGATTTACATTTTCTTGGATTTAGGGGTTAAATTTTGGTTGCGTAGATTTGTATTTTGTTGGTGAATTATGGGTTTGGTGAAATTAGAATCTGAGAATTGTTGTTGTTGAAAATATGTCGAGATTTGATTTCCAAAATCATCATGAAGCAGAATTATATTGATATCATACAAGGAATTTTTATAATGGTGTTTAAAGATCGCATGATAAATCTAGGCATATTGAAAGCAAGATTAGGAAAATCATTTGTGACAATTCTCATAGGCAAAGAGAGATGATAGATGTAAAGCAAGAGTTGAAACAACTAAAGAAAACCATTGATGATGGGTGGAGAATATTAGTGAAAGGACATTGAAAAATTTAGAAAAGTCATAAGTGAAGATTGTTAAAGTTGAACCAAAAGCTACAATTTTTTATGACAAGAATATTAGGATTGAAAAAGTTGTTGAAATTGTGAAGAAAATGTATCTGAAAAGAAGAGGTAAAGGTAGAAAATGACAAGGAGGAGATCGTGGAGGAGAAAGCTGATGACATTCCTGTGGTGCAAGTTGAGGGAGAAAAAGTTGTTGTTACTGCTATTCCTTCAAATTTGCAGGTGCAAGACGATTCATGTCATCGAGAGAATTTTTTCAAGCTAGATGTATGATGCAGGAGAAGGTATGCAAGTTGGTTGTTGATGGAGGTAGCTATGCAAATGTGGTTTCCCAAGATTTTGTGAAGAAAATGAATTTACGTGTGATTCCACATCTAAAGCCATATAGCCTTTGATGGTTGAGTTCTCCAGATGTTCTACATATACATAAACAGGCTAAAGTATGCATTGCTATTAAAGATTATATGGACATTATGACATATGATGTAGCTCCTACGGATTGTGCTTAGATATTGTTGGGTAAACCATGGCAGTATGATAGACGAGTTATCTATGATGGATATCAGAATACATACAAGATTAAAAAAGATAGACAGATTTTTCTATTGCTTCCAATGACATTGGATGAAGCTCAACAGGAAATATTTGAACATGTTCGGGCTAAGGGTTAAAGGAATTTATCTTTGTTTCCTTACAGGTCTTCCAAGACAAGAAAGATAATGACTCAAAAGTTTCAGGAGATTCAATATGTTCCAAATGATGTTCCATCCAAATAGAATTATAAGATTCGAGGTTGAATCTTTTCCAAGAAGGGGAGAATGATGAGAAAGGATCAAGCTTCAAAGGATTTTGGACTAACTCGATTTAATAATGGAGTATCAAAGCTTAAATAGGAAGATGAATCGGATCAAATGAATAAAACATGGAAGAGAAGAAGCTGTCAAAAGTTGCAGGAGTGTTTACGCCGGCCTTGACACCCTACGCCGCCAGCGTACCTAGGATGCACCGTTAGCCTTCAGATAGCGTTTGACATACATAGAATGCAAATTTTAAACGCCAGAGCTTATACTGCCAGCATTGAATATTATAGGCCGCCAACGTTCAAAGTTACGAATTGATGTTCTTGGAGTCTTTTTATATTTCTTTGTTTAATTGTCAAGTTTGTCTTTAGATATCCTTATGAATCATTAATAGGTTGTTTATTGTCAAGTTTGTCTTGTCATATCCCTAAGAGTCATTAATAGGTTATATTTTGTGTCTTTTTAAATTCCTTTTTTATTATTATTATATAAGTCTTTTCTTTAGTTATATAAAAGGATATAGAAGTTTTAGGTTATTTTCTCTTTTGAGAGTTTCTCCTTTGTGAGAGTTTTTATAAGTTCTTGAGATAAGAACTTAAATTGCATGTTATTGCAAATCTTTTATGAATATTGAAAGTTGAATTTTCTTTATTCGTTCTTGTTGATTGAATCATTGATTCTTTTAACCAGTAATTGGTTTTGTAATTCATGTAATTGCAATTCTTATTGCAAACCAGTTTGTCTTTGTGATTCATATTTCGAATTACGATTTCGTCTATATCATTTATCTTTTTTTTTTTAAGTTTTATTTACCTATAAAGAGAACCTTAAAAAGATCTTTCCTTTACTGTGCAAGATTTGCTCTTTCTTGATAGAAGGATTGAAGAAACCCTAATTCTTGAATCAAAGAATTTCTGACCCCCTTAGGTTCATATCACTTAGGACTATAATAAATGCCATGGTATCCTTGAACAAGGACTTCTCCTCAAGCCTTGCCATACAAGCTTGAATTTCCTCAACTTGAGCCCTAGCAACTGGCACGAAAAAGCAGCGACGGACCTAGGGGGATCAGGGGGCCCGACCGTCCCGCGAATTTTTTTTCTAGTAATAATTATAATAAAGGGAAATGGTTATGGCAATAAAATAAACATTACATAAAACATTTCAATGTTTTGAGAAAAAGTGTGGCCGTAGGTAGTTTGAATTGAATGCTGCAATCCTGATTCACATTACCATTTTTTTAAAAAAAATTTGTTAATAGGTTTCATTTAGTTGGCAAGTCCATTTAATATTTACATTGTTTTTTTTGTTTTTTTTTTTTTTTAATTTTAATAGGTTTCATTTATTTTACATTTGTTCTAGTTTTTAATAGGTAGTTTCTATTCATTTAATGTTTTTTTATAGTTTTTAATAGGAGGAGATGTAGATAGTTTTTTATAAAATTAATTAATAATTTAATGGCCAGAAAAATTAATAACTTATTAAAAAATGAAAATGTTATTGAGATAATTTTTTGTATTTTATATTACTAATAATTTATTCAATATTGTTAATTTTTATGGATCAATTTACTAGAGGCCAAGGGGGCCTTACCTCTCCCTCCCCCACTCCCCCTCCCCGGGGGCTTGTTAATTTTGGGTTAGTTAGTGTTTTTAAACGTTCATTGGGTTTCCTTATTGAAACAATGTAATTTTTAAAATTTTAATAATAAAATATCTGTATATTATAAAAATAATTTTTTTCAAACACTTTATTAAGCTAATTTTTCAAATGCTTACAAGACATCCTATAACTTTTGTCATATGTACAATGTATTTTATAATATTTCATATATTATTTTTTACATTTCCAATGAGAGCAACATTATTGATGACCACACAATATAGAAATGTAAATGAGAACAAATCTTTTGGATATTTGATTTGGTGAAGAATTTCGATTCTCCAATCATTTTTTCTTCAGTAAAAGAAATGACATATAAATATACATAATTATCATGAACTTCCTTATACAAGTGATGAGTCTCTTCTTATCACATCCAATAAAATAAACTTTCTATATAGTATTTTAGTGAATTTCTAAATATTCATGAAAAAAATAATATTTTATGTAATAAAAAGTTTAGTTTCATGTTGTTACATTCCATATAAACAAATAAATGAATCTCACAATATGTAATATAATTAAGAAAATTAAATGAACTCATAATATGAATAAATCCAACATGGACTTAAGAAAGAAAAATTGGCCTCCCAACAATACCGTATTCGTCCTTGCAAAAGAGGTCCCCTCCACATCATCTTTTTATTAGTGATTGTGCCCTAGACCAATTATTGGATATTGTCATTGATAAACATTTCTATTATATTTTTTACATGTTTACTTTATAATAGAATCCGTGAATAATTTAATTATTCTAAATGTCCCTAGATGCTCATCATTGTGGGAACAATAATGAATTAAATCTAGTATGAGGTTTGACTGATAATCATGGGATGTTTATTTGTATGGAGATACAAATCAAACTCATAGGTACATGTTGGAGAACCATGTACTAGATTGACCCGCTTTGAGATCACTACATGGATTAGTGTCATAAGTGATTCTCAAAATAAGATGTCATCGTATCCTCAGACCTGAAATCACCATGGATTCCAACATGAGGAATATTATGTTTTAACTCATTCAAACGTTGTCTTTAACCAGATAATTATAAAGGTTGAGATTGGGCATAATGTAAATCATGTAAAGGAAGTTGAGTGATTAAGATGGAATTTGTCCCTCTCATTGTGAGAGAGATATCTCTAGGCCCCTCGATGAGTGAGACTGAGAAATGCATGACCGTGCTCAAATGAATTGATAGTGTGATCAATTTCATTTGTTTTTATCAGTTTACTTAGAAATCGAGAAATGATAAGATTGAACGATATAAAGATGACACTATCCATGCCTTATATTCAATCTAGATATCATGTGACAAAAGGATAGTGACATAAGTTATGGATTAGGTAAAAATCGGATCACCGATCTTCACTTAATTTGGGTAAACATAATGTCTTGCTAGATACCACTTTTGTTTTGTTGACTAAAATTGTTTTAGGTCAATTGCCAACATTAAGTGAACCTATAGGGTCTCACACAAAAAAACTAGTCAAAAGGATCATGGACTATATTTTAAAGTCTTGTGGGAATAATAATTTATTATTATTAAGAATAATAATAAATTAAAGGATCATTGACTAAATTTAATATCTTGTGGGAATAATAATTTATTATTATTAAGAATAATAATAAATTAAAGGATCATGGACTAAATTTAATATCTTGTAGGAATAATAATTTATTATTATTGAGAGTAATAATAAATTATTACATTGTTATGTACAAGAATATATTTTAAGATATATTACCCTTATTAGATTAAGGGGCACTAATGTTATTACTCATGTGAGAATAATATTAGTATAAAAGGCACATAAAGAGATCTCTTTAAGGTTAACGACTTATCTGTCGATATTAGACCGGCAGAGAAAATCTGCAAACCCTAAAGAGTGAAGCACGAAGAGTCATGTGTGAAAATCCTAATATCATCTAGAAATGTTCTAGATCACGCTAGCACGTGAAGGATCCTTTTGAAGAGTGCTTGTTCGTGTGGATACCGTAGAGGGTATTGTGATTTTGCGGTACCTACAGATCCGATCTGCAAATTGATTTCAAGTTTCAAGCTTTTAGAGGTATGAAATCAAACTATTTGTTTTGTTTTAATCTAATCAATACATATGGATACTGGGTTAAAGGGTTTTTTTTTTTTTTTAATTCCACTGTAAAAGATTTGATCTTTATAATTTTAAGATCCTATATGGAAACCCAACACTCTTCGCTGTCATTACATTCAAAAAACCCACACAAAAGAAAAAAGGCCTCGGCTGGTGATATTGAATTCCTTGTGTATTCCCCACTCGCTCCAACTCGGTCAATTCTCTTGGCAGCCTTAGGCAACAAATTTCCCATCCAGAACCAGTTCTGATCGAGATAACATCAGGTTTATTGCCAAAAATTCATGCCTCGTTTTCTCTTAATACTATGTTCTTGGGATCATCTGCCACTTCTATATATCCGAACTTTTAGAATCACGCTTATATCTTTGCAGTGAAGGAACATCATGCATCGTTGCTTGGTACCTCTTCTCATCATGAAATAATGTCTCTGGAGTTAAGCGATCACATTGATGACCTCATCATCCATATCAATCTTATACCTGCTGAATATTATTCCTTATGAGGCTCTCAGTGGATCCCAAATGTCTGTCCTTTCCCGCCAGGTCATCCTCCATATCAACTATACCACTGCTCCGTAATTCATCCTCTTTTTTACGGCTAGAAATTTTGTCGACAAATGCTTCCATATATATATTACTTTCATTTCCCTAACCTGTCCAATAAGGTGAGCTCTTGCTACAGCTTGCTCCTCATTCTTAGGATTGGGATCAGGATCATATATAATGCAGTATCTGCAAATTAGAGATTAAGACCCTCTCTAGTTGCACATATACTAAGCAAAAAGATAAGCAATGTGAATTAGGGTTGTTGAAGTCCACAATAGTTGATTCACGATCTTCCAAGCTAGTTGTCCCATCAGTACTTCTGTAAACAAGGTCTCCTTCGATATATCATGAAGTTTTGTCGATGTACTGAAGAGCAGTTTATGGTGCCCCGTCGTTTGCAGTTTAATAGGTGTCCTATCCCTTGAAAAAAATGTGAGACCTGATACCATGTGTCTGAATTGCATTCCTTTGACATGGTCTGATAGAATATGAATATTTGGATTTAGCAAGCCTAGTGGCAACTCGATTTTAATGTCACAACCAATTGTTGGTTAGATTCTCTATCATTATGTGTCCAGTTTCGTTTTGGTGTTGCTCTTATGTGTGCCCTTCACTTGTTTGAGTGCAATTGACTTAGCTCTAGCATAGTATCTCAATTGCTGATAGGTCTGAATTAACTACACATAGCTTGGTCTCCTGAGCTCCAATTGGCATAGCTTTTTTTCATTTCATGTATATCTTCGAGATGGACGCAATGGTAAGGGGCCGAAGGCACCTTATCCACTCGATTTTTCCAAAAAATGTTGTTTTCTCCGTGAAAAATCAATTTTTCCGAATTCATGCACTGCATTACCCACTTTTTTCAATATCATTCATCGACTTCTTATTCTGTATTATCATTAAACTCATGCTTTTCTTTTTCTTTTTAGGTACAATATCTAGGTGATCTCTTTCTCCACCCCTAAGTGGTGGTGACAGCGTCCTTTGCTATTACACTCCACTTCAAAGAGTATTGTCTTCATTGTACAACATTGTGGATATTTCAACCATTTTAACCATGGGTAAGGAATCTAAGAAATAACAATCTTAGAACACTAAAACTACCAAGCAAAAGACCCTAAGAGTTCGTTTAAATGGTCGAGCATTAGAGGTACCTTCTCCTCGTAGTGTATGGCTAGATGCTACCATCACCAAGGATTTCTTCTAAGCAAGTGTGGAGAAGCCCAATATATATGAGTATCCTCCTGCGGAGGCTACATAATGCTTCATAGAACCAAAGCCTCATCCCTAACATAGAGTTCTCATGTGGAAGAAGTCAGTATTGCGTTTCAAGAATGAAAGAAAGGAGCTTCCCCTCTCACATACCCAATTCTTGTGTTGAAGTTAGAGGGTAGCTGGTTGGTCTAACTAAGTGAAGTGCATCATCAACAACTCAGGATATGTGGAGAAATTACATAAGGTGGGAGTGTACCATGTAGTACTCATCACTTTCAAGCTACACTTCTCTTGCACATGACATGAAGCCTTGGCAAGCAATTCTTACTAGATAAAGTGTTCAAACACACCATTGTGACTACATGGGGTAAGATTACCCTAATTCTTAAGTGTCTTTGTTCTATTAAGTCTTTGGTCCTTAGGACATACTGACATTGCTAATGTCAACGCTTCTAGTCAAGAAAAGAAATTGCAACATCTCTTAATGGCTACTATGAAAGAAGCTTAAGGGAGCATGAGAGTGAAGGAGAAGATGGTGACTATGATGGTAGAGATAAGTCACTACACCTAGAAGGTGGTGAGGTTCAAACGCATGCCAGTACTTCACTTTATGCTAGTATGTATGGTGATGACATAGCTACCATAATGAATAGTCCCACAAACACTTGTCTATAGAGAATTAGAATGTTCCACCTCCACCTCCCTTAGTTCCTAACATGCCACAACACAATATAACAAGCAGCTCTAATACAACAGTAATGTCATCATGGGGGTTTACCACTTTCCATTGTTACATTGTACCTTCCTCTCTTCTATGTTCATTAGAACAACTGAATGGGATAGAAGGTGACTTTTTGTTAGGTTTAGCATGTCTTGGTGCTGAAGTGACTAGTGATATTATGGTGTTACTTAAGAGGGCTGCTATGCTCTTGGAAAGAACATGGGATACATTCCCTGCAACAGAACTAAAGTTTTTTATAAGTAGCATTGCCACAAGGCTTGCCTTCTTTAGACTAAGTAAGATGAAGCTTATTACTGCTGAAGCTAAAAAGTTATTGGATTACCAATGGCATTGTTAAGCAACGAGATCGACTCGAAGCTAAAGCTCAAAGAAGTTGAACTTGAGATTAAAAGAAAGCTTGGAAACAGTGATCTTAACTCGACTGTAAAGTTGGTCGTTAAGCCATAAAGTAGTATTGTAATTCAATTTTGTTTTTACTTGTATACTTTATTTAATGATAATTTACGTTTGAGAAGTACTTGATAAATGAAAATAACATTGACTTCCTTATTCTGCTTTGCCACTTCTTTGATTTTATATTGCAAAAGTATATTTACGGTATTTATATAATGTATTGTGTGCTTAGGATAAAGCATGCCCATCTAGCTGCACCTACATGAAATAAGTAGGATGGTGTTAACACCATCTCTAATGACTTGTTAGGTCTTTAGTAAGATGTTGCGCATCGGAGTAATGCTCCTGTTTGCAAGCGACAACTTCTTCTTAATGTTGTTTGTCAACATACAAACAACAACAATATGCATCATGTTATTTAAAATAACTATATTCTTAGTTAAGAGGTTATTGCTCGTTACTTAATTGTTAAGCGCATACAAAATGAGTGTTTGACCACATTTAATAAACGTGGCTAAATATGAATTAAACGTGACAAAAGATTTTTGGTCTTGTTTAAATACGCATGGCCTATAGATATCGCCAAAGGTCCATTGTAGATTAAATATGTAACGTCAAAAAATTAAAACGTCGCCAATACAGATTTGGTGCCAAATGGGCTTTATTGGGTAACGTTTAAATATGGCCAATTGTCCATGTATTTGTCACACTTATGTGTGGCTAAATGTACTTAATCTTTATCCTACCAAAAAATAAAGGTAGGGAAATTTAGGATTAGCGACATTTACACATGACTAAATATTTTTATTAGCGACGTGCACACGTAGATAAATTACGAAATTGGAGATGTTTAGATGTAGCCTTGTATAGATTGAATAACCATTACATATGGTCATTAGATTAAAAGCACGATGAGTAAATGTGGTAATTCTCCCATTTCTTGTGGTTTAAACATGGCTATTTAATCATGTTGGCCATGTCTACACGTAACTATTCAATTAAAATAGTAATTTTTAAATGTAGCTATTTATTTAAATTAATGTGGTTTACACATGGCTGTTCAATTTGAGAAGATATGAGAATTGCTATTTAACTTGATTTGATTCGCCAAAATATACCTGTTCATTGTGCATTAAATGCACGATTAGTAATATATACCTATTTATTGTGTATTATATGTACAATTAGTAATATACACTTGTTTAATCACAATATAATTCATAGCTGCTATTGCTTCGATACATGTAATTTATTTATGAATAGATATCACCAACACATCTTGGTGCACAATGCACTCTATATATAATAAAATTCCAATAACACAAAAAATACTTGAAGATCACCAAGAACATCCTTATAATAAAGAAAGAAGACAACATTGAATAATATTGTTTAGTGTCCTTAAAAGAAACATAAGCACAAGCACAAGCTCTAAATTATATCAAAATGAGCATATGTGTACACTTCATCACAATTGACTCCATTCATTTCAATTGGTTCAACCTCCCTACCTCCAAAATACAAAAAACAAAAAACAAAACAAAATGAAACTAAGTTGTTGATTTTCTTTCTCACTATCCTCACCATCATCATCATTCGATAGACCTAGTGAAGGATCTTGTGCACTTGGAGAAGGATCTCCTTCAGCTGGATTTGTTGTCACATAATATGCAGATATAATTATTGAATGATTCAAAAAAAACATAAGCGAGATTATGAGAAAAGACCCATAAGCACTAACCTGAACTACTTGAAAAACTTGAGACAAGTTGTTGTACAAGTTGAGTTAGTTGAACAAGCTAGATACCATTGAATAGCAAATTCAATTCAAGAAAATAGGAATAAAAAAACTCAACAAGTTCACTTCCAATTCGTGTGATAAAAAATCTCCATATATGAGTTGACTTGTACAATTTTGCAAAATTTTTGTCAAAGATACATGCAAGAGAAATCATTCTAAGACAAAGTAGGTTCCACCATCAATGCAGCTTCAAAGCTTGCAACCTTTGTAAATGCAATAACCTTAAGTTGTGACACAAATGTATTACTTAATTCATAGAGCATATTTGTTTTTCTAAGCCTACATCATAACTAGAAACTAGAATGAGATTGAAAGAAATTCAGCTCCATCTTTGCTTTGCCAACATATTATTCATGTGATTTATATGTTACTTTAAGTAATAAACCTTTCCCTACTTGGCATCTCATAACATATTAGTGCTAACCATGAACCATCAAGTATGATGAAAAGCAGAAAGAGGGCTGCACATTATATGGTTATCTATGTCAATTTGTGATTTGAAATGAACCCTTAAGATTTTAATCCATATAATTTCTAGAAGATTAAATGAAGTAGTAGTTGTTGTTGTTTTGATTAAGGGTTGGGTTTAGCATGATGAGTTATGTTTATGTTTCTCTAAGTGGCATTCAGTTGAAGTTTCATTCTGTTTCTGAGACTCCTATTATTGCACAAAGAGCTGGCACTCACATCATTTTTAGCCTCTAAAACATCACCTATCACTTCATCCACCCTCATATATACATATATATAATGAAAGTATTTCTATAAGATCGTGAAACTAAATTAATTATTTTATTTTTGGCTAAAAATTAATTAAATTTTACTTTACAAACTAATTCAATTAAATTTTACATTACATATTAAAATAATTAAACTCTAACGAGTATTTAAATGATATACCTTCATCGTTTCTAATTATTAAGACAATGGCAGGTCATAATACTAAATACGATAAAAAGAAAAGAAAAGAAAAGGAAGGGGAAAAGAAAAAAAAAGATTTCAATCACAATATCACAAAATGGAACTTCTCTAGAAAAAAGTGAAAGTGAAATGATATTGATATCTAGGCATAGATAGGTTACTGCTAATAACAAACAAGATATTCAATTGCAATACACCCTTCTCAAAGGGCAAAGCAGAATTTTCCACGGGCAAGCTATATTTGTTTTCATAATAAGAAAGTTAATACCATTTCCTAGGCATTATCTACAGTGTGAAAAACAATACATACCCACAACCATCATTGAGAATTGCTTTGACAAATCAATCATACAATGAGAAAAGAAATTAATCAAGTTAGCAATTAAATCGAATCAAATTTAACTGTATCGGAGTTGAGAGGATGGAAACAAATATGATCCAAATCCTAAAATCTATTCACCTAAGAGACAAGCAATTTAATGTGTATAGACAATGATAATCCCTGTCCATAGATGATCCGAACCCATTAAATGGAAAGACAAAGCAATTTTCCAATCAAATAATAGCAAGATGTATAACAGGTCAAATAATAATGTTATAAAGAATTGGATTTATAAAATGTGAATTAGAGACAAGGAACAAGTGGCATGTCTGTCACGTACCGGAGGGTACACTAAACGTGACAGTCCACCACACATAATATTAAAGCTAATGAATAACAATCTTAGTTACGCAGGAGCTTCGATATCACGTGCAAGGCGTGCTTCCAAGATAATAGGAGACTCAAAGGGGTATTATGTTTAAGTAGATAATAAAAGCATGTAAGAACTTATAAAGGTAAACATGTAAAAATCATTAAGATAGAGATTCTTACAACTTCTTAGGGGCATTCCCTCTACTAAAATCCTTGCTTAATCTAAGCCATCTTAAAAATATACATAAATATAACAAAAGTCTACTATAGAGATTTTTCTTAGAAGTCTACACCCAAAAACTAAATATGTAAACTTCTTCTAAAAACTCCTAGTAACTTTGGCTCATACATGACAAAAGGGGTTCCTTGATGCCAACCATAAGTAATCAAATTGTAACAAAAAGCTATAGGGGTATAAGTAAAACTAGCTTAGTGAGATAACTCCCTTCTTCAAAGCATTTCCATAAAACATACAAGTATTTTAGACAATCATAATGAATGCAATAATCATATGAGAAATTAAGATACACACGATTAACTAGAAACCATGCGTAGCATGGATTTTATGCCCTCCATGTCGGGGATTGGATGGTTACTGGCCCATTCGACCATCAATATTTGTAGACTTACCGGCTTTTACTTGCTCATGTAGACTTCCTGACTACTACCAGCCACCACTACAATTCATCGTTTCCTCACATGAAGAATAGTAGCCAAAAAAAAAAAAAAATGTGACTCACAATATGCCATGCATAAATCATTTTTAATACTGGTTTATCCAATTATTGTTGATTTCAAGTTAAAAGTGACCAAAACAGTATTCATCATACCATTGCAAGAGAACATAAATTATTCATCAAGCCTTCTTTCGATATACTTAGCTTCTTATTTAACAACCACTTCATTCAATCATTCACACAATCATTTATTCATGCATCTTTCATTAATCTCTAGTGCTACTATTTACAAGCACATTCAAGGAAATGAAATTAGTAAGGGATTAATTCACATCATAACGATCTCTCTTAGTCGAAATAATCTCTGGGAAGGCAATACGGTTCTTCACCTAAACAAGATGAAATACCCAAAATGATCTTTCATAGAATTTCTATTTTAAAGATTCTAAGTCTATTTCTAAATTGCAGTAAAAATCTAATTGGATAAAGTTCCAACTTAAAATGGCCATAACTAGCTTATTTTAACTCGGAATTTCACATATTATGTATCGTTTTCTACCTACTCGAAAAGATCTATCTATTTATAAGTTTTTTTTTTACCATAACAAGTCATTTAGGTCTTGGATCAGAGGGGTACAGCTCTACCACGAAAATTCCCTTCTTGAAAAACAACATTTCTAATCCTTCCTTCACTAAAACTTGTTTAAGTAAAATTCAAATATGTATATACTTGAAAAGAATTCCTTTCGTATATAAATAGACTCATAATTTATGCATGATGCTATAGGTTTTGTCTCATTTAATTAATTTCCTTAATACAACCTTTTATAGGTTTTTAGAAAATTGGATTTGTTAAACTTTACTTTATGTGGTTGAAATAAGTTATAAATTTTTGGATGAGCATAATCTAATGTTCTATATTTTTATTCTTTAGTTCATCAAAAGTGAACTGGAATAAAGTTTGGTCTTTTTAAGTTATCCATCAATTTTATTTCTAGGAATTGAAAATTAGAGTTTCCAAAAATTATCTTTAGTAGTACTTAATGAGTTTATTCCTTAAAAATTTATTTCCTTAGATTGTTGACGAATTTCATTTTTTTTTCCTAAGTGGGTTTCTTAAGACTTGTAAGTTGATTCTCTTGAAAACTTGTTTAGCCCTTAGTTTTAGAAAGTTGGTAAAAATGGTATCAAATTATTATTTATATATCAAGATTTCCTATGTTGTTATTTGAAAAGAAAAGTATCTCTAGACTTTGAAGGAACTTCTTTACCAATAGTTTGAAATTTCATGATGAGCTTATATAAACTTTTAAAAGGAATTTATTGGAAAACATTTTTCTAAGTCTTGGGGAAAACATTTATTTAGTGATAAAATTTTATTCTTTCATTAAAAAGATCTCTTTTTATTTGGACAACAACTCATTAGCCATGCATGAATATGATCATGTATTTAATAAAAGATAAAAATCACAAGATAAGATAATAAAGAATATAGGAAATAAATAAGCATATTAATAATAATTGTCAATATTGGAGCCTTACTTCTTCAAGGCTTCTTGGGACTAAGAACAGATTAGTCCCAAAAGAAAAAAGAAAATTGTTTTGACTTGATGAGACAACTCTAAGACTAGAAAGACTTTTAAAATAAAGTCTTAAAATAACTGAAAGTAAATAAATGCAAGTAAAGTGGATAAATTGCAAGGAAAGTAAATAAATTACAATAACAAATGAGCTTAATGCTCTTAAAGATAAATATATAATATATATATATATAACTATATAGATATATTTAGTTAGATATAAATATGAACAACATAAAGGAAAATAGATTTATGAACAAGAACAAAGTATGAACATATTGTTGCTTTCCTAACCTCAATGGGTTTAGAAAACACACACTATGCTCATATTAAGCAAATGAACATAAGAAAAGCTTAAAGGAGTATTACCTATAAAAAAACAAAAACTAGAGAGATTTTGAGATAGTAATGGTAGTGTATGAAAGGTATGAAGGAAATAGAAGAAATAGGCAGTATTTATAGGAAAAAGTGGAGGATAATTTGTGTTAATTAAATAAATAAAAATTAAAACAATTATGGATGAAAGAGAGAGGAGGTCGGCACTATCTAGGGAAAGAGAGAGAGATTTTAATTTTTTTTGTATTTTTGTTAATGAAAAGTAAGATTTGAAAGATGTGAAGTTGTATTGGCAATGAAAATTGTAAGAAAATAGGTGTATAGGTTGTAAGAATAGGATGTAAGAAATAGTAGAGATAGATGAATAGTGTAGAATAGTAATGAATAGTAAACAAGACAATTAAATTACCGGTAGTAATAAAAATACACATAAAAGGCTATATTTGATTATTTTAGTTATCAAAAAATTATAAAACTGATATTTTTGAAAACCTTATATTTTTATGAATCTAACGCTATTTGGAATATTTTTACTATTCCAACCCTTGGAACACATTTTTCGAAACTGTATCCGATCGGGTTCAAAACGAATTGTGGTTTGATTAATCTGATAATTTTAAGCTCTCTTATGTTATTACGAACTATTCTACATATTAATCTCTTACTTACTTACTTAGAGTTATGAACATGAGATTGCTAGACTTACACTGTTGTCTAACTAGGGTTTTGTTGACTTTGGGATTTCCTGTTGACCTTCTAATTAGAGTTTAAGCTTAATCGATCGTAAAACTTTGGACGTTTACAATGTCAAAATAGCCTGGTATAAGCACAATTGTGACAATCACCAAAATGAATGCACCATAATTTTCGATGACCCCCCTTTTAGGGAGATCAAAGGGAGAGTAAGTAGACCAATGCATAATCCTATTTATAACATTTCTATGAGAAAAATAATGTAAAATTTTTAAATATTATACAATATACTTTAGTTCTCAATTAATTAAGCTATTCCTCATGGCTCCTAGTTGTCATATAAATAAATATTATGCTTTCCATGCAAAAAATCTACATCTAGAGCAGTAGCCAATAGAGTCTTGATATTCATTGGTTTCACTACACAAACAAAATCATAATTTTTTCTTTGCTTACAAACTTTGCAAAGTAATGTTTCAACATACTTAAAGAGTAGTTTATGCTCAACAAAAATTAAAATTTTGCAAGGTAATTTAATATGATTTTCTTCATTTTCTTAAATCTAAACATTTTTTTTATATATACATATAATGCCCTATTTGACCTTTAACCATTAAAATTAGCACTAGTATGATCACCAAACAAATTAACACAAGTAATTGTACGACTGCCCTAGTATTTTGTCTCATGTAAGTACCTCTCTAAGAATTATTGAGCCTCATTTGATGTTGTAAAAATTATGCTAGATTTAACCTTATGAATAAAAGGTTAGATGAACCTATAATAATATTCACAGTGCAACCAGCATAGATTTTTTGTATAGGAATATTAGGCCTTGATAGCTTCCTGTGATGCAACTCCTCTAATAAAAGCAACAATAGCATGAATTTCGGCAGCTCCAAACCGACACATCTTATTGGTAAGATTCTCGGTTAAGGTTTGGTCACTGTAACCTAAATCAGTAAGCAGGCCAACTGTTGTAGTCTTCAATCTAGAAATATGCTCGTCCAACCTACTAAAATACATAGCACACAATTGTGCAAATACTAAGCTATAAATACAAGAAGCTTAACTGGAAAAGAGATTGCAACGGAATAGTAGCATTTACCCATCAAATTCCCTAGGAAAACTATTGTAGTTAGCAGTAAAATGGTCCACAGCTCGCAAAAACACATAGAAACCCATAGCAACACTAGAAAACATGAAGAAGCATGGTTAAACCAAACCACAAGTTTCAAACAAAAAAGTATCTTTTTTTTCTTTATTAGTTTACATGATAATAAACAAGAGATTGGCTCTACATAGCACATTAATTAGACATGACTTTATTTCCATAGATCAAGTTCCTAAATCAACCATAAATGTGTGGTCATCGATATAAAAATGTAGTGATATTTGTTTTGATCACTCAATAGTAATCTTTGATAGGTTAATGTGTGGATACAGGGAAATGTTAGCTATTTGCCACATTGCACCAATTTTTCATAACCAAACCAAAACTCCATCATATTATTACTCGGTTCTCCATATACATTAAATTTCTATTTGAAGGATGCTCATCATAAATATTGGCTTGCTAGTAATAACTTAGTATAAACCCAAAAACCTCCTAATTAACTTGTCTGATTGCTTTCTAAAGCTGCATTTTCTCTTTCTTACTAAGCCCATCAAAGTTGTGCATCATGACATTGTTGTCACCTTCATTCCTAGTGCTATCATTTAGCAATAACTATACACTGCAGCTGTCACGCCCTTAAGGATATCCTAAACGTGGTAATCCATCGTACACAATATTAAATCCTAGGAATGACTGCATCAATCATGCAAAGGCTTCTATACTATGTACAAGGCGTCTTCCACATGGAGAAGATACATTGGAGTAGTACATTTTATATTGATACAACTTGAGTAACAATATAAAGGAAATAAAATTCAATATACTTCAATTACAAAACATCCACAGATTTCACTAAACAAACTATTACAAGTCAATTCACAAAACCTAGCTAATATCTTCAAGTATTCTTACTTCTTGTCGATATCCTGAAGTCATATTCGGCTTCATCCATTTCGGTCCGCAGGTAGCATTCTTTCATCAACATGTTTAATTCAAACATCTATTGGGGTATAAGCTACACTAGCTTAGTAAGAATTCCCTTAATTTTGACCCATAACAAGCAAGTTATAAATCATCCATATGCTATGCATGAATAAACACATGAGCAGACAATTATGTATGTGTATCTGAAACCCATACACAGAACGAATTTATGCCCTCCGTATCAAGTGTAAGGGATGGTATTGAAAGTCTACACGACCACTATTAGTCCCTGAAGCCCCCTAGGCTCATAGCACTCGACTTGTCTAGGCTCAAACATGGAATGCATCCCCAGTGTGTCTTAATTCCCTATGAATGAGCTCTGATATCGGGTCTCATTATTCAAACGAGTCCTCGGACCATACCGACTAACCTGCATAGGAGTAGCACGCTACCAAATGCAACATGTCTGATGCGATGCATGATCAATTTATTTTTTCTTAGGTCAAATTATCCATACATTCTTTAGAGTGACCCACCAATATCATACACATCAACAAAATAATATGAACAGTGCAGTTATCCAATCAAATCATGGTTTCGATATGCTTTAGTATTCTTTGGCATACATACATCGAAGTCTCATCATCTATCCCATCCCCATTCATATCGGATTTTATCTTTTTCCTATAATTCTAATACAACTAGCTACAAGCATAAACAAGGTAACAAAATAAGAGGAAAACTCACTCGGCCATTGGATCACCGGTCTCTTAGTAAAAGTAAACCGGTGGTAGGGAATCATATATTTCGGGGTCACCTAAAAGAAAGAAATACCCTAATAAGTATTTCATCACTTAACTAATCCAAACTATTTAACAAAACTAGAAAATTCATAATTCTCGTCCTACGCAGGAATTCCAACTTAAAACGACCGTAACTTAGTCGTTTTAACTTTGAATTTAGCAAATTATATACCGATTTCTATCTACTTTGAAAGATCTATCTAATTATAATATTATTTTCAAGTTTTGAAAACTTTTAAGCTTCTAAAAGATCTGATCAGGTCATATCAGTAGTGAAAACAATTAGTAAAAATTGAGCTTATCAAAGTTCATGAAGTTTCTACTATCCAAAGCATATATACATGCAATATGAACAAGTTACTATCATAAATGATATATCATGAGATATATATGTACATGTTCTTGATGATATTTAATAAAAGAATTTTTTTTTTAACTTTTTCTTTGTAAGACTTTATGAGAAATCAACTTAAAAAGGCGAGTCTTGTAGTCTTGACAATTCCCACTTGTGTTTAGAAACATTCCTTGATAAAATTCATTTATTCTTGTTAAAATTAAGTCCTTGTTATGTATATTCCTTAAGGACTTTGTTTTTCAATAAAAATTCCCGTTTTACACTTTATAAACATGTTTTTAAATATGGTTCATCCCAAAATTCGAATTTTATAAAAATTGTTTTTGTGGTGATTCCTTTAAATAAAAATCATTTGATACTTAGAAAATTAAGGCTCAACCATACCTAGTCACTAGGGACTTCATTTCTTTAGTAAAACTTTCATTTTGAGTTTGAAAAATAAGTGTTTTCATGCCATTACTCCATTATTACGAATTTCTTAAAATGACAACTCAAATTTTCCTACTTTATTTCTACTCCTTATTCTACATATTTTTCTTAGAAAACCACATCTTAACTTATAAAAATCTTGACTTGAAGATATTTATGACCTATACTCCTCATTTTTCATATAAAACACAAGTTTTGGAGTTGATAAAAGGGTTTTTAAGGCATGGTCTTGAAACCATCCGAATTTACAAAATTTAGATAAAACTCAAATTTCATATTTTGTAATCTCTTCCTAGTTTGAGAATCTCTACTAGTAGATATACCATTTACTTATAACAAACATCTATTATTGATACCAATTCCATAAGCCTTTCATTTTTTAAATAAATCCTTCATTTTGGTGTTGAAAAATGGGTTTCCAAAATTAGTCTCGGTTGAGATCTGAATTTACAAAATTTGTTTTTAGACATATCTTTTGATAACATCTATCTAAACTTATGAAAAAAACATCATTTACATATCCTATCTTAAGAGCCTTCCATATCTTGAATAAAACTTCATTTTTAAGTTGGAAAACATGTTTTATGCTATGCCTTGGCCTAAATCTGAAAATAGAGTTTTGTTATTTAATAATCTTTGAAAATCATCTTTGAACCATATAAAATGAATCCTTGATGATATATATACATTAAGCCTTCATTATCTCAAGTAAAAATTTCATTTTGACACTTGGAAGGTGGTTTTTAAAAATGGGTCTTGCCTAAATACGAATTTCACCATTTTTATTTAAGTTCAAAACCAAGATTTGCACTTTCTATGAGCATAAATATAAAAGAAATCCATGGTAGTAAACCATAAACTCATAGATCTAAACTTTACTCATCAAGATCATTCATTTATGATATCTATTCCCTAAGCCATTCATTTTAAATGAAAAATACACATTTTGAAGTTGAAAAATAGCTTTTCTAAATATGGTTCCCTTTTTATCCGAATTTTCAAAAATGATTTTTGTTGAAAATAAAATAGATCTTGAACTTTCTAAAACTTTTCTACTATCATCAAGCTATTACAAGTTATTTAAGAAAATAAATCAAAAGTCTAATGATTTATGAACTTAAAACACTCAATCTAGTTTACTATACTAGTTATAAATGCATGAACACTATGATGATTATGTGAATGATGAATATATGCACAAATCATTAGCAATAACAACATAGCTTGAAAATAAAACAAGAAAATAGCAAAATAACTTCAAATAACAAGATCTAAAACATTGTGATGGTAAGGGTCTCATTTTCAAGTGTTTCCACATCCCTAGCTTGAAGCTCATGGGGATTTTGTATGGAATCACACATGAATGAACTTGCCATTACATGTTTTAAAATACTAAAGTATAGATCTATTAACTATTAGTTGTGTGGAGTAAGAAATTTGAAAGAAAAACAAAGAGTGTGTGTGTGTGTAGAGGGAGGGGGAGCTCACGATTTCATGAAGAAAGGGAGAGAGTGTTTTGCAAAAATTTTCTAAAGAGAGAAGAAAGAAGGAAAGAAAATGAGAAGAAGTTGGCATAAAGGGGTTTATATAGAGGAATGGATTAGGGTTTGCTTTGTTTAAACAAAAGAAAATAAAACAAATTGGAGAGAGGGAAAGAGGGAGAGGGTAGCATCGGTTTGGAGAGGTGAGAGAGAGGGAGTTGTTTGAGTTGTGTTGTATAAGACTCAAAATTAATTAAGTAATTTAAGTAATAAAGTTATATTGGAAAAGTAAATTATAAGGAAAATGATGAAATTATAAGAGTAGGGTGTAAGGATGTAAGAAATAGGTTATGAGTAGTTGTACTTGTGAATAGTATAGAAGAATTCAAAAAGTAGATTAGACATATAAAGTACCAGTAGTAATGAAAATACGATAAAAAAGTTATAAAGGTAACTTTTATAACCCAAAAAATTATATAACTGATATGTTTGGAAATCTTATGAAATTACGAGTCTAACGGTACTAATATCATATATTTAATATTTCAAGCCTGAGGGCACGCTTTTCGAAGTCTGTACCCGATTGATTCGAAATAGATCGAAAATTCGCTAATCTTATCTTTAAAGCATCCTAGTACTATTACAAACTAAACTACACCCTTTACTCATATTCCGACTCCTTGGTTTAGGAATACGGAATTGCCAGATCTAAACTATTAAGATTTCTTGGGAATTTGTTGACTTAGGTTTTCCAGTTGACTTTCCGGTTTAGGGTTTGAACTTAATATTACTCTAAAAATTAGGGGTTTACATGAACTACTATATTACACTTAGGGTTCCCGGATGATTTTCCGATTTAGATCTTTGCCAATTTGGAAACTGATGTTTTTTATACAACATATTTAATTTGAGAAATTTATTTTAAACTTTATTTTTGTAAGTATTTAATATCTCTCAACGTTTTCGGAATTCTTGAATTGAGTTTTATTTCTGAAGGTTTATCGTTATTTACTTTTTAATAATTTGTTTTTAGGTTCTATATTACTTGATTTTACAATTCAGAGTTAAGTATAGAATTTGTCATACGTAGTGGTTTTGAATTTGAAGACTGTTGAGTTCTTATTTTATTTTTTAAGGAATCTCATTTTCTTAAGATTAAGAAATTTTTGGATTCGTTCGTGATTTAGGACTAGTTGAAGTTCGGCTTTAATTTTGAGTTATTTTTAGAGTTTATTTTCTATGTTTATTTTGGAATTATTTACTGGAATTTTTCGGGGCTTACAGCAACACAATGATTGTGGATGCCACCAATATTACAAATAATAATGGTCATTACTAGGCTATTGCTTTATGAGTTTTCCTTTTAAGGTTAATTAGACACCCAACATAAGTACATAGACATGTTTTCACTATTAAAATTACATGGAAGCTGGATACATTACACTAATCAAGCTAAAAATTTCACATTAACCCAAACAACATAACACATGAGATCATGATCCCATAAGAGAACAACACAAGCTTGTGCTAGTGATTGGCATGATGTAAAGAAAAAGACATCTATTCAGTAGGGTCTATCAACCACAAGATATCCTATATGAAAGATTCCACATGATTGGTGTTCAAGGAGGGGGAAAAATATCATTGGAGAATTTAAAAAAAAATATTGTAAAGGGATTCATGTTATTATTCTATAGGTAAAAGACCAATGACCACTATTACCTGGGAAAATAGTTACACATTCAAAAATGGTTAAAAAAATATTATCATACTAATAATCATCATCGGTCAAGTACTTTTGTAGCTCCAATAGGTTTAGAGAATTAAATTCATCCTCAATGGGGCGATAGCGGCAAACCTATAAATAAAATAAAATAAATAGATAGATAGATAAATAAACCACAATGCAACAAATCAAAAGAAATAAACTCCAAAGTAGTGTAAGGGGAAAAGAAAGATATTTGATGGGTATTGAAGTACAAGTCTTATTGTTACAGCTTAAGGTAGCTGTATGTAATGTCAGTATGTTCTAGATGGTTGAAATGTATTGATGCACTATCCCATTAAGTTAATATACCAAGAAAGTAACAAATATGTATTCAAAATATATCAAGGCAACCAACTAGTTAGACTAAGAGACATTTACATAAGGGACTAAGTTTCCAATACTTGATTTACACGAAGGAAAAATCCTTCCAGCATAATATGAAATTGAACAGGATTGAACATAATGCAAATGCCTCGTAGGAATGTATTTTTCCTAAGAAGAGTTGTGAGAAGTCCTTAATTGATGCAATTATAGGGGGCAAAAAAAGGGGTGGTTCGAAAATGCTACATAAAACATTAATTACTAGATATATCTGCTTATAGCTTATACAATCTACAATACATACTTATTCTATACCCTTAAATAGGTTTACTAAAGAGACATAGCTTGTCATAAATGTTGAGTGTCATCATTTGTATCATTATACATGATCATACTAAAAAAAAAAAAATGGCAAGGTTGTGGGAGTGATTGGATGTGTCGGTTCCATTATCCATCCATAATTAAACATTTGAAAACTAAATTGAAGAAATGGCAAAGACAATCTTAGGACAAATAATACAAAAAGAATCTCCCGGGTCATATCTCTTTGGTAGATTATAAGGAAGTAGGTCCATGTTTGCCATAATATAAGTATAACAGATGCTTCTACAAGGCTTTAACCATCTAAGTCCACATAGGAGACAACATGAAGTTTCATTAAATAAGAAAAAGAAAGGACACTTTTCAAAAGCCTTACTCTCCATTGTTGCTTTTTCTCATACATGCTAAACCACTATATAAGGCATGAAAATCAACATCAATTTCATTTTCACTAATAAATCTTTTGGCCGATCTACAGCCTTGAGAAAATAATTGGCTTTCAATGATCTTTATGTCAATCCCATGGAACTCACCTTGAGTTTTCTTGCATTTCTACATAAACTTTTTATAATTCGTTTTGAGATGTTGGTTGAATCTCTACCAATTTTTTTCAAAATGTCTCCAGTATGCTACTCCAAAGCTAGAAAATCGAACTTAGCTTTAGCTTGGTAGATCTTCTGTAGATTCACATAATGTCTAAAAAAAGGAATGTCTACTCAGGGCTTTCCGCTTAATCATTTTGGGTAGAATAAATTTGTCACATTAAACTAATATAGGTAGGTCGTTAACTCTGTTGAAGATGTCATATAAGGAATTGAACCCTCTAGAGGTGCCTCTCCACCACCTTCATTTACAACAAATTCCTACATGAGAAAAATACAAGCAGTTATTTTGAGAAAATGGAAAAAGAATCACAACAACTACAACAAAAATCATCTATACCAACGAAACAAGCTTGTTGCCAAAGAAATTTTTGTCATTCTAAAAGCTTCTTCCAACAGCTTTATCATTGGCCATTGTCACTGGTATAGACTTGTGGGCTAAAGCTTTACCAAAAAGAAGAAAATAGTTGTTGAAAAAAATATGCTTCAAGGTAACGACAATATAATTTTTTAGGACAATTTGTTTTTTTTTTTTCTTCAAGTAGTCTATCGCAGCAATTTTTACCCTATAGCAACGAGCTATCATGTTGCAAAAGTACAAATATATATATATTTATGTATATATATCTAAATATTTATAGCTTTTAATATATATGAAAATAAAGGGAATGGTTGAATAAAATTATTTTTATCTTTTATAAGAATTATATATTTAATGATCAGCTACATTGATTGCCTACACAAATGATAAGAAAAGCTACAAATTGAAGCATGAAACAAAATTTACAAATTATTTCATTAACTTGAATATAATAAGGTTTGAAAAATACAACCTCGCAAAAAATTAAAAAAGAAATTACAAGATAGAAAATATACATTACAAATATTAAAAGAAAATAATATCCATAAAAAAGAAAAAGAATCTAAAACTTCTTGCTATAGTTTTCTACCATTACCGAAATTTCACTCACAAGTAAACATAGAGTTCAACCATTAATACCTGGAAAAGAGAAAAGAGAAAAGAAAAATGAATTCAAAACTAATTCATGCATGGTAATAAATTATAACACTAAAATAATTTGTTAGATATAATATATATAAATATAAAGAACTGCAACTAAATGATTTTTTTGGCTATCACATCAACTAAAAGCCTAATCACATTCATGGATTCATTATTTAACAGGTTTTGGCTTGCATAACATCCACTAGTAGACTGAACAACTACAGGCAACATCTAGAATTCTATCTTCACTTTGTAAGAAGCAGGTCACCTTAGCCCACATGCATCATATACGACTCATGTTGATGATATCACTATACCATTAACTATATATTTTTTTTCAATGACCTTTGTTTTAGCTATTAACTTCCACTTTTTTTTTATTATTTTCTTTTGGTAGGAGTTGCGGATCAAATACATATTAACCCATCCTTAAAGAATTACCAAGTAACTGTTAAGTATTCATCTAGTAGTTATTCGGTGGTTTCCTCAGTGGCTATCCATTATTCGTCAAGTGTCTTTTTCTTAGCAACCATTCATTATCGATCAAGTGGCTTTTCTTAGTAGGCATCTATCATTCATCAAACTTATAGCTAACTTAGTGCTATAAAATTCTCAGTGATGGCATCGCGGATCATAGACACCATCAACCAAAGGAACTTATTATTGCAAAATGGTTAACCTCCTCCAATTTCGTCTCCTCACAACAACTAGATCGATCAGATAATTTCTAAAGATTTATTCTGGAGGAGGATTAAGAAAAGAGATACCTGTGGATTGAAGTGTTCCGACAACTCCTATCACTTTATCGAGCCTGAGCCAAATCTAGCTAAGAGAGAAGTCATTGCAGCGAACTCAATGCTTCGGTTCCATAATGAAAGAAAGAAGCTACCACTCTCCCATACTCAATTTGTTTTTCCAAGACAACTGACCCCAGGATGGGCAGAATAGGTAAAACATGTGTATGAGGATCCTGAGCACAAAGACGCACTAAGATCTTCCAAAGTATATTGCGCCATCGATGTTACTACCAAGTTCAGTTTTCCTTCAACAGACGATACAAAGCTATGGCGAGCTGTCATCTCACGGTGGAGTACCTAGACTCACACCTTTATCACATCATGGGGAGAGTTCACACCCACACTCGAGGATGTGTTCATGTTGCTAAAGCTTTACAAATTTGGGCAGACTGACATCACCACCCTTTCCACTACGCAAGAGGAGCAAGATATTTGAGCTGCACTTATAGCTGCATTAAAAGCAAGTAAAGTCAGAGCAACAAATTCCATCTTCACTTCATGGATTGAGCATTTTTTTAACAGTAGAACTGAGGATAGAGCCATAGTTCCAAAGCCACATCCTGAGCATGTGTAAGTATTAACATTCCTTGCATAAGCATATAACTTTATTACTCTCCTCTTTTCCCTTCTCACTAATTCCTTTTTTTTTTATGTAGTTATGAGCTTTCAACATTTGTGGCATTATGGCTATCAGCATACGTTTTTCCTGGTGGACCAGTAGAAGGAGTGAACCCACAACTATTCTTGTTGGCCATTTATATAGCGAACAGGTAATGCTTTGCTTTAGCACCTTTTTACTTGGGTTCCTTCTATTGGTGCTTAGACTTGTATCATCATGCATCAATCCACTCAAAAGGGCAATACGTTGTGTATTCTCATGTAGACTTGGTGTTTTTACAACTCTTTATCTATGAGCAGTTTCAAGCATACACATCTTCCCCCAATACTCAACACAATTCCCAGCTAAAAGATCCCAAGATGATGGCAATGTTAAAGAGACGACCTGTGAAACTCTTATCGAATGTCATTGACAAAGCTAATTAGTTCACATTTCAACCTTATGTGAAGAGAATAGCTGGTTGTGAAGATTGTTGCAAGTTTCACCCCTCCAAACAGAATGTCTTCATGACATTGGTAGACAATCGTGAAAGTTTAGATTCCTATGATTCAAGGTTTATCATGTGGTGCACCCCAGGGTATTTGCTGTCACTACAAGATAGCAAGAACCCCATCAATACTTTTCTAGTGTAGAGAGTGATGGTATACTCACCCCATAGAGTCACTCGTCAATTTGGTTTTGATCAGGGAGTGCCTCGGTTGATTCCTCCATCAAACGACTTTAGTCACTACTGTAAATTGCTTGCTCCAGAACATAGCAATTTAATTCATCTACATGTACGACAGCTATTCTTTCCTTCTATTAGTCATGTAGGAGTGGCTACAACCAGTTGGTTAACTTATTGGATAGGCTGCTTGGAAAGTTTTAGAGAATATGCATATGCTATAGCACTCGATACTCTAAGGGCGCCTAATATATACAAGTATGAGTTTTACCTCCACCTTCCATCAAAACACGTGATCACTAATGATTCTAGAGCCAAGATAAAAAATCATGCCTCCCATGATAAAACAAAAACAACTCAGGATCCTCAGGCCAACACAAGGGTGACTCATGATTCCCAAGCCAAATCGAAACGATCCATCAATCGACCTTTTTGACAAATGCTAGTCAAGCTAAGCATGCTTGCATTCACGAGGTAGCTCTGTTCATATTTCATGTCAGTTTTCTCTTTTTTTTTTTATTACACTAATGCAGCTTTCTTTTTTTTCTTTTTTTTTTTTGTAGGTGGTAAAAGATACCGGCTTGACTTATCAACTAAATAACAACATCATTGATGTTCGTGCTCCTCTCAACAGCATTATCACGTATCAATTTCCTCACTTGTATGGCAATCATGAGGAATTCCATTCCAAAAGGCATCGTGTTCTAGTCATGTTAGTGAACGAGTATGATGAAGATACAAACCCCTCTAGCAGTAAAAGTGCACACAATCTTATTGATAACAAGGAGGAAGCTTCCTTAGCAACCAAGGATAAAGAACTTGATAATACAGAGATTTTTGGCAAGCCTAGTGAGATGGACCCACATGAGATGAATGAAGGGAATTGTCATGCCCCAAAGGGTACCCAAAACGCGACAATCCACCACACTCGATATTTAAACTTAAGTATGACAACCTTAGTTATCCCATAAGTTTAAATACCGGGTGTAAGGTGTACTTGCATAATTTTTAGGATCACATTTTGAATCGAATAGTCTTAAGAAGGCATACAATAGCATTAAGAATAGAAATCACAACAAGATAAATAAGTTAAGTCTTTACAAAAGTCAAGGGCATACCTCCGCCAAAATAATAGAAGTCTATCCAGTTTAAATCCATCTTACAAACATTAAAGTTTATGTTAAAGAGTTTTTTTGAAGTCCACGCCTATAGCTAGGTCCCAACTTCTTCAAAAGCTCTTTAATCAAAAAGATAAACCTGTGAAAAGTGTTCCCTTGGAACAACCCAAAAATGGGAACACTGCAACAAAAACTATAGGGGTATAAGCAAACAACCTTAGTGAGATTCATTTCCAAATATTTAAAACTCAACAACAGTATATAACAGACAAATTATTAACAACCATATGAAATGCATAAGCAAATGAGCGTACAAGCATATGACTTTCCGGGAGCCATATGTGAATGAATTTACGCCCTCCATTCGGGGTTGGGGTGGTCCATAAATCATGCAACCATAACCCCGATCTCTTTCTCTTAGTTATACAACCTATGTTGTTTCATTGTGGTAGTTTTAAGTGCCTACCCCACTTCTGTTAACTTAAGCGATCTCGCATCTTTAATGTTAACACAAGCCCCGATGCCTTCCGCTAATATACTTTTGTCCCACCAAAGGTATATCAGCCAATGCAATGTGACTCGCTACGTGATATGTATGTACAGTTTATCCATATAATTGTGGCATGTTAATTATGTAGGTTAAGAGCGATCATAAAGAATTTCAAACAATTCAAGACTATACTAGCTCATACAACATTTTTACAACAAGTCTCGTTTCGATATACTTAGCATTCATTCAACCAAGATTAGATCACAACTCATCTCAATTTTAGCTTTCTCTAATTCTAATGCCACTATGATTACAAGCACATACATGAGCACAACTATTTAAGAAATGAACTCACTCGGCCATGGAGAGAAATCCACTAGTCGTAGTAGTCCTCGAAGAGTGGAAATCCGTCCTCCAAATCACCTAAGTACAAGGAATACCCGAAATGAGTATTTCTTATAAAGTTCTAATAAACTTAACAATTCTATTTACTAAGTTTGTCAATTTTCGCCTAAGTTAATGTCCTAACTTAAAATGGTCATATCTAACTCATTTTAACTCGGAATTGAGCATATTATATACCGATTTCTATCTACTTCGAAAGATATATCTATTCCTAATATTATTTTCAAGTTTCGAAAATGTTTGGATCACGAATTATTCTGATCAGTTCTGATCCGTAGTAATTTCCAATTCCAAAAAATAGTTTTGCGAATGTTTGTGATGTTTGTTGGAATATAGATCAACTATACATGCAATATTGATGATTTCCTATCATGAATGGCATGTTATGAGCTTAATGTGTGCATACTCTTGGCAACATTTACTAAAAGGAAATTTTAGAAACTTTTCATTTTGCAAGACTCCAAGAATATTTACTTTTAAGAAAACTAGTTGCCTAACTTTGGTAAATCTCTTTTGTTTTGGAATTATTTCTTAGAAATTTCTAGTTATCTTTGCTAGAATTGAGTCTTCATGATGCCTATCACTTAATACCTTCATTTCTACATTAAAATTCTCATTTTATACTTTGTAAATATGTTTTCAAATAGGATTTATCCAAAATCCGAATTTTTGGAAATTTAATTTTTGAATGTCTTCTTTAAGAAAAACTTGTTTAATACATTAAAATTTAAGGCTCTATTATACCTATCCCTTAAAGACTTTATTTATTAAATAAAAGTTTCATTTTGAGTTCGGAAAATAGGTGTTTTTATGGCAATAATCCAAAATTACGAATTTCCTAAATTGAGTAGTAACTTAAAATTTTCTATATGTTTCTACTCTTTGTTGTGTATATTCCTCTTATCAAATCTCATTCCAACTTATAAAAATCATTACTTAATGATATCTATTACCTATACCCTTCATTTTTCATGTAAAACATAAGTTTTAGAGTTGATAGAAGGGTTTTTAAAACATGGCTTTGAAGTCATACGAATTTTTCATTTAGACATTTCAAACAGAAGTTTTTCTTTTTAAGTTTCTTGTCTCATCTAACTAAAGATCTATTAACTACCATATTTATATATATAAGACAAGACCTTTATGAGTATTAATGCATCAAAACAAAAAATATTCATGAGATCATGAATGTCAAGTATATCATGAACATCTAAATGCTAGATCTACTACTTATGATGCATGAAATGAAGTTTGAAAGTATGAACATGGATTTTTATGCAAGGTCTCTACTTTACTCTACTATTATATGCATGAACATGAAGATAATCCAACAAAAACTCATTTAAACACAAGATCTACTCTTGTGATGGCTTGATATTCGTATAGTAGCATTTTCTTGTCCCTAGCAAGTGCTCATGGGGACATTACCATGAAAACACTCATGAATAATCTTGCCATTACAAGATTTAATATAGGAAAGGGTTAGGATTCATCACCTAAGGTTTGAATCAAGTGGAAATGAAGAATTAATGAGCTTATGTGTGTGTGTATGTGGGATGTGTGGGGGCTCACGGCATAAAGGAGGAAATAGAGAGGATTTTTACTTTGAGTGAAAAATTGAAAGAGTAGAAATGAGGAGAGAGGGTATAAATGAGTATATATATGGAGTAGATTAGGGTTATTGGCTTAATAAATTAGATAAAAAAAATACAAGTGAGGGCATAAAGTAGGGTTTGCGCCAGTTTGAATGTGGGGAGGAGAGAGGGTGAGTTGAAATTGTTTTGTTTTGTTTTGTAATTTATGTAATAAAAAGTATTAAATGTAATAATTCTTTAAGAGACAAATTCTTCTTGGAAAAAAAATGTAATGGAGTGTTTGTAAGGATGTAAGACTAGGGTATGGCTTGTGAGTGTAATAGGTTGTACTTGTGAATAGTAATGAATAGTAAATAAGACAATTACTTTATCAGTAGTAAAGAAAATAGGAGAAAAAGGCTATATCTGTAATTTTTATAAACCGAAAAATCATAAAAATTGTATTTTTGAAATCCTTATTAAATTTTAGTTCTAAAGAGTATGCTGAAATATTTTTGAATTTCGAGTTCCGGGGCTTGCTTTTCCGTAATGGGTCTCAGGAAGGTCCGGAATAGAAAATTTTTCGAAAACAGATCTTTTATGGTTTGAATTATACTTTAGAACTATATTCCATATTAATTTATTTTACAAAAGTTCTTTTAGTTTGAAATCGAAGAAAAGCCGGATCCCAAGGTTCCTAGGTCTCTCTCTCAAGCTTAAGCTAATCCGGTTTAGGGTTTTTGTTTCCGATTTCTGAAGTCCACTTGATTACTAGGAAAATCGGGGTTTACAGGAATTCTAGCTCAGTACCTATTGAGGGGCCTGAGAATGAGACATATGCTGATGCTTTGCTTCGAGTAGGAACTTATGGTGGCAACGCTAATGCTACATCTATTAACACTTCACAGCACTTCTTCCTGTCTAATGAGGTTCCTTTACTTACCACATCTCCTGCTTAGGCTACCTTTTTTTCTAATTTCCCTGTTTCCCCAGTTGCTGGCATGTCATTACAACATGAGATAGCAACTCCTAACACAAAAGCAACCACCAATGAGATTGCTGCTTTCCATGGATTTGCTATGCCTTCTCATCTTGAGGATTCATTAGAATGGTTCTATTCCATAGAGGGAGAATTCTAGACAGGGTGCTTTGTTTTAGGCACGAATGTAGCTGATGTCATGATAATCTTGTTAGGGTAAGCAACTCAGTTTCTTGACAAGCCATGGGATTCATTATCAACTGAACAGCTTGAGCTGTTGATCAAAGTGATTACCTGGGTTCGTGGCCTTAATTTCAAAAATGGGAATTTAGAGCATGTTGCTAGTAAAGCCCAAAGAATGTTTAGTTGCCATGCATTTATACAAAGACGTAACAAGCTGAGAGCTGAAGTTAAGGAGGCAGAGCCTGAGATAAAAAGACTTCTCGTTAATGGGGACACTTCTGCAATTATAAAGTTAGACATTGGTGCTTAAGTTGATGATTGGCTTCCTATATCAACATATGATATGTGCTATTTTTTTAGCACTTTGTTAAAAAAAAATGTTTAGATTCGAAATGAATAATATTTATATTTCTTTGTTAAATTCATTATGCTTATATTGCATTTTTTTTTTCTTTGTGCGCTTATAAGTTACTATATTCACTCAGCAACAACAATAATTACTATTCACAAGGAAACAAAATTGTCTAACCCTTTTGGTGGGTACCCGTACATCGAGAGTGTTTTTCACACGCTAGCAAAGAACTATTACAGCATGTTCATTTGCATTAAAGCAACAGTAATGATATACATTACTCTAGTTAAGAATGACATGCATATAGATCAATTAAGGGGTATTACCTACTTCTTAACTATTGATCTCGCAAGTACATGATCATGTAATATTTTTAAATCAAAGAGTTTATAAACATCACGCGCTTAGAACATAGTCTTTTTTTTTTAAGCACCAGTGATGCTTAATTTATTTACTGCATTCATGCATTATGTGTTAAATGTGCACTAAGGAGATGAATCTCTAACTTTGCAGCAACATAAAATATTGATAAGAAAATCATAAGAAAAATAAGCTCGCATAACATGAGCTATTTATTTCAATAATATACTAGGAGTACATCATGCTTTCACAGATGAAACTTCTTAATATATTGAAAGTTCACAGGAGAAGTGATAGCATCTGTTTTTGGATTTCGAAGTTTACAATAACCACTTTCATGAACTTTGTCAATAATGAAAGGTCCTTCCCACTTTGGTGTAAACTTCGGTGCTGGAATCCTCGACATACATGATCTGCAGCACGAAGGACAACATCTCCTTGTTGAAAAGATCGTTTTCAAACAAGTCGATCATAAGCAATGCTTAGGCACTGTTGATAATAAGTGAGGTTATGCTTGGCCGTATCACACCACTCATCTAGTGCTTCCAAGTCCATCATTCATAAAATGTCTAGCTCTAACTCTACATTGATAGCTAAGTGTGCAAACGGAATCAACACTTCTATTGGCAATGTTGCTTCAGCTCCGTATACTAAAGAGAAAGGTGTCGCTTGTGTCAGTCCTCGCTTAGAAGTCCTTTAAGCCCAAAGAGCGAGTCGTTATTTGTCATGCCACTCCTTGAGATTGTCATGTGCCATTCAGCTAAGCACCTTCAATAGGCTCTTGATTGTGGCATGCTTGGCCATTTCCTTTTGGATAATATGGTGTGGACTTAACATGATCAATATTGTATGAAGTGAGCAACTATCGCACATGAGAGTTGACGAAGGGGTTCCACTATCAGATAGTATGCGCTTCGGGATGTCGAATCTGCATATAATATGTTCCTTCATAAAGCTTACCACTACTGGTCATGTTGTCTTCTTTAATAGAATTGCCTCTACCCACTTAGTAAAGCACTCAGTTCCTACCAAAATCCAGATGTAACCTTTAGAAGGTGGGTATATGGGGCCAATTAGATCAAATGTCCAAGTATGGAATGGCCAAGGAGTACTCAAACTATGAAGTGCAATTGCAGGGGCATGAATCACATCATCGTGCTATTGACAAACAACACACTTTTTTTGCAAACTTGAAAGAGTCTGCTTCCATTGTAAGTCAATAGTACCCCACATTGAATAGGTGGTAATATAACTTGCTTCTTCCTTGATGTTCCCTACAGTCTCCAACATGTACTTTAGATAATATTGTCTTTATCTCAGGAGATCCTATACATCTGAGAGGTCTTCCCATGAATGATACCTTGTATAACTCTCCTTCGTGCATGAGGTATTTTCTTGCCTTCCTTTTCACAAGTCTGGCATCTATGCTATTGGTTGGTAAGACATTATTCTTTAGATAATCTATGTATAGACGTTGCTAGTCCTCAGCAGTAGTAATGAAATTACATTCCCTTTCATATGGCAATTTGGCACACTTAGGACAGTGTGCTTGTACCTAAGATGCATCTTTGGACATAGAGGGCCAGTAGTACCCTGCACGTTAGATGCAGCGATATAAAGCTGAACCCTATTCTCCACACCATACTTTGTGGTACTTATCTAGTATGAAGTGGAATTCCTTCATGCCAATACAATGGGAAAAGATACCTTCTGAGCCTTTGCAGTATAATACGCTATTAATATTAACAAAGTTTTTCAATGTGATAATAGAAGTAGCACTAGAGTACGCTAATTGTTCCCTGATTGGTGTGCGCCAATCATCATGCACTCCTTCTTCCTCTTCAATGAGTTTGATTATTGTACATGGAATGGGTTTCTTGAACACTCGAACTTCTAGGCTGCTATCATTGTATGGATTAGGACCTTAGATGCTAATGTTGCCAATGCGTCAGCATATCTATTGATAGATCGTGTTGTGTGTTCATACTGCACTGACTGAAATTTGCTCACTAAAGCTTTTACTATAGCCTGGTAAGGCTCAAGTCCAAGCTCTTTGGCGCCATACTCACCACTAACTTGTTTAGTTATCAAGTTGGAGTCATCACGGATGCATACGTATTGCACCCAATTTCTCGAGCAATAATTAAGCCAAGCAACACGGCTTCATTTCAGCAGTTGGTGCATGGAAAGTCAAGCTTAAAGGCTAGAGGTATCCCATGACTGTCAAGAGTGGTAAGTACGACTCCTACCCCCCATCCATTTCTTCTTGTAGAGCCATCAATCTGGATTAACCATTCTCCATCTGTTTCAACCATTAGAGAATCTTCATGGAACTCTGCGGGCATCGATGGTTGTTACCTCATGCACATTAGGAAATTATGCTAGTAAGTCAACAAAAGCTTGTGATTTGATTGCTTTGGGAGATTGTACAGTAATGTCAAATTCTCCGAGGAAGAGTAGCCACTTAGCAATCCGACTGGATAATGCTAGCCATGATAGTAAGTATTTGATAAGGTCAGAGCAAATGATAAGGATGATCTTGTATGCCAAGAAGTAGTGTCGCAACTTTTATGTGGAAAATATTAGTGTGAGGCAATGCTTTTTGCAAGCCGTGTATTTAACCTCACTTCCTTGTAGTACTCGACTCAGGTAATAAACTAGTCGTTCCAAGTTAGCTACTTCTTATGCAAGTAAAACCCCAATTGACTTATCAGTTGACGTAATTTACAAGATCATTGGCAATCCTTTAATTGGCATTGTCATAGTATGAGGGGAGGTAAGTATCCCCTTAATTTTTTTAATTGCCTCCTCATGTGATTGTTCCCATTCAAATGGAACTCCTTTCCTCATGAGCTATTAGAAGGGGTGTGAAATTTCTACAAGGCCGAGCACAAATCGTCTCACATAGGAGACTTTACCCATGAAACTCTTTAGTTCCTTTTGATTCCTTGGTGAAGGCATCAATTGAATTACTTGTACTTTCATAGGATCGACGTCAATTCCTTTTCGACGAACTACAAAACCGAGAAACTTCCCAGATGCTACTCTAAACATACTCTTCAAAAGGTTCATTCGAAGTTTGTAAACTCGACACCATTCAAATACTTTCTTCAAGTGAACCAAGTGATCAGGTGCTCATCTTGACTTGATGACAATATTGCACGTTGGTATGTGGCACCAGCATTCTTTAGTCCAAATGGCATGATAGTGTAATGGAAATTTCCTCTAGGTGTGCAAAAAATAGTGCATTCGACGTCTCGAATGGCCATCTTAATTTGATTGTAGCCACTAAATCCATCCATGAATGAAAATAACTCATGTCCTGTTGTGTCACCCACTAGCATGTCAACATTAGGGAGTGGAAAGTCGTCTTTTGGGTAAGCTTTGTTGAGATCTCGAAAGTCAACACATACACATATTTGGCCATTTTTCTTCTTTACTGGGACAATATTTGCTAGCTAAGTAGGATGCTCAATAGGTTTAATGAAACCTGCTTTAAGTAACTTCTTGATTTCTTCCTTGATTTGCATCTCTACTTCTGGTCGGAAGACTTACGATCCTTGCTTTACAGGCTTGATCCCTGGCATAATGTTTAATCTATGCACCACAAGATTAGGGTCGAGTCTTGGCATCTCCTCATATGCCCAGGCAAAAACATCCCTATACTCTTTTAGTAGTCCAGTGAGAGGTGCTTTGATTTCTTGCAGGAGACTTTTGCTTATGAAGATTGGTCGCGGCAAACTCACCTGGTCGCACCTGGTCCAACTCTTCTATCTCTTTAGTTTGAGGCTTAACTTTATCTTACATTTGTTGGGGGAAAGGGGGACAGGTTTGGGCTCTTGAACTGGCGTGGGGTCTAAAGAAGATAAGCAAACTTCTTTAGGTTCGAGACCGTCATAGAAGATATACTTTTCGTCCGTCCTCCCTGACAAAACTATCAATTTCTCTGACTACTTTTCTTTTTCTTCTTACCCCCACGACAACCATGCGTCTTTCTCTTTTTCTATTGACCCTTTTGAATTTCTTCCCATGTAGGCAATGGGGTACCAGTGGGTCTCACAATAGCTGCTTCTCCTTCTTCAGCAAATTCATCAAAGAAGGCTGATGCAATAAAGTATGACTCATTGCATTCAAAAGGATTTTCTGCGGCTGGGATAAATACATCTTTTCCTTTCTAATGTCCTTTGATGCATTGGTGTCATGTGGAAGGTATTAAATGTGATCGTATAGCCAATTCCGATCGATGAGTAAGTGGTAGGAGACTAGTGCATCGATCACATGAAAAGTGGTGGAACCCTAGATAGGCCTAATGTTAAGATTCACATTAATGTATTCCATTGTATCTGTGAATGAGTGGTTGAAACCGTTTACAGATATGAGTTGTTTAACCAATTGTTTGATGTCAAGATTAGCGGCTTTGAATGTAGTCATGGGCATGATGTTTATAGAGGAATCATTGTCTATAAATGTTCTCTTCACTAGATAGCCATTGAGTAAGCCTTCCACATACAGAAGGCGGTTATGATTTGGATTCTTTACACATATATCTGCATCAGAAAATAAGATTGCATTCTCATATGCATCTACCATTCTTCTTGCAGGCTGTGCTGCATTATACTCTGCATATTGATCTTCAAATATATGCATGAGTGCAAATGCTACTATAAGCCGCGCCTTCTCATTGAAACGTAGGAGATCAAAGAAACTCCTAAAGTTCGAAGATTTTAGTAAAGCCATCACAATAGGTGAACACTCAAGCTCTTCACCTTCAGTTGACTTTCTTTCATCATCTTTGTCTCGACAGAAGGCACCTTATTTGTCTTTGACGTCGAAGGGTCATCAGTGATAACATTCACCATGCCACGCTGGTTGTCATGCGTAGGTAGTGGATTGTTCCTGACATCATTATTATCAATGATAAGCTCCCCATTTGGCACTCTCTCATTGAATATCTTCTTCCATGTCCAGTAATCTTTAGTGGGATGGCCCATTGCTCTATGAAATCTGCAAAACTTAGGATTATTTTTTTCTTCAGTTGTAGGTAAGTGTTCAACCCTGGGGATTTGATATTCCCATCTTGTAGTCATTTGTCAAGCATTGCATGTACTTTACCCATCGAGCATGGGTAAAACAACGATGATGCAGGGGTTCCTAACTTCTCACCTCTTAGCTTCTTCCGTCCCCTAAAGCTATCGCCTTGGGCCAAGTTCACAAATGAAGCCCTTTTGTTAAACTTGCCATTTTCGTCCCTCTATCGTGTAACAAAATTGTTAGTCCTTCAACTAAAGCAGCAAAGGAAACCAATGAAAGGTTCTCGAGGTGTACTACGTACTCAGTAAACATTCCTTGAATACATATTTTCACTAACTCTTTCTCATCACACATGTCCTAGATGTCAAGGGGGAGTTCTCTAAAGTTCTCAATATAATCCATTAAATCCTCCTTGGGCTTCTATCGAATGCGTCCCATGTCTATCAAAGTGACTCGTTCTTGAGTGGAGAAGAACTTTTCGAGGAACATTTTACACAAGCTTCCCCATGAATCTACTGATCTAGGAGGAAAGTTGGCATACCAGGTGTAAGCCTTTTCTATGAAAGACTTTGAGAATTCTTCTAATTTCAAGTCATCTTCTAAGCCATAAACTTCTAAAGTCTCGATAAACTTCAACAAGTGTTCTTTCACGCTTTCTTTGTTTCCATTAAATAGCATGAACTTAGGACTTATGTAGTCCTTAAGGTATGGTTTGGCAGCAATACGCTGGTTGTACGGGAGTTTGAGATCCAATACTCCTACAGTTGATTTTGTCTATATCTCCTTCAAATAAGCATCAAGATCTCCTTTGGTAACAAAAGAGCCCTTTGGAGTAGATGCTGCAACCTCTGCAAGTGGAGCAGGTATCTGATTAGGTTGTGATGCTGTCCTATCAATCGCAGGTTAAGGGATAGCAGGTGAGGATGAAGAACCTCCGAGTTGGATTCCTATACTCGTTACTTTAGGTGTTGAATGTTGAGTTACAATAGGTTCCGGTGTACGAACTTGCTCATTATTTCCTTAGGTGGCATTTACATTAATACCTAAAGGATTAGGTTGTTGAGTTGCTTAGTCGGCGTGTGGCTGTGCAATAATAGCAGGGTTTGACAAAGTCGATCCCTATTGCACAACAGCAAAAGTAGCCATAGCAGGCATGAATGGAGCCATCATGGTGATGAACTTCTTCATAATCTTAGTGTTCTCTTGCATTTCACGTGCAAGTTGTGCATGGTCATGTACGGCTACCTATACTGCAATATCATTAGGATTAACATTCTCAAGTGGCGGCATGTTTTGCTTTTTAGCTTCAATATTGTTGTCAAACTCTTAGCTAGTGCCATCATTAGGATTGGTTGGTTTTTTTTCTTTGGGATGCCTTATCAAGTTGTCAACTGCTGTCCCCAATGGAGTCGCCAAAATGTAGATGATTGGATCCGGTTGTAGTAATCACGTGTGTATAGCGTCTGGCTCGCTCTATACATAGCTTTAGAAGAGTGACTTAGCAATAGCACGTAATGATATGTAAGGATGACTTATGGAGAGATGACAAGGAGAAGGAGTAAGCAATCTCGGATAGCTCAAACACGCACGTGATAGGTGGAGGAGCTATACAGCATCAACCCCATAATTCTTGGAAAGAGGCAATGCGTTTTTCATTTTGATGAATGTTTGATCTTTATGATTACAATTCGACAGCACGACAACATTTCTCTGGATATCTGAAATTTTCTTGTCCAATGAGGAGAACTCCTAAGGTATTTATAGAGTTTGACTATTGATAGCATTCGTTAGGTCGCAAGGTATGTCAACGGCTCAAATGCATCCTCTTCTAATGGATCCTTCTATGGGCCCCTTTTGATTTTAAGCCCGTGAAAGCCTCTTTTAAGTGCAGGAGCTTCTCTAAGAAAGGTTGAGAGTGGACAGGCCAATCCAACGATCCTTACTCCCCATGCCAAATCTCCCATAAGTCATCCCAAAACATGGATTGGACTCTTCAGGCCCTGTCACTTAGCCCAAGAGTCAAATCCAAATATTTATATATAATTAAATTATCCATCTACAATAACAAAGGAAGTCTTGGACATTTATTTGAAGGAGATTCAAGCTAAGTCCTCTGCAAGAGTAATAGACTTTAAAACTTCCATACCACCACTGGATTCCTGCGAAGCCCTACCCAAAGGACTATGTTAGTCTTAAATTCATGTTGTTCGATGGAAAAAAGGGTAGTGCTAAGGAACATCTACTGAAATTCATTGAGACATTGAGGTTTATGGGTTTGAGGATGATTTAAAGCTGAAAGAGTTTTCTAAGTCTCTAACCGAGAAGGCATACACCTGGTATGTCAATCTCCTCCCAGGGTCCATTAACTCATGGGGAACAATGTGCAAGTTGTTCCTGGAGAAGTTCTTCTCTACTCAAGAACGGGTCACCATCACTAATATAGGAAGAACAAGACAAAAGCCGAAGGAAAACTTTATGGACTACATTGAGCATTTCAGAGAACATTCTTTGGATATTCAAGACGCTTGTGATGAGAAAGAACTAGTGAAGATCTGCATCCAAGGGATGTTCACTAAATATGCCATCCACCTCAAGAATCTCAATCTATGTTCCTTTGCTGCTCTCATTGAGAATGCATGAAGGATGAACAACTCCATATCTAGACAACACAGAGAAGGTAGAAGGTTTGGAAAGAGAGCTACTAATGTTAGCTTACTCCAAGGAGAAGGTTTCATGGATACCAAGAAGCCAAGGAACGATAAGTCAAGGAGCTCTCTACCAGCGCTCTCGTTCCCTTATCCCATGGGGAAGGTTTATGTTGTACTTGACCAATGGTTGAGAGATGGAAACATCAAACTCCCAAGGGTTGAGCGCCTTCCCAATGCAACTGAAAAGAGCGATCCTAAGTTCTGTAGATTTCACAGGACCGTAGGTCATCCCACTAAGGAATGTTGGACACTCAAGAAGGTATTCAATAAGCAGTTCAATAATGGAGAACTCGTCATTGAAGGTAATTATGTCCACAACAACCCACTCCCTGCACACAATGCTTAACGAGGAATGGCAGGTGTTGTTAACCATGATCTGAGGACTGAAGAGGAAGAAGTGCCATAGACCGAGGCACGAAAAGAAAAGGAAATGCCAGTAAATGATGATTAAGGCACAGGTTCTACAATGGCTACTACCTTGATGAAAACTGCCAACTTCAGGAAGTTCTTTGACTTGTTAGGATTTAATGAAGAGGTATGGCATGCGGCAGCAACCGCATTCACCCAGATTTCTGAAAAACAATACAGGGAGTGTAAAGCAGCACAACCTATACGAAGAATGGTACATGCACACGAGAATGCAATTCTATTTACAGAAACAGACATATACGTGAGGAATCCCAACCACAGCCACCCGTTATACATTGAAAGCACACTCAACAGACATCACGTCAAGAGGACATTCATAGACAATGGTGCCTCTATAAACATCATGCCACGTGAATGTTGATTTCAAGGTTAGACAAATCTAAAGCTCAATGTGATTCCATGTGATTGATGCACCCGTATCCTACCACTTGCTTATTGGAAGGAAGTGGCTGCATGATCACAACCTTATACCCTCGACACTGCATCAGTGTATGAAGGGTCATTGGAAAGGTAAAGATGTATTCATTCCCGCCGCAAAGAATCCTTTTGAATACAATGAGTCATATCTCATTGAAGCTAGCTTCTTCAATGAATATGCTGAGGAAGGAGAGACGACTATTGTGAAACCTTCTGGCATAACACTACCTACGTGGGAGGAGATTTAGGAAAATAATAACAAAAAGAGGAGACGTGACTCTCGTAGAGGTAGGAAGAAGCAGAAGCAAGTTACTGAGGTCGAAAGTTTTATTAAACCCGATAGGAAAAAGGTATATTATTTATGACGGTCTACAGGATCTAAAGAGGCTTTCATGTCATCTTCAGATCCCATCACGATACAAGAAACCTAACCCGCCCCCCTTCCCCCCCACCCACAGCTGCAAGATCTGATGAAACTTAAAGGAGAAGAGGTTGAAGAGTTAGACCTAGTAGGACCAGGAGAAGCCCCACGACCTATCTTCATTAGCAAGACCCTCTTGTCGGAGATAAAGTTCAATTTGGTGGAATTATTGAAGGATTATGAAGATGTATTCACTTGGACATATGATGAAATGCCCGTACTAGACCCCACACTAGTCGTACATAGATTGAACATCGCACCAAGGGCTAAGCCTTTGAAGCAAACATAATGTATCTTTCGTCCACAAGTTGAAACCCAATTAAAGGAAGAAATCGAAAAACTGCTTCGAGCAGGCTTCATCAAGCCACTCGAGCATCCTACATGGCTGGCTAATATTGTGTCAGTAAAGAAGAAGAATGGACAGATACATGTTTGTGTTGACTTCCATGATCATAACAAGGCATGCCCAAAGGATGATTTCCCACTTCCCAACATAGATACATTGGTAGGTGCCACAGCTAGCCACGAGCTATTTTCGTTCATGGATGGTTTTAGTGGGTACAATCAAATCAAGATGACTGCTAGAGACGCTGAATACACTACTTTCAGAACACCAGTAGGAAACTTTTATTACACCGTCATGCTTTTTGGGCTCAAGAATGTGGGTGCCACTTATTAGAGGGAAATGACTGCACTCTTTCATGACATGATGCATGATTTCATGGAAGATTATGTTGATGGCATAGTCATCAAGTCTAAGAGGGCACCTGATCATTTGATTCACCTCCATAAGGTATTTGAAAGATGCAGATTATATAAGCTATGTATGAACCTACTGAAGTGCATGTTCAGAGTCTCATCCGGAAAATTCCTTGGATTCATTGTTCATAGATAAGGGATTGATGTCGATCCAACTAAGGTACAAGCCATACAATCCATGCCTTCACCAACCAATCTAAAGGAATTGAAGACATTCTTGGGAAACATTTCTTACATCAGGCGATTCATACCTGCACTGGCAAAAATTTCATATCCCTTGCAACACCTCATGAAGAAGGGAACTTCATTTTAGTAGGGGCAACCTTAGGAGGAGGCAATGCAAAAGATTAAGGGAATACTTACTTCCCCCAGGACAATGACCATGCCAATAAAAGGCCTACCAATGATCCTCTATTTAACATCCATAGATAGATCCATTGACGCCTTACTGGCTTAAGAACTTGATGGTATCGAGCGTCAAGTATACTACCTGAGTCGCTCCCTTCAAGGAAGCGAGATCAATTAACTAGCATGCGAGAAACATTGTCTCATGCTGGCATTCACAACACAAAAGCTCTGCCACTACTTTTTGGCACATAAAGTTAACCTTGCCACTACCTCCGATCCCATCAAATATTTGCTGTCACAACCGACCTTATTAGGAAGGATTGCTCAATGGCTGCTTTTGTTGTCGGAATTTGACATCACTGTCATACCACCTAAGGCTCTTAAGTCTCAAGACTTAGTTAATCTCTTGGCACAATTTCCCACTTCAGATGGAACTCATGCTAAGGGTTAGATCCTGGCAGAATTTCATGAAGACTTGATGATGGTAGAACCAGACAGGGAATGACAAGTACAATTTGATGGCTCCTCTAGCAGTACTAGACAAGGAGCTGGAGTAGTTTTGACATCTCCAACAGGTTAGGAGATACCTCTGGCATTCAAGTTAGACTTTCATTACACCAACAACGAGGCTAAGTATGAAGCGCTCCTCTTCGGACTCATTTCTGCTTAGAATGCCGAAGCATCATACCTATGCATCCGCGATGACTTAAACCTGATAATAAAGCAAGCAAATGGCTAGTTTACCCTCAAAGAGTCGACACTTGCACCTTGTAGGGCTACAGTGTACGCTCTTGTTGGGAAGTTCAATCTAGTAAGATATAATCACACCAAGCAATTGAGTAATCGCTATGCAAATGCACTGGCAACACTGGCTTCTAAGGTTCCCATGCAGACTAAGGAAGATAGCCTAAATGTACAGGTTATCAAGAAATATATCCCTCACACAACTTTAAACTTAGTGGATGAAGAAGAGGAAGCACAAGACGATTGGCGTATGCCCATCACAATGCAGCTAGTGTAACCCAATGCGACTTTTGTGTCAACTTTGAAGAATTTTACTCACATCAACAGTGTCCTCTCCTTCAAAGGGCCAGATGGCATCCTAGCACGATGCATCTATGCAAAAGTAAGCTCGTCTTAAGTTAGATAAATACCATACACTCTAGTGTGGAGAGGAAGGACCACCCCTATATCGCCGCATTCAATATGTGGGGTATTATTGGCCAACCATGTCTAAAGACCCTTCTCAATTGCAGATGAGCTGCTCGAAATTTTTTAAGCTACTGGATCAGGGTGAATGCAACTTTATGGTAAGCGTTGATGACTAGCAACGACCATATATTGACTATCTGAAGAATAACACCGTACCCACAAATAGCATAGATGCGCGGCTAGTCAAGCACAAGGCAAGGAAATACATCAAACATGAAGATGAGCTGTACAGGGTATCATTCATGGGAAAACCTCTTAGGCGTATCGCTTCTCCTGAAACAGACACTCTACTAGATTAAACTCATTCTAGAGATGGTCGTGAGCATCAATGAGGAAGGAAGTGAAACTATCATTTGTTGGATCTAGTATATTATTGGCCTACCATGGAGATTGACGCCTTCAACTTTGCAAAGAAGTATGTTGCTTATCAGAAACATGGCCATGCAATCCATGCTCCCACTGTCACACTTCATAGCTTAACCACTTCATGGCCATTCCACACTTAAGCATTCGATTTAATTAGTCCGATCCATCCACCATAGAAGGGATGCATTTAGATTTCAGCATGACAGAGTGTTTTACCAAATGGGTAGAGGCAATCTCATTGAAGAAAGCTACCGAACCAATGGTAGCGACGTTCATGAAAGAACATATCATTTGTTGCTTTGGAATCCCAAAGCACGTTCTCTCAGATAATGGGATGCCTTTTGTCAACTCACATGTCCGAAAATTGTTAACCTCCTATAATATTGATCATATGAAGTCCACACCCTACTATCCCAAGGGAAATGGATAGGCAGAAGCCACCAACAAGACGCTTTTGAAGGTACTCAGTCGTATGGTGCATGACAATCATAAAGAATGGCATGACAAGCTTTCCCTAGCATTATGGGCCTACAGGACATCTAAGCGCAGTCCTACACAAGCAACACCGTTCTCCATTGTATATGGGTTTGAGGTAGTGATGCCCATAGAGATCTCGGTTCCCTCTGCACGATTAGTTATCAATGCAAATCTAGAACCAAATACTCTACGTATGTTGGACTTAAAATCATTAGAAGAAAGGAGAGACACTACCAAACGCAACCTCGCTAATTATCAACAACGGCTTAGTACTGCATATGACTGCTTAGTTAGGAAGCGCTCATTCCAATAAGGTGACGTTGTACTCCACGCAGCAAAGCATATGAGGCGAGGTATTCCGGTGCCTAAGTTCATGCCAAAGTGGGAAGGTCCCTTTATCATTCATGAAGTTCATGACAACGGCTACTACAAGCTTTTGAATCCAACCAATGACAAAATTATAGCACCCATTAACTTCCAGTATATTAAGAAGTTTCCATATGTAAATGCAATATATGTACTTTCATTATTATTATTTGAATGAAATTATGGCTTGCATTATCAAAGTTTTTTTTTTATACGATTTTTCCCTCTATCTTATTATGTTGTAAATTTATTTCGTTGTTGCAAAGTTAGAGATCCATCTCCTTAGCGAACAAAGATAGTGAACACATAAAGCATTAATTATATACGTTGCTGCTACTTAGTAAGAGTATAGTCTCTTAAGTGCGCGATGACACGATTATGACATGCTGACTAGTGGAAACATTGTCTCCTAGCCGCATGATAAGATAAGGTCACACCTAACATGGTAAAAATGAATGTTTTAAACACATGTGATTGACGATTAAGTATTGGGAAATACCCTCTTAACCAGTAAAATTTCATTACTAAGGTAGCAAAGCCTATGAAGCACATGATACTATTGTTGCTTAAAGCGCGGTCAATTTCTTATTGTAAACCATAATAATGTTGTTGCTTGCAAGCGAGTGTACTACTCCGATGCGCGATGTAAGAATCATATTGTTGCTGCTAAGTGAAAGTAATGTTTGCTAAGCGCAAGCACACGTTACTAACGGTTTAAGCCGAATTTTGACATTCACACACATATATATACATATGAAAAGAAAAGAGCAATGATTGCAATAAATTCAAATCCATTCATTACATAAACAGGAGTGCTAGTACAATTGGTCTATAATGGAAACAAAGTAACAAGCAAATCTAAACTAAGGCTTGCAATCCAAGCCTACTACAAATTCTAAGTCATCATCTCCTAAAGAAGTCTCCATTTTAGTCTTCGTTGTCACAACCTCTGCTTGGATCTCTTGCAGCTTCATCATCAACTTGTCATAATCTCTCTTGGCATCCCTGTAATTCAGTAGTCTCTTGGCCTCATCAACAACAGGCTACAAGCTATCGACATTAAACTATAACATACAAGCCCCCTCAACACATTTGACAAGTACTTCAGCTCTATCATTGATAAGGAGCTCCAATGTCTCTCCATCAATAACATGGCTTCATCAATCATTTTCACCATTACAGTAGCTACCTCGATTCCCAACAGAGGAGAACTGGCCTAAAATCCCCTGTCCATGGTATTCAGACTCTCCAAAGGTGCTGTCACGCCCCAAAGGGTATCCTAATTGCATTGTATCGTAATTGAATTTGATTATTATACAATGCAACTAGTTACTCTCAGAGATGTGACATATAAAATAGGATCCTTTGAGTTGCTTGATAAGAAATGATGTATATACATAAATTATGCAATAACAGAGAGAATAAACTACATAAAGTCTGAATAATAATTATTACAGACCAGTTTTCTTAACTCATAAACTAGTAACATAAAACAAGTATAAAATTACTAATACAGTAATTCTATAATTCTTCTATCTATTCCCATTTCTTACTAGCTTTTATTCCTTACCAGCTCTAGCTTCCAGGATGGTACTAACCATGGTCACAAAAGAACCCTGAAAAATCTGTTGGAGTAAGAGCATATCCACAGCTTAGTGAAATAATCATCACATATTACAGATCAAGCATAACAAGCAAGTATGATGTATCAATCAATCATATGTTCAAGTACAAGTTTGGACAACCAGCATCCAAACAGGATATAGATTTGCACCCTCACATCGAGGTGAAGGAACCAAGTCAAGGATTACATTTCCTTATGACCCATCCGCCCAAGAGAAACTAAGAACAATAGGAATAACAAGGCTCACTTTAGTTGTCACCTTATTAAAAGTATTTTTATCACTCAATTTTCCTTTAGAACATAAAGACTCCATTAAGTATTAGTTATTTCAAGTCGATACCATGGGCGGCGCACCTTCATTTGCCAAGTAGTTCCCATGGAACCGAATAGAACAAAGATAATCTTGTGAAGAACTAGGAAATTTACATCTAGAAAAACCAAGCATTATCCAAGAACCGAAACACTAACACGTAACAGGCTGCCACGTCTTTTATGCAATATATGCAAGTCATGCAATGCATGATTTCTTTTAAATCATAAGTCCACCAGTTTAAGTTAACTTTAAGGCGATTAAACAATTCACAAACAATATTCAACATGCTTCAAATCATTATTCAAAACAATTCATTATCACTTTAAATAAGCACCACTTTGACATACAATTCATACACCATTCACAAACAAGTTCCCAACCCCCATGTATCATACAAATACTTTAATTATTTGATTTCAGGTGCAACTAATATTACAATCACAAGCAATGTAATAGATCAAGATTACACACCTGCTCAAATTGCTCAGTCGTAGTAGTCTTCTGGGAAATTTACAATTGGATTGGATTCACCTAAAAGATAGTTAAATATTTACTAATTAGATAATTGATTATGTGGATGACTCCTAATAAGTGTTCAAATGTCTTAAATTTACTTTATCCTTGTCAAAGTCATTTTATTATTTCTAATCCGATAATAATTTATAAATAACCATTTCAAAGTTTATAAAATACTTTATATATATATATATATATAATTCGTGTAACTAAATATTTCTCAGTAAAAATGACCTAAATGATCTCAAATACATGTTTTTAGTGAATAATCTTTGAGTAAACTTATAGTACTTATTATAACTCCTCATTTTATGTATAAACAAATGTTAAAAGACTTATTTTATATATTATACATAAGATGTTCAACTTACTGACTTCCTAATGTATACTTTCTTATTCTATAGATTCCTATGGTTGGTTTAAGACTTTTTTATGTCTTGTTTTATTTCAAAATTTCATTATTAAGCTTTTCTAGTTTTATTGATGCCTTTCTTAACAATATATGTTCTATTATTATTTACTTTGTCTGTCAACCTTATCTATTTATGTAGATCAAAATTCTTATAATTTATAGTTTCTCATCTACCTTTTGATCATTGATATATTATTCTATTAATTTTCTAAATTCGTCTAAGTTTCATTTTGTATTATAAGTTATAGCTTGTTTCTTATGATTAATTTAATTTATTCAAATCTCTCATTTTTATTATACTTTTAGTATTCTTAATAATAAAACTTTTTATTATAGTTTTTTTTTTATGTATTCATATGGTTAAAATTCCCTATAAATGTCTTAATGTTTATATTAGCCAAATTCCATTATTTAGAGATTATTATAGACTTATTCTATTAGCTTTTTAAACTAAGCTAAGTCATTAAATGGATATTAAGAGTCATGATCTTTTAATGATGGGAATTAAGGCATAGGTTTTTCTAAAGTCTAAGTTTAATTTCTCTATAGTTTTCCTTACTATGATATGGTATTCTAACTTAGCTAAAATGATCATCACATGATATTTATGTTATTATCAACATAGGCTCATGGAGACTACATATTTGTAGAATTTCTATGATAATTCTATATTCTCATTTCCTAATTTTCTACACATGAATGAGATGTAGGTCATAGAATAGGTGAGACATTACCTTGATGATCTAGAGAAGAAGATGATAAATTCTCCTTCCTATGTAGACCAAGACCTACATATGTAAATATTGAGGTGAGTTTATTATAATTTAAACACAAAATAACTACTAAAGATAGGCTTACCTTTGACTAATACCTTGTTGGATTGGTGGTTGTTTTGTTTTTCTTGTTGGTTGGTGGGTTACAAGAAAAGAAGTGGGGTCTTTGTTTTGTTTTAATTTCTTTCTTGGTATTTATGGCTTAGTGTTTAGGAAAAGCAAAGTTTGTCAATTGCTATTTATTAGTGTGTGTGTGTGTGTGTGTGTGTGTTTCACAGTGGATTAAATGGAGAAGGGGTGGTGGTGTTTTGTTTCCTTATGTGTGATTCATATAGAGTTAAGGATGCATTAATTAGTCTATACACACACACACATAAAGTAACGGTGGGTTGAGCCAATTTTTTTTTAATTGTGTTGTTAATTTGTGTACAACAGGAGGAAAAATATGATGCTCCACGGTTCTACAATCTTCATCAAATTGAGTCATTAAATTGCATTAAATGTGGAGTTAAATAATAATAATAATATAATAATAGTAAAGCCATGAAAGGAAGTCATCTCCTCTAATGTAACATAATCCTCTGAAGTTGCCACCATGTCTTAACAAGGCACGCCAACAACTCAGGAGGAAGGAGCTCAGGAGGTGCATTGACAACAGGTACACTCGTGATCCCATCATCAACAGTATGCTCATCATCCACATAATTGAGCTTTTCAGTCTTGTCGACATCACAGAGGTTAGGAGATAGTTCATAATCAATTTTGTCCAGATCGTCATCCTCATCATCCAATACCATCACTGGTGTAATAGCACCACTAAAGAGATGCAAACTCAGAAAAGAGCTTGTGTCAACCTGAAAAAGGCAAATAAAGAAAACATGAGACAATAAAATAAGAGTAACAAATAGCAGGTTATACATAAGAAGAATTATTACCTCCTCGACAAACGAATGCTTTACTGCCCTAGAATCTACTAGCTGAGGTGGTGGATGGTTACCCTTTGGTTTTGAAAGAGGCGCATTGGCAGAAGGTTCTAATTTATCCGTCGCAGACTCCTCAGCCACTTAAATATCACCAGTTGGTCTATGGTACCTATTCCTTGGTAATCTGAGATAGAACTCATAGCGATATATGAGTGAGGCTTGCAACGTATCATCTATGGATGCAAAGGCATAGTCATGGAAGATGGCAATACAATTCGACCAGTGTGTCAGCCAACCAACAGAAGCAACTCCACGACGCTCCGCAGAAGGAAAGAATAACTGTCACACCATAGGATGGATGCACTTGAAGTCACTTGGTGAGATTGACTGGCAACATGAATCGAAGCTCTGCGTAATGTTGAGAAGATGCGGCACTCCTTGATCAAAACCAAACTGGTGTGCTACCCTGTAAGGGGAGTACACCATCACCCTTTGCTCCAAGAATCGCTCATTCAAATCTCCTTTGTCAAGCAAAGATGGCAAGCCCCCGGGATGCACCCAAGCATGAACTTAGCTTGACTTTTATCCAGCTTAAAGCGATTATCAACTAAGATACCTCGCCTTTAGAACCTGAAGGATAAAGCCTATCACGGTCTTGATAACCTTCAAGAGACTCTGCAAAAGGTCGTAACGTAAACTCCTTCTCAACATCGATGAGCTGAAGAAGTGGCCGATTGATCTCTACTTCAATCCATGCCCATGCCCATAGAGCAGTAAGATTCGAATCCCTGTTGATGGCCAGTTGTGCAAGGTAGTTCTAAAACCGCTCATAGAAGAATAGTTGCAAGAAAAGTAAATCCACATGTGACACGTTCACACATCTACCTTAGAATAGATAGAAGCTTGGTGGTACAGGTCAAGACGTCGATATAGGGACCCCAAGTAGAAAGGAGCTAGTGCAAAGCATTGACCTGTGCGATGCGTACAGCCATAGCAAAAAGCCAAAGGCTTACACCTTCTTTCGGCCCACCAGGGAACACAAACAGTGATAACCAAAATGCAATGAAGCCTATAAGTTCATACCTATACATCAAAGAACCAAAAGAGAAACGTGTTAGTTAGAGAAGTCAAGTATAGGGCAATAATATGAACATACTTACTCTCTTCCACGAGCTGGTCCCCCTACTTGAGGCATATTCTTTCTCCGCTCTTAGAAGAAGTGTGTTTTCCAGGCAGAGAAACACAGTTTCTTCTTATCATCACGAGCAAGCTTTAGAGCCGCTAGTAAAGTTGCTTCGAGGTGGTGCTCTTCACATGAAGCCACAACTGCAGTGGCATTAGTTACTTCAAAACAGTGTAGGTTCAGAAGCATAACCACGTCTTCTAGGGTTGGTGATATCTACTCCTATGCAGTGATAAATGTATGAGTCTGCGTACCCCAGCAACAGATGATGGTAAGCCATACTTTCGTCTTGTTTGTGCTGACAAGCGACAAGCGAACAAAGGTGATGACGACTATAGACTTTGGCTTGTTTCAAAAGCTTCACATATTCCAGCTGGTCAGTGATATAGTCTACCTAGTTGCTCTATCCAGTGACGGCTCCTTGAGAAATGCAAAGTGTGTACTGGAAAGTGGTAGCTCCTTCCGCTCGTTCCTGAAATATAGCACTGAGTCTCCTCTAATGGTGCTCCTGGAATCGAACTCGATTAATCGAAAGTCACCATCAATAGGAGGAGTTGCATATAACTTGGGGCGAGAAGCCATGTCCCAAACGTATCTTTAGAAATTGTGTCATCTGTCCACTAGTGTCATGAAAGCTGAATTTGTGGCCGGTTGCCATCTGGCACACTAACAAGTCCCTTTGCTTGATGACTTCGACATGCTTGCCTTGATCTCCTTTTACCTGAAAGCTTTGGCCTTTTGAGCTTGAGCTTGCTTCATGGCTTTTTGTACTTAGGTTTGGTTGCGATGTGTGTCCTTCTGTCTAGCAACTTGGACTCGGTAACTTGATTGATTCCCATTTCCTTTGATTTGACGACGCAATCTAATTGAGCTTGGCTATTCTCTCTCCCTCTCTCTCTCTCTCTCCCTCTCTCCCCCACACCCCCCCCCCCCCCCCCCCCCTTATCTTTTGCCATCAATCTTTATCGGTCCTTTGGTGAGCTAATGCGTGCACAAAAAAAAAAAAAAAAAAAAAATTCAAGGAAAGGAGGAATTAGTAAAAGAATCCAATATACAAAGAGAATATGAACATATATCTTTAAATAAGTCAAAGGGTATCAAATTGATATTTCAATGAAGTGAGCCAGAACATGCTAAAATAAAAGGGAGATTCGATCAATGTGTGTTGACTATAGTTTGTTTGCGTTGAATTAAGGATCTCAATATAAAAATAAAAAAAGGGTACCATCAAGAGCATGAAGATCATTACAATTATCAAAGATTAATCAAGAGTCTACAAGATTGTTAAGGTCATGAAGTTGATGAAGATTATCAGTGTTATGGGGAGTATTAAAATTATGATCGTATTCTTAATGTGACGTGTAAATGCTTTGGAAAATCAAGAGGAGGTCAAAAATTACCTTATGATCAGCCATGAAAGGTCAATGTCAAATTTATGATCCACAAGAGACACACATGTACTATTCGCCATGTAATATTCAAAATCTCCACGATCAACGAATTTCCATTGAAAAAAAAAAAAAAAGAAAAGATAGGAAAGAAGATTTCTCACTGATAAATTGATAGAAGATCCAGTGAGTCAATTATCGCTCGTCCTTGATGAAAGTAATGCATCATGTTTGAACAAAAATCCCTAGCTCTGATTGAATATATGAGTGCAAAAAGGGGTCAATATGACTTCTTGGCTTATATGGAAAATTTACCTGAAGATGAGTTCATGCTTATTGGGATGGTGTCAGGAATGGTTCGTCGTTGCCGAGCACCTGGTATGTCCTCGACTACCCTATAAAAAAAAGGGCAAAACCAAATGAAGATAAAAAAAATAAAAAAAAAAAAAAAGTTAAAAGGAAAACAAGACACATGCGTCGACAAAAGTTTATAAACGAGATCCCGTACCATCGTCGGACTTGATCGTACTTGGTTATTTATCAAAGAAATTAAGAGGTGCCCAAAGTATCTTGCAGTAAAAATGTGAAAGTGGATGATAAAAAAATAATAAATAACAACAGATAGTGGAAAAGATTAAGAGTTTACCGATCCATGATTTACCTGTCAAGAAGTATTTGATGACGAATCACGATATTGCTTCAAGAAAAAAATTGTAGTGTGATCAAGAAACAAATGGAAATAAATGTTCTTAGAAAAAAAAAATCAAAGCAAGGATAGATGTGTATGTATTAAAGGATGCTGTTATTGTGGATTTTTTTTTTTTAAAGAACCTAAACATATGTTCCACAACATATCACCAAAAGAAATTGGAGAAGCTATGAAGCCTACTATTGGAAAATCAGAAAACACATATCCCCAGCGGAGTCGCCAAAATGTAGATGTAACGTTCTTGCTAATAATGATCACGCACACGTCATATGGATCTCGCACCTAGCACGTGACTTTAAAGTACTATCGAAGAAGTGACACTTGATGACATGATGGCTTGGAGAGAATGATAGAGAAGGAGAAACAGACAGTCTCAGTGTCTCTTAAATACACAAGTGACAGGTAAGGGAGCTTGAGTAGACCTTATGCATCAACCTTATAGTTCTTGAGCAGTTGGAGTAGAAATCACTTAAGTTGCCTTATTTGATCTTTCTAAATAGAACCTCCTTTACATATTGTTATTTGTCTTCTCTCTCCAAAAGTTTAAAATGAGGAGGAATGACTAAATATTTATAGGCACTTGGCATGAATGACGACCGTCATATCACCTCAATGATTGACGGATGAGACGGAGCAAGCTCAATTCATGGCTATCTTGAATGACCTTTCCATTGGCTAAGGCTAGTAGTCATCTCCTATATGCATGAGCCCACCTGATAAAGGTTAAATGTGGCGGACTAGTCCAACGATCCCTGTTTTGAACCCACTAAGCCACATCTCTCCAAGTCATCCCAATAGTTGAACTTGACTCATTAGGCCCTGTCACTAAGCCCTTGAGTCAAGCCTAAATAAATAAATAATATTTATATTTTTAAACCTATTTACACTTTAATCTTTTGTTGTTGGAGGGGGGAAAAAGATCAGTAAATTATGTATTATGGGTAGAAGAAAGGGGATTTACCTTCCGTCCTGGGACCATTCAATCTGTGATTTTTATTACAGTTATTATATTTATACTGCATTGATTTATTTATGATTGAATATAAATTTTAATCCTTGACCATCACAAGACCATAAAAATTTCCATAGAAGAAACCATCTTTTATAGTGGGCAAGAGCGAAAAAAAAAAGGACATGAGAGAGAGAGAGAGAGTTGAGGAAGGATAAAAATGAAGTAAATTACAATAATAAACCTTGAATATATTTTGGAAAACATGTTATAACAACTCAAAAACGGTAATTAAACTTCATCACAAAGTATTAATTAATAATTACAAAGAGTCAAAGACAGTATAAAGCTTGAAGTAGACTCAAAATAAATTTTAAAGCTTGAGCTCAACATAACTTAAAATTTTGACCATGGACTTGACTAAAAGTAGTACTGTACAAACTTAAGTTTTACTTAATTAAACTTATTTGAGCTTGATTTAGTAATAAAATAATTTTAAATTTAATTAAATTGATATTAATATCCAAAGAAAATTTTATGATCCCGTTATTAATTTTAACCAGACAAGTCCCATCACTATCCAATGACACGCTCGGTCACCATACCTAATCATAATCGAACCACTAAAATAGTTAATATTCTAATTATAGAATCATAAAAGCTCCTCAAACTTGGCTCAAACTGATTATTATTAATACTCAACTTGAACATGATTAAGTTCACAAATTTATCAAGCTAAACATCATAAAGCTTAAACTCGAATCAATAAATTACTCCATAGCTCAACATAAGCTTCGACTCAACTATTTTCAATTGTGTAAAAATTAAGTTCAAAAAAGTTTATTAACCACCTTGATTTATTACACCCGCAACGATAGCCCCTTTTCCATGCCAAGGTTTGAAACATAGTAATTCAATTTCATGGTAATCAAATTGGTGAAATTTAGAGAACGTAGTCAAAGTAAAAACTGGCCCAATTTATCTCCCCGCCCCCGAACTCTTTTCGCTCTTTTACGTTATTTTATAATTTTAAAATTATAATATTATTATATATTTCTGTATTTTTTATCTTAATTAACTTGTTTAATTTAAGACAATTCACTTATGTAGTTTATTAAATCAATAATTTTAAAACCAATCAAATCTCATTAACATGTGTCAAGAACTACCGGAAAAACTAATAACATTGTTTAAAAAAAAAAAAAATCCTCATTTGCAAAGTTTTGTAAATGATAAGAACTAAATAGAAAAATTAAAAGTTAGAACTCGCATGAAAATACACCGTAACTTAGAAACTAAAAGGGTACTTTATAATAAATGGGAGGACGATTTCGAAAATTAACTAATTCACTTCCTACTTATTCCCTTCATTCATGTCAACCACAACATAATGAGAACCTCCCATTATCCACACTTTCTGTCTTTTACACCTCCACTTCCCATTTCCACGTATCAGAGTCGTAACGATGTAGGTGTGGAAATGGGGGATTCTTAACCTACAAGCAAAGAAAAGTAATTAATCTAACATATGATGTGCAGGAATGAACACTTCCACCAACCGTAAGACAAAAGCTTTTTTTTACTATAATTACTTTTAAAGATGGCTCGGTCATATACATTCCCCATAAGGCACCACAAAGCTTGCCACCCAATAAAATATGCATCCGTGATAATTCAGGAAGTGTAGAAGATCTACTCTGTCAAAGGAAAGAAACTGACTCGTCCGTGTTCTGCATGACAGATTTTAAAGAAATCCATGATATCTTCCTTCAAGATCTTCAATCGCTGCGCTGGATGGTGGACAACCCCTACGAAGAAAAGATCAATCAGGAAAGCTATTAAGACTATGTGAAGGAGAACAAGTAAACAAAGAGAGAAACATGATTCGCCATAATAAGCATAAGTCAGCGGCTTGCAACAGGGTTCGAAATGGTAAATAGAAAAAAGGATCTTATCAAAAGTCTTCAAATTAGACATGTAACAAACATGTCACTGGATTGACAATTCTAAAGTAAAACATGTGTTTTTCGATACTGGCCTAATCAGCATTGTAACAACAACACATCCTCAAAAGAGAGAACTTAACCAATTTCCACCAAATATTAAAAAATGTTTTTATCAGATCAAGGTCCATAAGAGCAGGAGAAGATGTTCTTAAGATTGTGGAGAAATTACCTTATAATACAAAGAAGGAAGCTGGGATTCCCAGGGGAAGATTTTCTAAACCTGCTGTTTGGAAGATATACATCGAATACCACTTCTATCTCACCAATATATATAGTACTCAATCGTTCAATCAAAGAATTCTCAACCTCTGATTCCTGAATGTCTTCAGAAGAACATGAATTAGCTTTACTCTTGCCACTCTTTATTGACCAATGGATACCATGTCGACCAACAATGTAACCAAGAGTCTTAAGGTGTCGATAAACCTCAAAATGCTCCCAACAGCATTGGCCATTTCCTTCAGCCAACTTTTCATACATTAATTTTAATGAAAGGTGGGATGCATTGTCATCCAAGAGAACCAAAGCCCCTATTTCCATTAGGAACCTAGCAAAAAACAAAGAAACTGATTGAAGGACATTATAGATCTCATTCATCAGACAAAGAATATGGCTTGAGATGTTGAGAAACACAGTAACTTAACCAACCATGTTGCTTTTAAACAGCAGAAAATGTCATCAAAATGAAACCAAAATTACTTCTTTAAAGCATGAGTTTTCAATTTCAGTAAATTTGATCATAGATAATATGATCGTGCACTAAGCACTAACTATCTAGCTAGAGTCAGAAAACCTGTTGCCACCAGTCCATTGCCCTCTTTAGAATGTCCTTTAAATCACCCATATATCACCACTACACATATTGTCCTAAATGACTAACACGTGCACCATACTAAGCAATTTTGCCTTACCTATTTTCAGGCCAGAAGTTTTCTCATTTCCAAATTTAGACTTACTTTATTGAAACAAGTGCACCTGACTACAATGACACAGATGCTAATCACGAAAAGTATCCATAAGGAAAACCAAAGGTTGAAATTTCTCCACATGGTTCAATAAATCAGAGAGGTCTATGATAGACAAAACCTCCAAAGACATTGCCAATCATGGTAGATGAATTTAATCAATGAAACGATGCAAGTGATGCATAAATGTTCATGGAAAAACAAGGGTCCAATCCTTCTAGGTTACAAAGATATAAAAAAGGAATATTTTATGTCAGCAACAAAACGGGGCTCCTATCTAAATGCAGCATTTAGAATGCTCAGCATCAAAGAAGAATAATGGAATAAGAACAGATGAAGGTACATATAGTTTTGGAGGATTGTGAAATTATCCTCAGATTATCCCAAATGCTAAAAGCTACTAGCTTTAGCAGTAAAGATAATTTCATTGTAAACCTCCATGATTTCAAATGTAGTTATATTTTTGTCTTTTTGTCTCATGCTATTCCTTAACGGTCAGCAATCCAAATACAGGACTTATCCTTTTAGAGCCAAAAATAGCCTTAGGTAATACCATTATAGAACGACCAAGCACAAACAAAGAAAAAAACAAAAGATAGAGCGGTTGATAAGATATTTAGGAGCTGTTTGGATGGTGCTTTTCATCTGTATCTATATCTGTATCAAAACCATATGTGTGAATATATCCAATTTGTATCTATATTTTATTTATATTTGATCTTTTCATAAAAACTACCAACATTTTTTTATCTATATCTATTTCTTAATAAATAATTTTTAAGAAAAAAGTTTGAAAAAAGTGTCAGTATTTGTCGGAAAATGCTAGCCAAACAAACTCTTAACCTACAACGTCTCCTCAATTGAGCAGTAGACTTTCCCATTGCGAACAATTCCAGTAGTTGTCCACAATCGCCCCTTATTTTCAACAACCTCAGCCATTTCCATCTCATTATCCCACCTAGCAATTGAAACCTCTTTCCTGCAACATTAACATTAAAAGCAGTCATAATCAGGAGTCAAAGAAAAAACTTTTCCCCTGTAGAGTGAAGTGGATTAGGACTTTGTACCTAAACTGCAATTTGGAGATTGAGCCAGTAGAATAATCAATGTCTTCCTCGTCATCTTTAAAATCAATGCACTCTTCGGTGTCACTAGAAGAGTCCAAGTTCCAAGGTCTAATGCCATGTGTAGGGATTGGTTATTTGAAATCTGAAAAAAAATATTGTTAGTTGTCTGAGATTATCTTTCTGAGCTTCCTGGATAGCTGAGACCATGGCCATCTCATGAACCTACAGTAGAAAGTTGCAAAAGAAATTCAAAAAAATTAATCAGGTTCATTATTTTCTGTGAGTCAGCGATGTAAACAGGTACACCTGTTAAATGAACAACTAGAACTGAGTGCTGGAAAAGGGACAATAATGAAATTTTTCCAGCAGACCATCATTGTAAAGCCTTAGATAAAAGTCTCCGAAAAGAATGCTTGAGCATAGCCTACCTGTTGCAGATGTTCTTCAAGACTTGTTGCCTCAGCTGGAAACACATCCTCAAAAGCCGTCTTCAAGATGGATATATAGAACAACTCAGTATATTATTATATTGAACCAAAAGAAGCAATACAATACATATACTTTAAGAAACAGCTGTTTGTTTGGATTGTCTGTTTTTCATCTGTATCTGTATCTTTTTTAAAATGATATTTGTAAATATATCCAATTTGTATCTAAATTTTATCTATATTTGTTCTATTTGATCTTTTGATGAGAACTGTCAACTTTTTTTAATCTATATCTATTTCTTAATAAATAATTTGTTAGCAAAAAGTTTGAAAAAATGTCTGTATCTGCTGGAAAAAAGCCAAAACAAACAGACCCATATGAACCAGAATATAAGGGCCAATATAAACAAGTGTGTATTAATTGGATACTATAAAAATTTTGGAAAAGTACTTTCAAGGGGTCAGCAAAGTAGTGAAGCCTTAGGAACTCTCATGACAGATTGTATAAGGTCCAGAACTTAATTCCCACTAGCACCACTTCCTCATGCAATCTACATAGTACTAACAGCCAAGTGATTCTTGGTCAGTGCATGGGTCTTGGTTACGTGTGCAGAAATAGCCAATCAATAATAATAACCACGCCCCACCATCATACAAAAAAGGACAAAATAACATCTTCTCAGTTGATGCCACTGCCCCTATCATTATCATAAACGTTTTCCAAATCCCACCAGAAAATCTCCTTCACACATTACCAATAACATAGATTTATCCCTCATCAATCAAATAAATCATATTAATACTGTTTCCAATCCATAAAATAACTAACCTGAGAGAAGTTTTCAATTACAAGTTACAAATGTAAGTTTCCCTCAAAAGGCCATGATTGTTCACACCCACGGTCCCACATATTAAACTAAGTTGCTACAACAATTATTCCTAACCTTCAATTCGAAAGATTTAAGATCACGTGCAAGCTGTTCCGCATTTATCCCTTCACGTGCAAGCAGCCTATCAATCCAACCGCACAACTCATTTAGGAGGTAAAAGTGCTAAAATGACCAATTCTCCATAACATTATGCAATTACGGTCAGAATAGTGAAAGAAACAAGACTAAAAGACCTCGTGGCAGCGATAGACTGAGAAGGAGCTTCGGTTCGTAGAGTTTTTGCCTTGAGCTTCTTTGATAATGCTTCTAGCTGGTCTAAATTCCTCTGCAACGTTCACGAGAAATGATCTTAAACGGTAATATCCATCATATAGAATATAATTAAACACGTTTGGTACTCATTGACATGTTTCGGAATAAGTTCAAATTTGAAGATGCATTGGGAGATGAATTTGAAAACGAGAGAGACAGAGAACCTGTAGAGGAGGAAACTGAGCAGAAGGAGCGGCTTGTTCGAGAAGCTTCGTGGAAGAATGAAGTAGATCGGTCCAGCTACTCATGTCTTGTTCGTTCGCCATGACTGTTCGGTTAAGAAGTGAGTCAAGAGGAGGAGGAATAGGAAGCAACAGTGTTTCAGCGAGAGGTAGAGAGAGGGTTTTAGCGTTTTCAAAGCCCTAATTTTAAAACAGTAAAGCCAGCGCCCAGCATATTTGGCTGGCTGGGTAAGTGCTCCGCACAGTATACTGCGATCAGTTCGGTTTGCTTCTCCAAGCGAAATACATCAAAATTTACAGTTTGATCTTTTTTTTTAAATTCGAGTTTAATTATATAATTTGGTTTGTAGTTTTTTTGAATCGAAAAAATGATTTAGTATGATTTGATTTGCAGTTTGAATCATTTTTATTTATAAAATAAAAAATATATTCTATCAATATAAAGTATGAAATCATCTAACAAATAAACATGTAAAACTTATAGAAGAATAAATTTCATTTATTATAAAATTACAGTTGTGAATTGTTTTATTTTTTTTAAATTATCTTGAATTATAATTGTATACTAGACTTTATCCTGATATAAGACATAAAATTTAATTCGTTGTATGCTTCTAACTAGCATATTATCAATTATATAAATCAATAAGTAACTAAATAATAGAAGTAATTAATTAGTAAGACAAAATGAAAAAAAAAATATTTAGGAGTTAAAATACTAGAGACTAAAATGTAAAATATATTTTATTTGTAAACAACATAACAATTAAAACATAATATGAAAAATGTAACTTTATTCCCATGAATGATATATACCTAAGTCACAAATTTAAAAACAATTAATTTTTTTAATGAAACAATTAAGATAAAAATAATATCGATTCGAACCATATGGTTCTGTTTAGAGTCTCGAACCAAACCGCGACCCGTTTACTCTTCACTGAACCAAACCATTTCAAAAAAAACAAAATCTTCGTTTTGTCCAATTTGGTTCGATTTGGTTCACGTTTCAATCAGTTCTTTTGCACAACTCTATAACTAGTTATGGCCCTTCTTTTCTTTTCTTTTCTTTTTCCTTGTAAAATGTTTTTGGAGAAGACTTAAAATTAAAATGTTATGCTATTTTTCCGCCATTTTATGGAAATACCTTATTTTTTAAAATAAATACAAAATTATAGTTTAAAAATATATTTAAAATATAAATATTAAAGGTGCAAGTGGTACCTACACCTTTGACCACATCTTACTTACATCCTCTATTTTTTTTTTTTTTTAGCTAGGATAATATTAAGAGAGCGCATGTGGCATCTTTGCAATTCAAAAAAGGTATGTGCCACATGCACCTTTTAACTACACATGCCAACATTGTAGGCAACAAAGTACAAGTCCCCTAAATACATAACAATGTGTAGATTTATTACAATTGACAACTTTTACAGCAAAACCACATCCTAGTACCAAATGAAGATATTGTCCCGCTAACAAATTCCCACTTAAGACAACAATTATTCAGTAGAATAGCAGTTAATCACAAACAAATGCAACATATAATAATAAATATTAATTTCAAAAATGATTTAATTTTTATAAAATGCCAACTATCAAATAAATACAATCTATCCTCTCCTCTTCTTATCTTCCCTCTTGAAAACAATCTAACCAAATCATGCAAACACTGTAAATTTTTGCCTTAGTTCCTTAACCTCTTGATGTGCTTCTTGTTCTTCCCCTCCACCCTTTTCTTCTTTAGGTGACTACATGAAGTCACATACAACTATCAGGCTATACTAATATGGGCGACGATCTCTATGCAGTGCTAGGTATGTATAAATGGGACCGACATAATACCCAAGGTTCAGCATGCAATAAAGACTATGCGCAACCCTTGAGCTACCAATAGTATCCCTTATAGCTGTTGGTAGAAAATAATATTATAACTTGGTCTAGACTCGTGCCATGGAAGAATCCACCGATATAACTACTCTCATAAGGTTGTATGCTATGTGCAAGTGCCTTTGTGTAAGGACCCGTTATCCCCTTATAACTATTATAGGTGATAACAGTTCCCCAACCACATATAACCTGCAAAATTATATGTAAGGTTGTCTAAAAAGAAATGTTTGGGTAATTGTTTGTCTAATTCTATAACAATCAACATATATCAAATCATAGGTTTTTTATACTTTAGTAGAACTTAGTTTCAATACTAACATATATCACAAGATACGTAACCCAAGTCATCCATAGTTACATATATAAATATATTACAACCAAAGGCTGCTTACAAGACTTAACAAAATCTTCAAAACACAACCCAAACTAAAACTTTAGTTACATCACCAACAAAAGAAGTCACATCTAGTCTATTACAATTATAGGGTTCCATTAGTCCATGGTTAACTCTAATCCTCCAAATCATCAAGAAAATCTTCAAAGTCAGTTCTGTACCCCATACTTATAGAACTCATCGGAGTCATCACCTGAAATGGATAAAATATGAGCCAAAGACCCAGTACACAAGTGACGAATACAAATACAAAGTGAGTCACACATTCTTAGACTAAATGCATTATGCAACAACCAATTGTTTATTGTTTAATCTTTAGTTAGTAAAACAACACGGGAGTATTCAAACTCCAGACAACAGAGATCTCATGGGAACCTGAGTAACAACCTTGACGCTCAAGGGGTTGATATAAGCTGTTCGGAGACTTATATCATCCTAGATAAATTTACTGATAAGAAAAGTAGCTTCATCCAGAATTTCTAGCCGTTACCCATCTCTACTTAGACTCAGTCCATAACATGAATATAGTTTACTCATTCCCATAAACATTGAACTAAACCATGGTGCTTCCCCCCAAGTTTAAGTCAATGTTACGCCGATACCAAATACTTCGTCGACTACCTGCTGAACCATTTATGAAAGTCATTTCAAATGATAGGGGTGTTCTGGCGCCTAAACTACCATGCCCCTAAACTGAGCAGGGTGTCGCTCCCCGAACCAAATTCAACGACATAATAGACATTGAACAAGCAATTATTAAATTTTGCTAATTTAAAGTAGCTTTAAAGATGCCTATCTTAACAAAGAAACAAGCAAGTTACTGCGTACCTGTGCTAGCTTGGGAATTAATGAGGATGGCCGAGCGGGGATCAATCACTGTTCAATTAGATTATCACAATATCACACTTAGTCCAAGCTTAATATCAACTAATCTCATACTTAACCATTGAAGTAAATTCAAATAAGTTATCACAAGAACTTAAAACAAGCAAAGGAAATCATATATACAATATAACTAGTTTTAGCTTAACACTCATAGACAACCAATAATTTGTTAAATCTACAAATATACTTAAATCATGCTTGCTTATATCACTTAATCATCATTACACATCAATTATCATATTCTATCTCATTTTAGTCCAAAAGATCCCTTTGTTAAAGCAAATACACATAAAACAAACAAAAACAAGTTTTTAACTTTGTTTAGAAAATATATCAGCTGGAAAGAAGTGAAATTTAAGCACTGATACTTTTATAATTTGGAAAAACTCAAAACATAAAAATTGTAGATCTCTTTTTAATCTTTCCAACGCAACTTGAATCACCTCAAACGGAGGTCGAATGAAAAAGTTACGAGCAAAATACGAAAAGGCTGTGAAACAGGGAAAATTTACAAAACCAACGCCAGTATTCAACGCCGGCGGCGTAACATTCAATTTTGCCAGCATTAAAGGTCAAGCAATCCGATCACCGTGTGACTCCTCAACACCACCAAATTCCACACGTACGCCGGCAGCGTAACTGTCACACCTCTAAAGGTATCCTAAACGTGGCAGTCCGCCGTACACAATATTAAAGCCTAAGAATGACCACCTCAGTCATGCGAAGACTTTCCATACTATGTACAAGGCGTCTAACACATGGAGGAGACTCATCGGAGTAATACATTTTACTTGATATAACTTGAGTAACAATGTAAAGGAAATACAATTCACTATATGCAGATACAAATCACTATACTTCATATACGAATCATTATATTTCAAAACACAAATCATTTAACTTTAATTACATTCATCCACTAACTTCTCTACATAAACTATTACAAGGCCAACCATGAAATCTAGCTAAACTTCAAACATTCTTATTCATTGCCAAACTCCCGAAGTCATGTTCGACTCCAACCATCTCGGTGCCCACTTAGTGTTCTTGAGATAACCTGTTCATTTAAACAACTATTGGGGTATAAGCTACACTAGCTTAGTGAGAATTCCCTAAATTCCATACCATAACAAGCAAGTTAAAATCAATCATATGCTATATATGAACAAACTCGTGAGCAAGCAATTATGCATGGGTATCCGGAACCCACACATAGAACGGATTTATGCCCTCCATATCTTGGATTAGGGATGGTATTGAAGTCTACACGACTGCTGCTAGTCCCCAAGCCTCGGCTCATAGCACTCGCCTCGGCTAGGCTCACACATGGAATGCATCCCCGATGCGCCTTAGTTCCCTATGAATGAGCTCTGATCCCGGGTCTTATTATCCAAACGAGTCCTCGGATCATACCGATCGACCTACGTAGGAGTAGCACGCTATCAAATGCAATATGTCCGATGCGATGTATGACCAATTTAATTTTTTCTTAGGTCAAAATATTCATACATTCTTTAGGGTGACCAGCTAATATCATACACATAACATAAATAATATGAGCAGTGCAATTATCCAATCAAATCGTGGTTTCGATATGCTTTAATCCTTTGGCATGCATTCATCACATCCTCATCGTATATCCCATCCCCATTCATATCGATTTTTTTATCTTGTTCCTATAATCTAATGCAACTAACTACAAGCACAATCAAGGTAACAAAACAAGGAGAAAACTCACTCGGCCATTGGATCACCGGTCTTCTAGTAATAATAATTTGGTGGCAGGGAATCGTCGAATTTGGATCACCTAAAAGGAAGAAATACTCTAATAAGTATTTCAACTCAAACTAATCCAACGACTTCATACGAACTATCAAATTCGTAATTCGCTTCCTAAGCGGGAATTTTAACTTAAAACAGCCATGACTTTGTCATTTTAACTCGAAATCTCGCAAATTATATATCGATTTCTATCTACTTCGAAAGATCTATCTATTTCTAATATTATTTTCAAGTTTTGAAAACTTTGAAGCTTCGAAAAGTTCCGACCAGATTAGGGCAGTAACCATTTCCAAATCTGAAAAATAGTTTTGTAAAGGTTTGTAATGTTCCTACTATATAAATTAGCTATACATGCAATATGAGTGATTTTCTAACATGAATGACATGAGATGAGCTTAAGGTATGCATGATCTTGATGATTTTGCTAAAAGGAAATTTTATAACTTTTTATTTTGCAAAACCATAATAACAACTACTTATGAAAAATCTAGTTTTCTAACTTTGATGATTTCCATTTGTTTTGGATTCATTACTTAAGAAAATATAATTATTTTTATTAAAATTGAGTCTTCATTATATATATTGCTTATAACCTTCATTTCTACATAAAAATTTCATTTTGCACTTTGTAAACATGTTTACATGTAGGGTTAATTCCGAAATCTGAATTTTATAGAAATTAGTTTTTTTGAGTGATTCCTTCAAGTAGAAATCATTTGATATTTAGAAAATTAGGGCTCAATCATACATAACCACTAAGGACTTCATTCTTATATAAAAATTTGCATTTTACACTTTGCAAATATGTTTTTAAACAAGCTTTTCACAAAAATCTGAATTTTGGAAAATTTCGTTTCTTGCAAATTTCTTATGAGAAAACTTGTTTAATGCATCAAAATTTAAAGCTTTACTACATCTATTGTCTAAGACTTCATTTAACACATAAAACTTGCAATTTGAGCTCAAATACTAAGTGATTACATATGCATCATCTCAAATTACGAATTTGACAATTGGATCACTAACTCAAAATTTTCCATTTTAATTCCATTACTTGTTTTACACATTACTCATGCCCAAAATCATTTTAACTTATAAAAATCATTCCTTAAAGATACCTATTACCTATACCCTTCATTTTTCACATAAAACATGAGTTTTGGAGTTGATAATTGGGTTTTAAAAATTGATCTTGGTTGGGATCCCAATTTAGAAAATTTATTTTTGGTCATATCTTTTGATAAAATCTATCTAAACTTATGAAAATCCATTCCTTACATATCCTATCCTAAGAGCCTTTTATTTCTTAAATAAAAACTTCATTTTTGAGTTGGAAAACATGTTTTTAAAATGTGCCTTGACTAAAATCCGAAAATAAGATTTTTATTTTGAAAATAACTTTTGAAAATCACATTAGATTCTTGTAAAAGAAGTCTTGATGATATACATATATTAAGCCTTCATTTTCTTAAGTAAAAATTACATTTTGACACTTGGAAAGTGGTTTTTAAATATGGGTCTTGCCAAAATACGAATTTCACTACTTTTGTTCAAGTTCAAATCTAAGATCTACATATAATATGAACATAGATCTAAATGAAACCCATGAAAATAAACTTTAAACTCATAGATCTAAACTTTACTTATCAAAATCATTCATTTATGTTGTCTATACCCTAAGCCCTTCATTTTAAACGAAAAATACACATTTTGAAGTTGAAAAATCACTTTTCTAAATATGGTTCCATTTTCATCCGAATTTTCAAAAGTCGTTTTTGTTGAAAATAAAATAGATCTTGAGTTTCCTACAACTTTCCTACCATCATCATGCTACTACAAGTTATCCATGAACATAAAACAAAGTCTAATGCATTTATGAACTCCAAAACACTAGATCTAGTCTTCTGAACTAGTTTTAAATGCATGAATCACTAAAATAGACATGTGGATGCTATATCTATGCATACATCATAAGAAATAACAAAAATAACAACTTAAATAACAATATCTATGGCATAAACAAAAATCAAAGCTACAAAAAGTTAGATCCACAATATATATCAACTTTAAACAAGAAAATAATTGAAATACAAGATAATAAAAGTAAAGAAAAGGAGAGTTTCATTTTTGGCATCATCATCCTAAGCTTTTAAGCTTATGGAAGATTATTTGATGCATGAAACCTTCATTACACTTTACCTATATCACCTATGGAGGCTTTGAAATGAAGATTTGCTTAAAAATCGTCAAGAAATATGGGTGGAGGCTCAAGAATGAGTTGGGGGCAGCTTGTTCTTAGAAGAAACAAGAACAACAAGAAGAAAGAAAGAGAGGAAAATGAAGAGAAAAGGCTAAGGAATGAAAGAAGGAAAGTGAGTAAATGAAGGAGAGAGAGAAAATGAGTGTTTTAATTGAATAAAAGAAGAGAAAAAAATAAAACAAGGTAGCCAATACTTGGACATGCTGCAACGTGAAGAGAGGAGAGAGAGAGTTTTGTTGAAATTTGACTCAAAATTGAATTGTATAATTAATGTGTAATGTAACTTTTTGAAGAAGGATTGAATTATATTTATTTTTAGTCGAAATAGGAGTAAATAAAGGACAATGGCAGCCATAAAGAAGGTCAAAATTGCCATGAAGTGTGGGTTAATGTGTAGAAAGATTGAAGTGAAAAGGAAGTGATACGTGTAAAGTGTACTTGAAGGTATGGGTTGTAAAAGTACATTCTTAATAAAATAAATTAAAATGAAATAAAATTGGAAAATTTATTCCAAATATTTGTAGCAGATTTTTCATAATTAAAATTAAATAATTATTTGAATTATTTTAGTATTTTAACTAATGTTACCGGTATGATCACAAATACGCGAATATGGGCTATAAATAATATTTTTATAACCGAAAAATTCTTAAAAAATTATTTTATGAGAATAAAAATATTTTTAAATATTTTCAATTATTAAATTAATTTATTTTATTTTTAGTACCGGGTCTTAAACAGAATCTGATCCGTAAAGACCCGAAACGAACTAAATTTTAGAAAAACAAAATTTTCTATAACATATAAAATATTTATCTAAAAATATAAGGCTTTATAAGAATAAAAAATTTTTTAATGAAATAAAATGAATAGTGTAAAAGTAATCAATTACCGGTAATAATGGAAATACGATAAAAAGGTTATAACTGTAACTTTTATAACCCGAAAAATTATATAACTGATATATTTAGAAATCTTATGAAATTATGAGTCTAACGGTACTATTGGTATATTTTTATATCTCGAGCCCCGGGACACGCTTTTCGAAGTCTGTATCCGAACGGGTTCAAAATAGTCAAAAATTTACCAATCTGATATTTTTAAACAAACTCATATTACTATGAGCTATTCTACATATTTAAACTACATCTCGGCCTCTAGGGTTAGGGCGCTAATTGCCTGACTTAAGCTATTGTATTCCGCTTAGGGTTTCCGGGTGATTTTCCGGTTAGATCCTTACCAATTTGGAAACTGATATTTTATGTTTATACAACGTATTTACTTTGAGAAATTTATTTTACATTTCATTTTTGTAAGTATTCAATATCTCTTAATGTTTACGGAATTCTTGAATTGAGTTATATTTTCGAAAGTCAATCATTATTTGCTTTTTAGTAATTTGTTTTTGGGCTTTATATTACCCATTTTTATAAGTCAGAGTTAAATATGGAATTTTCGTACATCGTGGTTTTGAATTTGAAGACCATTGAGTTCTTATTTTATTTTTAAGGATTTTATTTTCTCATGATTAAGAAATTTTTGGATTCGTTCGTGATTTAGGACTTGTCGAAATTTGGTTTTAATTTGGAGTGATTTTTAAGGGTTTATTTTCGAAGTTCATCTTAGAATTATTTACTGAAATTTTTCGAGGCTTACAGTAAACTTCAACATCGGCAGCGTACTTTGCCAGCGTAGACTCTGTGACGAGTTACGAAAATTCTTTTGAACTCTCCTATTTTTCATGTTAAATTTACACTTCCAAAATTCCCTTAAACTCATTCCAAGTTTCCCAAATCTTGTTGTATGATCAATACATCATTCAACCTACATAAACTCCACTCAAAACATTAAACACTTCACCACAAATCATCATACACAAATACCATCCCAAATCCTCACTCATCAACACTCTCAACATTTGATCATTCAACCACAACTTTCCAACACTTCCAAATTCATATACCACACATACAACTAACTTCTACAACAACAAAACACTTCTCATACAACCAACAAAGCATATGAATCATCAAACACAAGTTTAAGTTTAAACCCTATTGTCAAGAAATCATATTCATGCATAAGTTTAAGACATGAAAAACATACTCACCAATAGAACTTTAGGCCTTAGCTTTGTGGTCCTTCAGCAAGCTTTTGGTGGTTATTTTTGTAAGAGTTGAAGGGGCTAATGGTATATAGCCATGGGAGAGATTTTGGAGAAGAAAGAAGAAGGTTTTGGAGCTTTTGGAGGTGTGTTTGGGAGGTCTGAAAATTTTGCACGAATTTAACACTTTATTAGGTTAATATTATCTTGTTATTTTACTTTTGAGGCATCAAAAGTTAAGGTAACTAATGACTTAACTTTTGGCAATGATATTAGTTTAAGGCCTTAATGGTGGTTTAAAAGCTTGATTTTTGGCCTTATTTTTCTACTATAAGGAGACTTATATGCATGCATTCATCTACTTGTTTTAATACATTCCAAACATAATTCATACATGTTAATGAAATCTAAATTTTATAAACTAAATATTTAATAAATTCTAGAGTATTTCCATATTTTAACATAACAATAAAACACAAAATTTATCATGAACATAAATCATATTCAACACATACAAAAGCATGTATAATTCCAATGACATTTTTATAAAATATGAATTAGGAATTTCATGGCTATTTCACTCTGAATATACCATTGATGAAAGTACTACCACATCAGGAATAGAAGAGGTGAAATGCTGACCATGATATGGTCTTTAAGGTCGTTAGGAACGGTGATGGGAAACTCCCTACCCCTATTCTGGTAGATCCATTGTAAGCTCATCTTCTTTAATATCATCTTTTTTCTCCATCCCCAACACCAACACCTTGTTGAATAGGGGAAACTGCTTAAGAGCACCATGTTGGTCTTGATATCTCATAGCTCTTTCAGCAATGTGAACCATGTGAGATGCACTACTGGCCAATGTTATCTTCTTGAAGTCATCCATCTATCGAAAAGAAAATAGTCATATCGATTACATTTAAATTGCCATAAGTTGAAAAATCAAACTCAAGAACCCTTATACCCACAATTTAACCCAATAAAGCCTATAATCAATGGATGTATTGACGTGAGATATGTTGATACCAGGCGAAATAATCTGGATGTACGTCGGGTATCACATCCTGAGAGGTACTCTATATGTGGCAGTCCACTATACATAATATTAAAGGCTAGGAATATCTACCTTTGTCACACAAAGACTTCCATACTATGTACAAGGCATACTTCACAACCAAGAAAACACATTGGAGTAACGTAGTTCATGAATGCAGCAATTAAATAGAAAAACAAGAGAACTATATGTTATTAAACATAAACAAAGTCAATTACATTTTTTAGAGGCATACCCCTGCTAATATCCTCGAATGGATCAGAATATTATAGTTATTCATAAAAGTCTCCAAAACAATAACTTATCACATATCAAACATAAAGCGTGTCCGAGGAAATCTTCATTCTAATCTCTGTAATCTTTCTTTTGAAGCTCCAAGGTCCATTATAACACGTGTTTGTTGCATAGTATGTGTAGCATATGCTTGAAAATAATAAACTTGTTTAGGTAATGGATGTATGGTACGGATAAAAAGATTTACACCCTCCGTGTCAAGAGTTAGGGAATTAGATTTGAAGGTCTCTACCATCTTCACTACTAGTCCCCAGGTCGATTGGCGTAGCTCATCCTTTATGCCGTGTTCCCTATACGACATAGTTCTCCTAAGAATGAGTAGGGCTATCCGAGCCCTTCCGATTCCTTGCGTATGAGTAACAATCTTCAATATGTGACTCGACTAAGCAATGTGTGCCCACTTCATTTTTATCAAAGTCGGGAATAATTTAAGTATACTTAAAGGCAATCAAACAAGTATCATACACAGATAAGCAACATGTAATATTGATAATGTACTTAAACAACCACTCGTTGTTTTTTATATGTTTAACATCCCTTACCATACATTCATAAAAGCACATACACATGTACCCATAATCCCATACAAATTCATTTTTATTTGTACTTACAAATCTAGTGCAACTATCTACAAGTACAAGTAACAAATTATAAGAAAAAACCCACTTATCCATATCGTAATCAACTTAGTCAAAATAATCCTGGAGAAAAAGGGTTAGTCCTCATCATCTAAACAAAAAAAGAAAAAAAAAAAAACAGACTAGTATTCCATATAGTAACTACTTAAATTTCTAATTCTATTTATTCTATTCGAGTCACTTTACCCAATTATGTAGGTCTTGAAATATCCCAAATCATCACCTAAGTTAGAAATTGAGCTTAAATAGATTAAATAAATCAAGCAAATTATATGATGTAATTAGACAAGTTAACATAATTAAATTAGTAATAGATTAAGTTGAAATTGAGGTTTCAAATATCCTTTTAAATTCAAATTCCTAAACCCCTAAACTTTAATCAAAATTTCATAATTCCTCAATCCCCATAAATTTTGAGTTCATTTGCTTGTCTAAAATTATCAGTTCTTAAACTTAAGCTCAAACTGATATTCAATTTAATATAAACCAAACTCCTAAACTAAATTATTATCCCAAGTTATTCATATCTAACCTATAGATTCTCAAATTATTTTCTAAACATTTTTAGAATTAAAGATAATTATCTGAAAGATTTAAACCTAATACCCTTACCCTAAAAGTATCTTTAATTCCTTATCCATTTCCTTTTCTTCTTTTTCCCCTTTCCACTACTAGCTTTTTCCTTGCCTTATTCATAGTCTTTCTTTCTCTTTTCTTATCCTTTCTTCTTCTCTTTTCTCTTCTTCTCTCAAAATTATTTACAAATCTCAATTTCAAGAGGATCAAAAGAGAAAATGAAGTTAGAAAATAATATAGAAGACAGAAAGCAAGATCATGGTAGCTTCTTTACCTAGAAAAAGAGGAATGGAAAAGAAAATCAAGTAACTAGGATTTGCTAAACAAGCAAATGTTTGTTTTTATTTTGTTTTGATTGTTGTGTATGTTTGTACATGATGAATAGATGCTAGTTATATATAGTATTTGTGATGAAATTAGTAAACAATGGATATATGAACTTGTAAGATATACCTAGGTTGTGTGCATGCAAGTGTAGATTAGAAGTTAATGGAATGATTTTAACTAAAAATGAGGTAAAAATATGAATATTGAAATGACCCAAATCTCTATATATATTAGAAATTGAGTTTAGATAGATTTGGATAAGTTAAATGAATTATAGGATATAATTAGATAAGTTGACATAACTAGATTAATAATTAACTAAGTTGAATTTGAGATTTGAAATCTAAATTCTCTAAACAAGTCATTAAGATGTTTAGAGGATTCTTAAACTCTTGAATCTTAGCCTAAACATTAATTCCTAAATCTTTACAAAATTTGAGTTCATTTGCTTGTATAAAAATATCAGTTCTTAAACCCGAACTCAAATTAAATATCCTTTATCTAAAATAAATTCATAAATTAAGTTCTTATTTTAAGTTCTTAATTTCTAACTTAACGGTTTCGAAATCATTCCCTAAATATTTCTAGAATTATAGATATTAATCTGATAGTTCTAAATCTAATACCTTATTTTGAAAATATCTTTATATTTGTCATTTCCCTTTTATTTTGTTTCATTTGTCTTCTTCTGCCATTTCTTTTCCTTTTTCTTTATGTTTTCTTTCCCTTCGTTTCTTTCCTTCTTCTCCTTCATTTTCGTTTCTCTCTTTCTTCAATTTATCTGCCTAAATCTCAATTTCAAGAAGTAAAAAGCGAAATTAAAGTTAGAAAAGGAGATTGGAGAAGGAAATCAAGCTAGAAGTGCAAGAAAGAGCTTAAGTGTGCATGTGTTCTTAAAGAGCTAAGTTTTCTATTTCTATTTCTATTTGTTTTACTTGTTATTTACAATTGTAATTGATGAATTGATGTTGAATTGAGTTGGAAGTGTTTTTTACATTTATATATTTTGGATTAATGTTGCTGGAAGTTGAGTAGATGAGGAAGATGATGAATAGTGAAAGTTGGGATTTGATAAAGTTTGGATTTGTTTGATGCTGTTGGATGAAGTTTGAGGTGTTAGAAATTGTTATAGGTGTTTATTTGATGTTAAAATTGATATAGGAGGTGTATAAGTTGATGAAAATGTGTAAAAACAAGTTTTCAAAACAAAGAAAATTCGTAACTCTTGATAGGGGAGCAATCACGGGTGAGATAGGGGGTGTGAAACACTCTAATCATGTGATTTTCACAAATCACAGGTGAGATTGAGGGCATGATTGGGTCCCCTGCAGTTTTGATATGTTTTCGTAATTTGACCATAACCTTTTTATTTAACCTCCGATTGAGGTGATTCAAGTTGCTATAGAAATCTCAAAAAGAGATCTACAACTTTTATGTTTTGAGTTTTTACAAATTCAAAAAGTATTGATGCTTAAATATTAGTTCTTTCCAGCTATTGTGTTTCTAAATGTTCGTTGTTAAGTGTAAATGAATCTTTTTGAGCTAACATGAGATAGAGAAGTGATATTTGATGTGTTATGTTAATTGATTGATATAATTAAGAATGAATTAAATGCATTTGTAGATTTAATAAATAGTGGAATTAAATATAGAAGTTAGTTATAAAATGAACTTAGCTAACAAACTTAGATTCAACTTGATTAAATAGACTTGAATGAGTTAAAATGAATTAGATTGAGTTAGTTTAACCATCTTTGACTTGATTTTTGAATTAAATGACTAAGGTTAATTAATTTGGCTAAGCTTAAGTTGACATAGATCCTACATGTGTAATGAATTAGTAATGAATCTAAGTGCAGCTTGACTAAATAAACTTTACTAAGCTCAAATGAGTTAGATTGTTTAGGTTTAATCAATCTGACTTAGTAAATGAATTAAATGACTAACTCCAATCAATTTGGCTAAGATTTAGTTAAAAGGAGTTAATGGTTAATAATTAATTTAAGTTGATGAGATAGGATAATCTTAGATTAATATAGTGAATATGTTGTTTCAAATATTTATTTGCTTATGAATTTTGTGTGTTTTGGAATATGAATGTTTTGTTGATGTTTTCATAATAAAATACTATAATCAAAGAGAAAAGAAATACTTTGACAGACAAAGGAGAATTGTCTGTATTTTGGCAAAGCGATTTTCGCAGCCATAGCAGGGTTCCAAATTAGTGTCTGACCAAATAGCGTTTAATAAAATGAGTTTGAGATGAATGGATAATAGCTTAAGTTCTTATATAAGTTTGATGAAGTGGATGTTAGTTTAAGTTCTTATAAGTGGTTAAATAGTTTAGGTTCTTATAAAAGTTCTTTCTTGAACCAGTGGTAGATATGAGATGTATCTTCTGAGATAGCTCCTGCCCTACCTTTTGAGACTCTGTTTGGATTTCATATTCAAGGTATGCAGCAACTTGCGTGTTGGATGACAAGATAGGCATCTAAAATGGATTAAAACTTAAACTTGGCTTAACAATTAATGAGTACTGGTTGTGTTTTCCGCCGTTGAAATTCAATTCTTGCCTTGGAGTGGAAGATTGGTATCCAGTCCGAGGAGCGGCACCTTGCCATGATGTAATGACTCAATTGTTTTAAGTTCTTAGGCCACCCGTCATGATGTAATGACTTTCATTAGTGGCTCGGCGGGTAGCTGATATGGAGAATAGTATCGGCATAACATTTGCTTAAACTTGGAGGGAAATACTGTGATTTAGTTCAACGTTTATGGAAGCGAGTGAACTAGATTCATGTTGTGAACTAAGTTTAAGTAGAGTTGTGTAACGGCTGTTAACCCTGGATGAAGCTATTTTTCCTTGTTCATTGATAGATTTATTTAGGAGATATAAGTATTCGGGCTGCTTATATCAACCCTTGAGCGTCGTGATCGTTACTCAGGTTCCGCGCTATCCCTATTGTCCAGAGTTTGAATACTCCCGTACTGTTTATTTACTTTAAAGAAAAGATAATAATCTGTTGTTGATGCATTGCATTTAATTAAGCTCAGGTGCACTCCGTGTGTGCTTGTATTACTGTGTACTGAGCTTTCGCTCATTATTGTTATTATTGTTCTTTCCTTTAGGTGATATATTGAGATGATGATGATGTTAATGATGATTTGATGAAGATGATGATAGTGTTCCTAGTTGATGATGATGGATGATGTTGATGATGCTTGACTCGGGTTTTAGGCACTTGTGATGATTCGGAGAGAATTTGTGGATGAGTAGAGTGAGTAAGAGCATGGATGTAGTTTAGTTATTTTATTTCTTTTTGTTTTGTATCAGTGAAAGCTGGATTTATGATTTAAACTTATTATATTCTTTAAAGGACATAGTGGAGCCCATGTTTTGTAATTAAACTTTTGCAAAGCTTTGTTTAATTGAATAACTTTCCACTTGAGAGAGTGGAAGTTTTGAAATGTCTTTATTTTGAAATTGTTTGATAAAATTTATTTCCGCTGCTAAATCCAGTTATTGTCAGAATCTAACTGAATGATTTTATAACCTTAAAATGAGTAGCAATGTTCAACATAAACAAAATTTTTTAAGGAAGCCTGAGCATGTAATACTTTAGAGTATTATACGTGGCGGTAGCGCCTTAATCGATTTAATTATCGAATTAAATTCTTGGGGCGTTACAAATATAGATGTTATAAATCATGTTTACAACTTGTATATTGATTTTAAGATGTTGTATATTGAAATAAGATGTAAAACTAGCAGTTAAAGTAGGTTAAAAATATATGCACTATTTTCGAGTAAGTGCATGAGGGGGAACACAGGGAGTTGTTTTAGCCGTGCTCTTTATTTTTAGTCACCAGAGAAGAAGCACGGTTAGAACACGGCCACCCTATCCAATCATGCTTCTCTCTGTTTCTTTTTACATACACATTTCAAAAACAGCACAGCTAAAACATAACATGCCCTACTCCATTGTGTTTCTTTTCTATTTGTTGCGTATGTAATACATCAAGTGAAACATGGCTAGAACACGTCTATATGTATCTCACTATGTTTCTCTCTAATCTTCAAGCATTTAAAATATTAGTGAAGCATAACGAGAACATAGCTAAATGTATTAGCCATGCTTCTCCTCTGTTTGAAACACAGGATGAAGCATGGTCGTATATCTAACTGCATTCTTCATATAAATCCAAATAAAATAAAAATAAAATGAAATGAAATAGAAAATGATAGTTGATGTGATATGTTAGTTAATTTATAAAATTAAGAAAGAGTTCAATGAATTTGTATATTTAATAAATAATTTGATTAAATATAGAAGTTAGATATAAAATGAACTTAGTTAATAATCTTAAGTTCAACATGGCTTAATGAACTTTAAATGAGTTAAAACGAATTAGATTGATTAAGTTTAATCAACTTAACTTAGTAATTAAATTAAATGATTAATTCTAATCAACTCGGCTAAGATTAAGTTAATGTAAGTTTAATAACTTGTATTTGGCTTAGCCTTATGTGTTGGCTTAAATTATAAATAGCATAAGGAATATGTTGTTTCAAATGTACGCTTACTAAAAATGTATATGTTGAAAGTGAACAATATGATGTGATGATGTTTTTTATATTAAATGACTATAATAAAAGTGAAAAGAAATAATGTGATAAATAACAAAGAATAGTTCGTATCTTAGCAGAGCAATCTTCGAAGCTATGGTGGGGTTCATATTTTCATGTCTGATCAACTGAAACCATGAAATGAATGTTCAAAATAAAATTTGGTGTCAGTTAATAAATAATTGAATTATTTATATAATTTAATCCTTGAATAGATGTTTGAGTCTAGCTTCTATTTCTTCTGGACTGTCTTCTAATCTCCACTAGGTTTTAGATAAGGTACGTAGTAACTTGCATGTTGTATGCTAGAACAGGCATCCTAAATAAATTAAAACTTAATCTTTGCCAAATAATTGAGTGTTGCTGGTGCATGTGTCGTCCAATCTAGTTCAGAGAGCGACAATCTTGTTCGAAGTCAAGCACAATAGTTAAGCGCTTAAGCCACCCTCTATCATGATGCAATGGTATGCCATGATGCAGTGACAATTCATAAGTGGTTTAGCGGGTAATTGATAGGATAAATATTATTAGCGTAACGTTTACTTAAGTTTGAGTGAAGTGACATAGTTTAATTCCCATTTATGAGATCGATTGAACTAAACAATGTTATGGAATGAGATAAGTAAAGTTATGTAATGGTTGTGAATCCTAGATGAAGTTATTTTCTCTTTCTTGGTTAGATATAGGAGATATAAGTATTCGTGCTACTTGTATCAACCCTTTGAGAAGCTATTTTTACTTAAGACCCTCAGATTCTTATATGCATGTTCCAGAGTGTGAGTGCTCCTTTGTTTTTTGTTTTACTTTAATTTAAATATAATAAACTATTGTTGTTACATTGCATTATATGAAGCATGTGTACCATCTCGTGTGTGCTTGTGTTACTGTCATACTGGGCTTTAACTCATTATTCTTTCTTTCTAGGTGATGATAAGGATATGATGATGATGCTGATGATTTGATGATGATTGATGATGATTGGTTTTGGTGTATTAGACAACTCAAGAAGCATTTGATGAGGAGTGAAGTGGGTTAGGATTGTTGGATGTAATATTTTGTTTTATTTTTGTTTGTAAAGAACTGGATTTATCTTTTAAGTCTGTTGCTTTCTTTATGGGCTAAGTTGAAAAGCCAATATGTTTTGTAATTCAATCTTTTAAAGCTTTATTTTACCATCATGAAAGGTATGGAAGGTTTTTGATGGTATGGTTTTGTTTTATGAAAGTTGTTCTACTCTTGTGAGTGGAAGCTCCAAATGTTTTTATAAAGTTTGTTTTCCTCTTATAAATCCAATTGTCTCTAGAATCTAACTAAACTATTTTAAAATTTAAAATCGGCTAGTGATGTTTGACATAAACATAATCTTTTAAAGGAAGTTTGTGCGTGTAATACTTAGGATATTATACGTATTGCCATAACTTGCTCATTTTAACTTGAAACTTCACATATTAGTAGTCATTTTCTACCTACTCCGAATACTCTATCTATTTTTAAGGTTATTTTAAACATTTAGGGTCATTTGGGTCTCAGAATGGTATGGTACAGATTGCTTCCAGATCATTCCAGACTTTGATTTTTCTAATTTTCAAAATTTTACTTCACTTAGGCTTTCAAAGCTAAGTATAAAATATTTCTATCCTTAAAAATCATATGGTACCGAAATAACTCACATTATATGTATGATCCTAGTGATGTTGTCCCAAAATAGATATTTCTAAAACAATCTTTTATGGGAGGTTGAAAAGGTAAGTTTATGAGAGATTTACTTTTGGGTTTTAAATGAAAATTTCCATGCTTAGATTTTTGTAAATGAGAACTTATCTAAAAATCATGGTGATATATATATATAATATATATTTTATCCATGAATATTTCATTCTCATAATAAACTTCTTTTAACAAATTATTTGAAATAACTTAATCCCAAAATACTAAATTAATTAACAAATATGTTTTGTTTGTTGGTTTTATAAATTAATTGTGACAATTTAAGTTGTAGGAATTTTAATTGTTGGTACGATGATTACTAGAATTGAAATGTGTTAAAAGTTAATTGTATGCGTGTTGAATTGTATTATAATATCATGTATTATTTTTTCTAAGCCAAGAAACTCTTTTTTGTTACAAACATTTGTTGAAAGCCTAATTTCTTCTAACAAAACCCAAACCCACCTTTAATAAATAAAACCCAAGCCCAAGCCCAAGCCCAAGCCCATGATTTTAAGCCTCTTCTAAACTCCTCTAATGCCTTAAAAATCAAAGGCAACAAATTTGGATAATTATCAAACAAAAGCCTCAAAAATATCAAACCCAAAATAGACTTACAAATCAACTCTCTCTCTCCATCACCTTCTCAAACACAAACAAGCTCAAATTTCACACATCAAAATCTCTTATAAACGATAACTCACAAGATCATGAGTAAAGAATCAAGCTAAGAGACAAATAGGAGTATGAATTAAGTCAAGAAAGAGGAAAGAGAAGCTTGGTTGCTAGTAGTAATTAAGCAAGTAAATAAAATTGATTTCTTCCATACTTTGTTTAAATATAAGTTCTAGTTGATATTGATGTTGGGTAGAAGTAGAATTTTGATGTTTTACACAAGTTGATGATATGCTAGCATGTATGTTAAAATAGATATGCAAATATACATGTGTAGTCTAAGTATTTGAGAAAATGATATATGAAGCTTATAGTGAAGTGATTAACGCATTAATGTTGTTAGTGGTAGATAGGTAGGTCTAAAAAGCAAGTATAATGGACTTATGTTTTTAAATTAGGATAGTGTTGTATATGTGCATGTGTAATAGATATATGAGTGCAAATGAACTTGATAATGTTTGATATTATGTTTATTAGTAGATCTTAACATGTTTTTACTAAAAATAAGATCCTAGTAACAACTTAAGTGATGTAAGACTTCAAAAATTTTGAATCAAGTATCATAGGGTCAATACCTTGTTTAAAACGGGCGTGATCGAGGTAGTTATCTCCTCATATCCAATTTCCCTTGTTGATCACGGCCGTAACTTAGCCTATGATCTCCTCTGAATGTTTTTAAAACATGAAACGGCTTAGATCGCGGCTATTACAAGGCCATGCTCTCTCCTAACCTCTTTTTCACAAGTAATACTGCTCATATCACGACCGTTACATGGAGCGTGATACGCTCGAAAGCTTTTTGGAAAAATTTTACCAAGGCTATCATGGGTGTTATCCTTTATACGGCCTGCATCAAGGCCATGATAGGGGGCATGATCTCCTATCACATGCATAACAAGGCCAATGATAAACATCATGGCTTTTGATCACGGCCGTGATGGTGCCTGTGATATCCATCCATAGTGCTTGTCACAGTCATGGCATATTCTCTGACACTGTTAATAATAATAATAATAATAATAATAATAATAATAATAATAATAATAATAATAATAATAAATGAGTAATGAAATGTGATATATATATATAGAGAGAGAGAGATATATATACATGTATGAATGTAAACTTATGAGATGATTTGAATTTTATTTAAGGTCTAACAACTTGGTGTTCAATTATGGATTAACTTGTTTTATATGAAATGATTTTCCTTGATAGATTCTCATACCCAGTTGTGTGTGAACACTGGTCTTTTGTCTGATAATTCTGTTTATCCAAGTACGTAGTAACTTGTTTGTTGGATGATAAAATAAACATTCTTAAATTAACTATAATCAAAGATTGGATTAAATATTGATTGAATTAGTTGTGCTTGTGTCGTTGAATCCAGTCCAGGGAGCAACAACCCTGCTTAGAGCCAAGCATGGTAGTTTAGGCACTTAAACTACCCTTATCATAATGCAATGACAATTTATAAATGGCTTAGTAGGTAATTAATAAGGTGAACGGTATAGGTATAACATTTGCTTATTCTTAGAAAGAAATAATATGATTTAGTTCACATTTATGAGGACGATTGAACTAAGTAATGTTATGGATTAAGTTAAGTAAATTTGAGTAACGGTCGTAAACCCTATATGAGATTATTCTTTTTGTAAAGTTATGTAGGAGATATAAGTATTCGGGCTGCTTATATCAACTCTCTAAGCAGCTACTGCTACTTAGGACCCCCAGTTTCCCTGAGGATTGTAATCGAAGTTTGAATACTTCAATGTTGACTTGTTTTACTTAATTAAAGATATATAATTTTATTACTTCTTGCACTACATTAGCTTAGGAATGTTTGCCACTTTGTATTTTTTTGTGTTGCTGTATACTAGGCCCTTGACTCACTTTTTTCTTTTCTACAAGTATCAATGATGATGAGTACTATGATGACTTGGGATATGGTACTAATTGGGAAGCATTCCTTGAGGAATGGGACAACTAGGATTCCCAAACTATTCCATGTTGTTTTTCTTAAAAAGATACTCATACAAGACTATGTTTTTGAAATGTAATAGGATAGACTAAGGGCTTACTCATAAGCCTATGTTTTGTAATATAAAGTACCTAAGTTTTTCTATTATACACGTTATAAGCATGGTTTTGTAACTTCTGAAGTACCAAATTGATGGTACTGTTATATAGTTTAGTAAAGTTATCTACTCTTGAATGAGTACTTTTTGTAAAGTTTGTATCGTAACAAGTTGATCAAGCAATGAGAATAAAATTATTCCTTTTTAGAAAACCTTGCGTATAATATCTTCGCGTATTATACGTGGTTGGAGACATAGCATGTATAGCTTTTGGAAAAGTACATGCCGGGTCTTTACATTATTTTCCAAAACATGAACCTTTATATGTTTGTTGAGAAAAATTATTCTAAGTTGTGTTATCTTTAAAGTGTTTTAAGTTTTAGCATATAAGAAAAATTAAGTAAATGACTTGTTCTAGAATTATATATATATATATTAATAAAAAGGTTTATACATGTATTGTAAATAAGATTTCTAGAAAATTTTACATAACAAAGAATTGTTAGTATTTATATTTTGAAAAATTCATCTTGGCATTTTGAAAAATATAGTTAAGTGCTTCTTTTTTATTCTTTATTTCTAATGAAAGGATTTCTTGGCATTTTGAAAAATATAGTTTAGTGCTTCTTTTTTATTCTTTATTTCTAATGAAAGGATTTTTCAAGTGTTGGAGATAAGATTTTTGGAAAATATTTTGGATAATAAAAATTATCAATATTGATGTTTTTGGAAAAGCTTGTTTTTGCATAGTAACAAATCATCTATGACCATACATGTGCATGAGCTTAAAAATAGCAATCATAAAATAAAATTAATAACATGAACTTATACCAAAAAAATAAAAATTAGAAATAGATAAACAAGAACATAAAGATATTAAAATAAAAGCATGAGAGTAGTAGCTTATTATTAAAACTCCCCAGGACTTAAAATATTCCAATCACCATATGAAATAAAATAAATCAAGCATAAAGAAATGAAATATGGAAGTCTTAGATTTTTATCAAGGCTTCCCGAGACTTGAAACATTTCCAGTCTCATAATAAATGCAAGATAAATAATAAGAAAACATGGGAGAATAGATTTACGGTGATATAAGATGTATTTGTATATGTATATCTTATATAGCATCATACAGCATAAATAAACAAATCATATGCTATATTGAATATACATAAATTTTACATGTTACAATAATATGTTAAATAAGAGAATATATTATATGTTATATTGATATAAAACACTTGTTTATGTTCTTATATGCTATTAAGGATATATATAAAATTTGTTTTACGTTATATAAGTTACAAGTTGAATATATAAGCTATACTACATAAGTATGAGTTATGAGTAATAGTTTACATATATGCATTATAACTTATAAGTGATAGGTTATATATATAACTTACATAATATATTGGTCATATATATAAGTTATGAATAGATATCTAAAGTACAAATATATAATCTAGAGATTTTAATATAAATATTATGTATTACATATGTAATATATATGACAAGTAAATAGGATATTGACAAAAGATGTAATTGCATATATAAGTTATAAGTTATATTTTATAAGTTATATATGTATTATATTTTATAAATATAAGTTATATATATAAGCTATAATTCATTTATATAAGTTACTATTTATATACATAAACATAAATGTCAAAAATTATATGAGTTATTAATCTAGAGATTACAAATATTGTATAAATGGAAAATAAATAGAGCATTGATGAAATATAGAAATTGTATGTACAAGTTATATATACATATTTATTATATATATCTGTGCATGTATATTTATATATAATTTATTTGTTATGAATAGCACATGTGTGTGAGTATGGGTATAGATATATGAGTATATTTATAGAGCTTCTTTTTTTTTTTTAATCCACATATGGGTATAATGGTAATTTTAATTTTATTCTTAGTTTAACACTACAATCAATAAATTAAAGTAAATATTGGAATATGTATTTTCAGTAATAAAAACTCTCTAGATGAAGTAAACAAGGTAAGACATGATTCTCAGTCTTTTATTAGTGATATAATTTCCAAGACATAACTTTTCTATTCTCCATTTGTTCCATTCCTCCAAGTAGACGAGCCATTATGGATTTCATACCCCTTAGAATATATTTTATCCATAAAATAAAAATGTTTGACCTTGGGTAAAACACGTGTTTACCAATTTTATAGGAAAAAATTACATAAATATAAATCATATAAAAATAATTCACAAATACCAATGCAAAATCGTATCTACAATAGGCGTTTCGTTGATTTACATAACAAACGCCCTTTAAAGATGCGGGTCAGTCAAAAGTCATACATCATCGAATCGAATCGCATCTTCAAAAGATATTTCATGTTTTTTATAACATGAATCGTATGAGTAAGAGGTGATTCATTTATTTTTGTACATGAATCGCATCTTTAACAAACAATTCATGATTTTTTATGAATTGCCTATTAAATATGCATTCATATAGAAATACATGAATCACACATTGAAGATGCAATTTTATGTTGGTATTTTGATAATTAATTTTATGTATTTAGTATTGGTGTAATTTTTATTCGAGGGATCGGTAATTATATAATTCTCTCGTTTAACCTCAGTATTGTATTAAATTACATCTCATCATTGTTATAAGTGGTTGGTTTTTTTGTGTATTTTTTAGGTAAGTATTGTCAAATTATTAGTAGCAATGAATTCACTATTAAATACATCTCATTTTATTGATATTTGTTCTATCATCCTGCATTTTGTAGAGATAATAATATCACCTCACCACATCTTAATAGCCTTTTATTCTATAAAAAAATTAAATTATAAAAGAAGTATATGTATTTACACACATATGTATGATGCATCTCCTAGATATTATCTATATTATTAAAGCAAAACCACCTCTTTTGGTGTTTTTAGTGTAAACATTTTTAGTGTAAATGCTTTTAATATAATGTTTTTAGTATATGGGCATAAAATATTTTTCATATCCCTTAAATCATGAAAATTAAATATGGTTTGAATATAATTGAATAAGAGTTGAATAATTCTTTTTATTTTTTAGCTTATAGGCATATCATATTTTTGGCATCCTTAAAATCATGAAATTAAATAGAGATTGAATAGACATAGTCTTTTCTACCTAAAATATTTTTAGTATCCCTAAAATCATGAAATTAAATACGGTTTGAATAGAATTAAATAGGTTTGAATAGACACAATCTTTTCCTTTTTTAGCATATCAGCGTAAAATACTTTTTGTATCACTAAAATTATGAAATTAAATAGGGTTTGAATAGACATGGTTTTTTTTTTTTTTAGCCTAAGCATGTATCTTTATATACTGATATAAAGCTCCGACACCATATTTATGCATGGCAGTAAGTTACCTAATATGGAGAAGTTACTTGTGGAAAATACAATTATAATTATGATTTGTAATTAATTTCATAATTTCTATGACTAATTAATGTTATCCTCTCATAACCTGTCAAAACAATATATCTATTTAATTTATATATGTTGGGTTGTTTTATTTGCACATGCATCGCGGGTTATAAATGTTTTTTTTTTCATTTTATAGATACATATATCAAATTATTAATCACAATCACATTACCCTCAAGCACTTTCCATTTTGTGGATAATTACCTTTTATTCCATTATTTCATGTTTTTATGGAAACAATTATTATTCACTTAGTGCCTCCTTCTAGTTGAAGACACATTTTGTACGCTTTATCATTTTAACTATATCAAAATCGTCTAATGGTTTTTTATCCTCTAAATATCTTAATTTTAAAGTATATATTTTTACACACATGACAAGTGTATCACCTAGATATATATTATCATGTTTTAAACAAATATTTTTCTCAATTAGGACTTCAAAAATAAAAACCTCTTTAAATGACAAAAAAATTTATTATTTCATCATTACCATAGTAGTAATGATGTAAATAAAGCAGTTAATATTTTTGTATCTATTTTCCCTCATATCTCTCTCTAATTTAAATAAGAAACGAACTTTTCTAAACAAATATATGAACATTTATATTTTTTATTTATTTCCAAATGCAATAGAGTGTATAATTCAGATACACTATCCATATATAACAAAAATACCTAATAAATCTTTTTGGTACATTTGCTACACACACACACATACATAACATGCTAGACTCATCCTTTCAGTTTCTTCAAGACAGATTCTACATATGGTAAGGATAAAAGAGAAAAAATGTTTCCAATGGCTTTTTGCATTGTGGTTTTTGGTGTGTGAGATACCCGAACCTCCATCTAAGTTAGAAATTGAATTTAGACAGATTAAATAAATCAAGCAAATCATAGGATATAATTAGACAAGTTGACATAATTAATTAGTGATAGATTAAGTTGAAATTTGAGATTTTGAGTTCCAAATGAATCACCTCCTTTAAGAGAATTGCTTCCATTAACTGTTTGTGAACATGCTAGTTTTGATAAAGAGAAGGTGAAATTGCTCAAGCAACATGCAAAGAAGGAGAATAAGGAAATTGCATTTGAACCAAGCGATTGGGTGCACATGTTTAAGAAGAAATTTCCATAACAACGGCATCCCAAATTGCATCCAAGAGGAGACAATCCATTCCAATTGATTGCAAAGATGGTGAAGATTCAAGGACAAATCTTTTTAAGGAATGAGGGAATGATGGAGATTGGATGGTGTCGATTAAAGAATCAAATTACATGTTAGAAAACTGTATACCGGCTTTACGCCACGTGTCCTTCTTTGATACGCCACTGGTCTTTTTACCATGGAAATTTTTATTAATTTCTAGTTTTTATTTTTAGGCCGCCTGATTTGTATTTTAGGCCACCAACCTTTTATTTATGTCTTTTAGGTTTCCATGTTTTAGTCTATAAAAATCTATTGGTTGTAAACAATCTTGTAATCTTTTTTATGAATGAAAATTTGAGAGTTTCTTCTCTTTGGTTATGAAAGAACCGTCTAAACTTATCAAAATTTTCTATGGCATTCACCTTGACTTATCAATTGGTTTCCCATCTACATTTATGGCGTCCTCATTTAGACTAAGGATTTAATTCTAGATTATGATAACGAGTCTCGTCACATGTTAGCATAGTTTGTATCACTCTCTAACCCTATACAAATCATAGTGTACGTGACCCACATCTAACATATCCATCAAATCACTTGCTATAGTCGTCATTGGAATACTCAGTGAAATACTTGAGATAAGTACCATAACCCTCGTGTCATAACAATCATCATCGTCATTATCACCTGAAAAAGAAAGGAGTGAGCTGAAGCCCAGTATGTAGCTACCCAAGTACACATGAGATGATTGACATGCACATAATCTAAATACAATACAACAACCAATAGTTTTACATCTTTAATTTAAATGTGGCAGTCAATAGAGGAGTACTTTAGCAATATACTAGGAATCTAAAGGTTCTGAGCAGTAGCAATTACTCAAGGGGTTAATATAGATTGGTTAGATATCCATATCTCCTATCTTTAACAAGTAATAGCTTCGTCTAGGAGTTACGGCTGTTACATAACTCCACTTATTTTATTCAATTACATTGTTTAGTTTAATGGAGCCCATAATCCTAAAATGTACAAGTGTAACTTCTTTCCAGACGTAAGTAGATGTAAGGTACGAGCAAAGGAAGAGTTTACCCATAATTCACCATCTAATATGTAAAGACGTCGAAGTGGCGCTAAGAGATGAGGGGATACATCAAAGCCATGGAAGTCTATCTCCTCTTCTACACCCGTGTTGATAGTAAGGGCTGGTGGCTGCCTGTCTTAAGGAAACATGTCTGCAACTAGGGGAATAATATGCTCGACCGAGTCGTCGTTGGCATTTTGAGGTATATAAGATTTATTCTCATTGTCACTAGTTTTCCCATGAGCTTTAGGGGTTCTTCCATAGTCAAGGGGTTTGTCATCATAATTACTCTCATCTAATGGAGCAAGACTATCGGATGTAGATTGTCTTTCCTCTATATTTGAGCTTAATTGAATAGAGTCCTGCAATATGAGAGATACTTCACATCTATCACCGAAGTAGTGGATACAATCCCATAACCAGAATATTGAACAACGATAATTTGATAAATTATTTCTTTTGTTTTCAGTTTGTATGATTTGTCATCATCATTGTTCATAAAAGACAGATAAGTATATCATGATGGTCCTTTAATTCCCTTCTTTCTTCTATGAGTTTGTTTAGCATTACAATTATATTTTTCCTAACCCGCAAAACACACAATTAAAGCATGAGAAAAGAAAAAAAAAATTAAAATCACCTTGCAAGCATAAATTCAATCTAACTTGATTAGATTTTTAACTTAATTTTGGTAATATGTCTCATAAGTAACATTACAAATACACCACATTCTATCTTGTTATATTTATTTTATGTGCACTAAACCTTTATTTTATTTTAAAGCATTTAGAAACACATGTTGCCGGTATCTAGAAACACATGTTTTAAATTTTTAGGGTCTAAAACACATACGATATCTAAAGTAGTTTTATGACATTAGATGGAAAAAAAAGTATTAGGCATATACTTGAAATCCACGACAATAGTTTCTTCTAAGAAGGCCTATAGGTAGAGAAAGCATACTTAAAATATTAAAAAACTCTAACATGAATCTATCTAAGATCAACCTTAATTCAATTCCAACAATTTGCATTAATGGAGAAAGTATTAGCATCTGTAGAAACAAACTATACACAAAATTAGTGAGAACCCCATTTTAAAAAATTTAAATATATATACATAACTATACAAACATGTGAATATATAAATATATGTTGAACCAACCTCTTCGGTTTTGACGTGAATAACAATGATAGAGTTGGCCCAATTCCTCAAATGAGATCTCTTGAAGTCGTTGATCTCAAGCAAGAGTTAGTCCCTAGTCACGGAAGGTCTAACAAGAAATTGTTGATCTTAGGCAAGAGTTGGTCCCTAGTCATGGAAGGGCTAATAAGAGTAAGCAATGCTCCTCTTATTTTTCTCATGGGACGTGCCATGAACAGTTGCATTATTGCATTTACCCATTATATCATGCATGGACTGTGGGTATCCAAGAACTAGTCCTTTTGCTTCATTCATGGTATGCATCTGTTGATATCCGAGTCCATTGATATAGTTGAACATCTTGTTATGTGTGACTCGAAAAAACACCAACCTTATTAAAAAACATAACTAAAAGCAATCAGATCGTGCCATGATTGGAAGATAACTATGATGAAACTATTTGAGTTTAGATTACGATTGGATCCAACAAGAAACTTAGCTATATTCTCTCATTAAAATAAAACAAAAACATTACAACTCACAAAAAAAAAAGTGTTAGGAAAGTGACCTTGCTCTTTAGTTTTTCATGAAAATTAGGACCTTACTTAAGAAACTCGGTAGTTTCTCTAAAAACCGACCAACTCTTTGTTCCAAGAGGCAACCCTTTCTTCCTACATCTAACCTCATTCTATTTCAATAAAGTAGTAAACATGCAAAAAATCAAAACCACACCGTAAGGACATGACTTGCCCTAAATCTAAAATCCATGGAAGCCAAAATCTCTTAGCCACGTATAATACCTTAAGTATTACATGCATAGGTCTTCTTAAAGGATTTGTGTCTCGCCCTGAGGGTACCCTAGTAGTAATAAACAAGTTACACTTGAATATTATCACCAGATTACCTTCAGAGAATGACATGTTTTTAAAAAAACAGGATCTTTTAAGTTTCTTGATAAGAAATAACAAATATATGAGAGAAATGATTTAGTGAATAACCATTACAAACTATTACAAACCATATATCTCTGTTGAAGTTTACAACTAAATGATCTACTCTAATAGTACATAACCATCAACTAAAATAGATCTGTAGACTTCTAGCTTCAAAGCCCTTACCGGAGCCATATTCCTGGATGTAACTAACCAGGGACGTAAAGTGAACCTGAAAAGACTGTAGGAGTATGAGCGAAACCACAGCTCAGTGAATAACCAGACATACCATACATCACACAAGTCATTAACAAATCATATGCAATGCAATCACTCAACCATATGCACAGATACAAGTTTGGATGATCTAGAATCCAAACAGGAAAAAGATTTACGCCCTCTTTTCAATCGGTTGAAGAACAAAAACTCAATGACCCACCTGCCCAGGAGAGACTAAGTACACAGGAGAATCAACGATTTTTCGTTTTAATGTTATCACTTTGAATATAGTGGCTTCCACAAACCATCTCCTGCAATCCCCTTAGAAACTCCCTAAGTATTAATCATTTCAAAGTGATTCTACGGGCGACGTTCTTCGGTGCCTTTTAGTTCCTCATAGGACCGCCAGACCAAAGAGAACCTTAGAAGACTCACACATTGGATCAACCAAGCAAAAACAGAGATCCGAAATATTAATACGTAGTAGGCTATCACAACCATATATGCAATAATGCAATTCGTGCAATGCATGTCCATATTATTTGGTTAAGTCCATAATTCTTAATCAAATTCGGGTGACCATACATTACACACAATCATCAATATACTACTGCACAACACCAACCATTGCGTTATCGCTTGTATAAAGATATTTTAGCAATCATACAATCAGATCATCTCATACTTTCAACAAACACTCATTTGTTTATCTTGCATTACATATTCGACTATTTACAACCACAACCAGTACAATATGACTGAATTACTCACTTGCTCATACCGACTCAGTTGTAGTAGTCCATTGGTAGATCTTCTAATGAGTCAAATTCACCTATTTAAAACAAAATATTCATCAATACCATCTAGCTAAATTCCTACATATGCCTTGTGTCCTAGACTTGATATTAATACTTAGTATTGTCTTGTTTTTCCTATTTAATCTCACATAATTGTTTGGTTATTTTTAGAAGTCATAATACTCAGGAAATTAACTTATTTCAATTTCCATTTTTATATATTTTATCTTGCTAAAACCAATATTAGACTAATATTACTCTAAATATTTTCTTAGTTCTAGGGTTTCAAAAGTTAATAAATATTAATTCTAAATAGACTTACATACTTGTATTAAAGTCACTATCTAATACATATTTACATAACAAACATATATATATTTAGTAAATATTTGGTTTAGGTCAGAAAAGCTCGTTACAAAATTTTAGCTGTAAGCCGGCTCAAGGCCGTCGGCCTAAATCCCCAGGTGCCGGTGTAAAATCATTTTGAAGAAAAATTTCGTATCGAAAGCACCGGTGTTGAAAGCTGCCAGCTTACAACGTACGCCGGCCCTACGCCGCCGGCGTAGATCTCCAGGTAGCCGGCTTACGTTGATGGTTTACGTGAAAATTATTTTACGTAGCCTCTGTTTGAGTGTAAGCCGCCTGTAAGCCGCCGACCTATCCATGTAAGCCGCCGGCGTACATCGTTTACACTGCCGCCTTGAGGCAGCGTTGCACTGTTCATCATCTTCCTCCTCGGTTCGATTCTTTTCCTTTGGTTTTTACACGTTAGAAACTTACTTAAACTACTCCTAAGAGTTTATACATCACATATAAAGGATATATAACAACTTTTAACACGTTTAAAAACATAAATATATAGATTTCGATTCTTTGAAACATAAGGCTAGGGTTTTGAAATTTTACCTCGTTGGAGCTCTTTGAGTGCAATCCGAAGCTGGTGTTTGTGTTTAATATGTTCCTAAGATGATTTTAAGTCAGGTGCAAATCATATCTTCGAACGAAAATCCTTTAAACCAAGTCCACTTACCTTTGAGCTCGTTTTTGAGGGTTTTTAGCCTTGTATTTCCTTTGATCCGAGTTTATGGTTTATAATCTGTTTGTTTTTCGTTTCTAGTTCGTTTGATTGCTGTTTGGGAAGTGATTTCGTTCGGGAAGATGCTGAGAAGTTATGGAGTTTGTTTGTTCTTCATCAATGCATTTGTTTACATATATATATAGAAGAGAGAAGGAGAGGTTCGGCTGCTATTCTTTCCTCCGATTTTTCCCCTAGATTTGTTCTCCTTTAGCTGTTGTTTTCAAGCCAATTAATGCTTGAATGATGTGGCAACTTGTGATTGGTGTGGAGGTTGATTTGTTTGACAAAATTGAGAGAATTATTGTTGGATTTCGGCTCTTGTTTCCCCCGCAGCTTCCCCACCAATTTTTGCACCGAATGCAGCCCACAATACATATATATATATTAATTTAATATTCTAATTAAATCTTGAGTCAATTATACGGGTTATACGGATATATATTAGCTAGTATTTGGAAGTTTTTGTACAAAAATATGCTTATAAATTTATACAAAACACTTAGATTTTCAAATAATACAAATTTAGGTTATATATATGTAACTAATTATTCGTATAATTTTATCTCCCGCGATTTGGATTTCTTAAGCTCATTGGTCAATTTTTGTTTCAGGCTCCGATAGCTTAAGAAAACTCGATTTAGAACAAAAGCGTGATCCGATTATTTATTTGAAGGTTAGATTTTGAGTTATTTATCAGTTTGTATTTTCGTTGTGTATTTAAAATCTTGACAGTTCATTTTTGGATCATCGTTTTCTAGTTATAAGCGTATATGATCATTTATACAGTATTGGGCTTCATACAGAAATTAAACTATGTTTATATCTCTAGTTTTGATACTGAACATAAATTCTTATTAGTAGCTTTTAAATTTAACTAGGAATCTCAAAATTAGGGTTTAAGTCTAAATATAAATTCATTACTACTCGTTATTCTAGTCTTGAATCATTATCGAGATCAAAACAATCATTTAGTCTTTATATTCACATTTTCTATTTAAATCTATTAGTATACTAGGTTTTTGGGTCTTAGATATTAGATCATATCTTGAATTAGTTATTCAAGATACAAGATCCGTTTTCGGTATTAATTAGGGTTAAAGAATCTCTTTATTCGATTCCTAAATCCTTCATTCATCCAAAAATCTAAATATTAACCTATTATTAGACTTCACTCAGAATCTAAATCTATTATCTAATTTATATAATCTATTATGAAGTCGGGTACTAATGTGAAAAATTCCTGGGGTTTACATTTTGTTTATGTTGAACATTACGAGCAAGTTTTAGAATATGAAATCATTTAATTAGATTCGAGAGACAAGTGGATTTATATTAGGAAAATAAACTTCATAGAAACATTCCTAACTTCTACTCATTTGAGTAGAACAACTTCTATAAAAACAAAGCTTTAAAGGCTTATTACAAACATAGGCTTCATAATTTAGCTCATTAAGAAAATACAGCTTCAGAAAGATAAATCTAGTTTTTTAAACAAAATAAAAACAAATACAGATGATCCATTGGGCGTACTTCACTTCCTCTTATACCTCCTAGAATTGCCCATACCTGAGTCAAACATCATCATCGACAACACCATCGTCATCATCAAATCATCATTATCAAGTCATCAAATCATCATCACCTTGAGAGAAAAACAATAATGAATCGAAGCCTAATATGAAAGTAACATAATCACAAGCGAGATGGAACATGCTTAAACTAAATGCAATGCATCAAACAATAAGTTATTATCTTTCCATTAAATTAAAATAAGCATCGCAAGAGCACTTACACTCCAAAACAATCTCAATGAGCTTGGAGATCCTGAGTAACAGCAGCTGCTCAAAGGTTGACATAAGCAACCTGAATACTTATATCCTCTATATCAAACTGAAAAGGCAAATAGCCTCATCTAGGGTTTACAGTCGTTATACATCTTTACTTATCTCAGTCCATAGCATCGTTTAGTTCAACCGGCCCTGTAAATGTGAACTAAACCATGTTACTTCACTCTAGGCTTAAGCAAACATTACGCCGATACCATTTGTCCCATCAGCTACCCACTGAGCCACTTATAAATATTATTACATCATGATGGGGGTAGCCTAAGACCTAAATTACCGTACTTGGCTTTGGACAAGGTTGTCTCTCTTCAGACCAGATTTAACATCACACTTACAAGTTGTAAACCCCTAATTTTTAAGGTAAATTTGAGTTTAAACCCTAAACCGGAAAGTCAACTTGAAACACTAAGTCAACAAATCCCTAGGAAACCCTAGCAGTTTAGATCTAGCAACCCTGTGTTCTTAAACTAAGAAGTCGAAATACGAGTGAAGAGTGTAGTTTGGTTCGTAATAAATTAAAGTGCTTAAAAAGATCACATTAGCAAATTTTTGACCTATTTCGAACCTGATCGGATACAGACTTTAAAAAGCGTATCACAGGGCTTAAGATATTAAAAATATGTTATTAGTACCGTTAGACTCGTAATTTCATAAGATTTCCAAATATATTATTTATATTTTTTGGGTTATAAAAGTTATGGTTATAGCATTTTATCGTATTTTTATTACTACCATACTTTAATTGTCGAATCTACTTTTTTTATTTCTAATCAACTATTGTCAAGTACAACTATCCATACTCTATTTTTGACATCCTTACAACCTATTCTTACAATTTACATCATTTTCCTTACATTTAATTTTCCAACACATTTTTTTACTTAATTTTTTTAAATTTGAATTTTTTACACAAAACAAATATCAAATAACTCTCTCTATTAGAACCGGTGCCCCTCCCTCCTTTATCCCTCTTAATTTGTTTTATTTATTCCTTATTTTAATACACAAACCCTAATCCACTTTTCTATAAATACCCATTTATACCAACTTCATTTCACTTTCTCTCTTTTTTACAAAAAACCAACTTTTGGAAAAAGGTTTTTCTCTCCTCTCTTCCTCTCTTCTTGCCGTGAACCACATGCACACACACACATACACACACAAATTTTATTTTTTTTTCTCTTCCAAATTTCTTGTTCCAAACATTTCATATGTAGTAGATCTTGATTCTATTACCATAAAACATGTAATGGCAAGATCATTCATGTGTGATTCCACTTAAAAATCCCTATGAGCTTCAAGCTAGGGATGTGGAAACACTTGAACATGAGATCTTTGCCATCACAATGTTAAAGATCTTGTTATTTATATTGATTTGCTACTATTTTTCTTTACTATTAAGTTAAGTTGTTATTATTAATGTTTTGTGCTTTTATTCATCATTTAACCATATCCACATAGTGATCATAGTGAAGATGCATTTATGACTAGTATAATAAACTAGATCTAGTTGTTTTGAGTTCATAAATGCCTTAGGTTTTTGTTTTATATACATAAAGAACTTGTAGTAGCATGACAATAGTAAGAAAATGTTAGAAAGCTTAAGATTTAGTTTGGTTTCCATAAAAATGGATTTTTAAAATTCGGATAAAAAAAGAACCATAATTGGAAAAGCTATTTTTCAACTTCAAAATAAGTATTTTGCATTAAAAATGAAAGGCTTAGGGAATAGGCATCATAAATGAGTGGTTTTGATGAGTAAAGCTTAGATCTACTAAGAGATATTTTCAAAACAAGAAAAGTTTATAAAAGTTATGTTAAAATTTTGTTTCGATCCCAATAACCAACTTGAAATTCGTAATAAGGAAAGCTTAAGGTGTAAATGCCTATGTTTCAACCCCAAAACAAGATTTTTATTAAAGAAATGAAAGCCTTAAGGAGTAGGTTTAGGAGATAGTTTTTGAAAGATTAAATGAGTTTTACAAAAGAAACAATTTCAAATGGAAATTTCAAAATTCGGATTTGAAAATGACCACTATTTAAACACCTATTTCCAATTGCCAAAATGATGATTTTTATGGAAAAATAGAAGACCTAGGGAATACATGCAATAAAGACCAAATTTTGACTAGGATAAATGAAATTTATCAAAGTATAATCCTAAAATAAGGAAAGGTTTTAAAGAATAGATTAAACAATGTTTTCATTCTTTAAAAATTTTGTAAAATTCGTAATTAGGTAGACTACCTATTTAAACATCTAATTTCTAACTCCAAAATGAAGGATTTTATTAAAATAATGAAGGTGTTGGGTATATAGGTCATCAATGTTGAGTTTTGATAAAAAGCAGGTGTGATTTTGTAAGAAGTAAAACTATTTTTCTTAAGTTTTGCAAATTCAAAAGTTTTGCAAAGCAAAAATTTTCTAAAAAGAATTCTTGATATCATATCATTAAGGGTATACATATAGATAGTTCATCTCATAACATTCATGACAATAGCTTATAGGTATTGCATATACACATAATGCACTTGGTAGAAACAAAGTTAGGAAAATAGTGCCTTATAATCCTAATAAGCATTATCTAAGTACATGAGGAAATAGATTTACCAACACCCATGAATCATGCATGATATTGAGTTATGTATGTATATATAGAGTCTTACAAGATATAATGATAGCTGAGTATCTATCAAAGCTTTGGAATGATGCTTGGTTTGAAATTAGGAGTTGATTTATGGGATGGGAATTTCGTATAGCATTCTTACCCTACTGTTCCTGGACCAAACAACCTTGTTTGATAAAATAATGTTAGAAATAGATATCTCTCACCGAATTGCTAGAAATCGGTATATAATATGCAAAATTCCAAGTTAAAATGACCAAGTTATGGTCGTTTTAAGTGGGAATTTCCTCTTAGACGAACTTTGACAAACTTGTTAGAATAGAATTTATAAGTTCATTCAAACTTCATAGAAATACTCATTGGAGTTATTTTTTTTTTTATTAGGACTTGGGAGATGGACTAGACCTTCCGAAGACTATTACGATTAAGTGAATTTTCGCGCCATGGCAAAGTGAGTTCACTATCTTTAAATTATATGCTTATGACTATGCTTGTAATGATAGTGGCATTAGAATTAAGGCAAGATAAAATTGGAATGTGTATGTGAATTCTATTCGGGTGAATCGATGATAAGAATATCGAAATGGGATTATTGTAAATATTTGTATGATTTAGTATAAACTTGAAGTGTCTACAATATCTATGATCGCCCATAAATTGTTAATTAATATGCCATGATCTTATAATCAAATTGACCATGCATACCATATATTGAGTCACATTACATTCATTATTATACCTTTGTGGAAAGAAGGCATAATAGCCGGGCAATAGAGGGGCTGTAAACTTGACTATTGGCTTAATCACGGAATTGAATGGTATGGTGTAGGCACTTATATCAACTACAAATTTATGAGTGGGAGGGCACCTGAATCAACCGCAATGTCAATGAGAAAAATTGAAATCTATGGTCCTATGGGCCTGAAACAACTAACTCCGAATGGAGGGCATAAATCCATTCAACATAAGACTCCCAAAAAGTCTTATGTATTGTATGCTCACGTGCTTATGCAAATCATATGATTGATAATATAACTTGTTTGTCCTATTGTATGATGAAGTATTTAATTTGGAAGTGAAACTCATTAAGCTCGTAAGCTTATACCCCTATAGTTTCTATTGCAGTATAATTATTTATGGCTATCCCCGAGAGGCCACTTTTCTCAAGTACGGTTTTTGGAATTTAAGGAGCTTTTTGAAGAAGTCGGGACTTAGATGTTAGGCATAAACTTATAGTTGAATCTCCTTAATCTATATATATATATATATATATTTGTTGTTGTAAGAGACTTTTGACGGGGGTATGCCCCTTAGATCATGTAATAGATTAATCTGGGTATAATTGTTATGATTTACATTCTTATCACAATGTATGTCTTCTTAAGCTATTTCGATTCAAAGTATGGTTCCCTATATGTTGAGCGTGAGCCTTGCACTTAGTGTTTAAACTCATGGAGTGACTAAGGTTGTCATACTTGAGTTTAGATATCGAGTGTGGCGGACTGTCACATTTAGGGTACCCTTTGAGGCGTGACACAAGCAACACTCATTACTTAGGCTATTTTTAAGTTTTAATTCATTAGAAATACCTATCCCAACAAACAACAAGCACGTCACTACGTATGTTATACTATCTGAAATCTAAACAAGGTTAGAAGGTAAATCGGAAGCCATTTTAGAAGATAGATCAAGTATCCATATCGGTTCAAGAATTAAACTCATATAAGAAATTAAATTAATTACCCACTTACATTAATCTTATTTTAAAATTCTATTTGATCAGACACTAAGTAGGAACCTCGCCATCGCTGCAAAGATCATCCCACTAGGATACGGACAGTTCTCCATTATCTAATATCTATCAAAGTATTTCTTTTCTCTTTGTTTATGATTCATTCATTATAGAAATATCATCATGTCATTCATATTCAAAAAGACTCATTTTCCAAGCAAGCATACATTTGAAACAATATATTCTCTATATTATTCATGGTTTAACCTAACACATTAATCTAAGTCAATTCCAAGTTAAACTTGTATTATCTTAATTTTAACCAAGTTGATTAAACTTAATCAATCTAATTTATTTTAACTCATTCAAGTCCATTTAGTTAAATTGAACTTAGATTTATTAGCTAAGTTCATTTTATACTTAACTAGTAAACACAAGTTTTCAACTTGATTTAATATGTCGTAGCTTGAAACAATTAAAATTTAGCCCTTGATACTTTTAGAATCTCCAAAAACTTAAAACATGAAAGTTATACAGCTCTTTTCAAGATTTCTATAGCATTTGAATAACTTCAATTTGAGTTTGGATGAAAAAATTATGATCAAAATACGAAACAATGTCATCACCAAAAAGAAGCATAGGCATATACATTACCTCGTGTTCTTGGTCGTGCTATTATGGAAAACATGTCTTTTTTTTTTTTAAGTTTTTGAGGTCAGAAAGAAGCAAGGTTGGATAGGGGAGGCGTATACTAGTCGTGCTTCTCCTCGGATAAGTTAAAAACATGTGTTTTCAAGCAATAGTAAGGAGTACTGCTGTAAAGACCCGGTATGCTCAATTCTCAAATTAAGTACACCAAGTCCCTTACCACGTATAACTCTCACGAATTATACGTAAGGTTATCTTAAAAGGGTGTTTATGTTGAACATTGCTAAACTAATTTTAATCTAAGAAATCGTTTAGTTAGATTTTCAAATAATTGGATTTGGCAGCGAAAAATCAAATTTTATAAAACGACTTATAAACTTTTACTCCCTACAGAGCAAACCAGTTTTCGAAGAAACTAACTTTATAAAAATACTTTATGATTAACTCTTAGGGGTAGATAATTATTTAATAACGTTTGGGCATTAACAAGCCCTTAAAAGAAAATACAATATATAAATAAATCCAGTCTCTATAAAACAAAACAAAGAAGAAACAAAATACAAATATATCTCAGTCCTATTACATTTCACTCATCTCCCAAATCTTTAAATTTGCCTGATGCCCGAGACAAACATCAGCACATCAACAACAAAAACAATAATAAGAACAATAACATCATCATCTCATTACTCATCTTCATCATCAACAATAACAACTTCATCAACAACCTGTAAAAAGATAAACATAAATAGGAATGAGCCGGAGCTCAGTACACAGTAATACAATCACACACGGAGTGGCATGCAAGCTTAATTAAATGCAATGCATCAATCCACAAGTTATTATCTTTCAATTAAAATAAACAAATCAACAATGGAGCACTCACACTCCGAAACAAGCCAATAGGAATCTGAGGGTCCTGAGTAACAGCAGTTGCTCAGGAGGTTGATATAGATAGACCGGATATCTATATCTCCTATATCTAACTGATAAAGAATATTAATAGCATCATATAGGGTTCACACTCCTTTATACACTCCACTTATCCCAGTCTATAATATCAATTAGTTCAACAGTCCCATACCCATGAATTAAAACATATTATTTCTTCCAAGCCTAAGTAGAAAATACACGATACAGTTAACCCTATTAGCTACCTACTTAGCCCTTAAGATAAACCACCATTGCATCATGGTGAACCATTGCATCATGGATTTGAGTCATTGCATCATGACAAAAGATTGGGCTAAGTGCTTAACTACCGTACCATTGCATCATGACAAGGTTGTCGCTCCCTGGATCCGAATTCAACGACGTAAAGCACAAACAACACTCATAAATTATTAAGCTATCTTTAAGTTCTTAATCCATTTAGGATGCCTATCCTATCAATCATCACACAAGTTACTGCGTACCTTGAACATGAAATACAAACAAAGGTTGAAGCTATCTCAAAAGATAGATCAGAAATTGCCTCAGGAGATATGTCAAATATCCATCACTGTTTAAGGAAAGAACTCATATAAGAAATCAAACGAACATCCACTTATATCAAATTCATATAAGAACTTATATCAAACTTTTATTAAACTCTATTTGATCAGACACTGATGTGGAACCCCACTATGGCTGCGAATATCACCCCGTCAAAATATGGACAGTTCTCCTTTGTCTGTCAAAGTAATTCTTTTCACTTTAATTATAGTTTCTTTTCACAAAACATAACATATATAAAGCACTCATACATAAAAACATTCATATTCGAAGCAAATAAACATTTGAAACAACTTATTGTTCATGTTATTCAAAGATCATACTAACACATTCATCTAGCCAATTATTATCTATTAAACTCATTTTAACTTAACCTTAACCAAATTATTTAGAATTAGTCATTTAATTCAAAAACTAAGTCAATGTGATTAAAATATATCAATCTAATTCATTTTAACTCATTCAAGTTAATTTAGTCAAGTTGAACCTAGAATTATCAACTAAGTTCATTTTTATGTCTAACTTCCACATTTAATCCAATTATTTGTTAAATTTGTAAATCTATCTAAACCATTTTAATTATTTTAACAAATCATCATAACACATCAATTAGTACTTATCTAACTCATTTTAGCTCAAAAAGATCTATTTCCTAAGCAAAAACACATTTCACAAACAAAAACAAGTTTTAAACTTTGTTTATAAAAATATAGCAGCTAGAAAGAAGTCAAATTTGAGTATCAATAATTTTAAAATTTGTAAAAACTCAAAACATAAAAGTTTTAGATCTCTTTTTAAGATTTCTATAGCAACTTGAATCACCTCAATCAGAGATCATATGAAAAAGTTATGGCTAAAATACGATCAAGTTGCGAAATAGGGCAATGTTATAAAACGAATGCTAGCACTTCTACATCGGCAGCGTAGATCTCAATGCTGGCAGGGTAAAGATTCAACATTAGTAGTGCAGGAGGCAGCATTAAGGAAATGGCATTCTGATCACTTCAACACCAGGCTCAACGCCGGCGGCATAGATGCTCTAAAAGGCGGCATTGAAGACAAAACAGCTTTGCGAAAACATGGTTTTTTACACTTTATTCTTATCAAACTTCTTCAAATCATCTACTAAGATTCCTATGTCAATTATAACATCAATTAAACACCCATAACAACTTCTAACACTTCAAACTTCATGCAATAACATCAAACAAATTCAAACTTCATCAAATCCCATCTTCCACTATTCATCCTCTTCCTCCTTCACAAACTAACCTCTAACAAGCGTATATCAACAAAAACATAAATAATCAGCACTCTCAACCCATTTCTAACATCTATATATCAACTATAAGCTTGTAAACAACAATTAAAACAAAGTTAACTCAAGATAGAAAACTTAGCTTTTAGAGAAACATGTTATTTCTTCTTCTATCTTCATTCCTAACTTTGATTTCTCTTTTAGCTTTATTGAATTTTAAATGTGGTGAGATGAATTGAAGAAAGAGAGAAGAGAAAATGAAGAAGAAGAAGAAGAAGAAGAAGAGAAGGAGAAGAAAGGGAAAAAGAAAAACGTAAGATGGAAATGAAAATGGGATGTCAAGGGAAAAGAAATTAAAAGGGAAGTATAAGGATAGATTTTAGGATATTTTAGAATAGAGGTATAGATTTAAGACTATTAGATCACTATCTATAGTTTCAGAAGTATTTAGAAGATAATTTTAGAACCGATAGGTTAGAAATTAAGAATTTAAAATAAGAACTTAATTTAGAAATTTATTTTGGATAAAAAGATATTTAATTTGAGTTCAGGCTTAAGAACTGATATTTTTAGACAAACAATGAACTCAAATTTTATTAAGATTTAGGAATTAGTGTTTAGGCTATGAATCAAGAGTTTTGAAATCCTCTAAACAATTTAGAAACATGTTTAGGAGATTTGGAATAAAAATCTCAAATTTCATTTAATTAATCACTAATCTAACTTTGTCAACTTGTCTATTTATATCCTATGATTAATTTAATTCATTCAAATCTATCTGAACCCAATTTCTAATGTATGTGAAGGTTTAAGGTATTTCAACTGCTAATCATGGAATCCCATGTTCACCCCATACTCTGTGCCTTATTTTAAGTTTAAAAACTCAACTTATTTTACTACTTGTTATACATCATATTTCAACATCGAACATCTTATATATAATATATAATATACAAGCTTAGAATCATTGTCTCTAATAGCTATATACATATTTTACTTCATATATCATCTTATTCTTAGTTCTAACATGCATGATCTCATTTAGATTTTAACTTATAACTTCATATATGTCAAGATTACATGTTTCATCTTAATTACTATTTATAACTATCATCAATTCATCATAGACAACATATACAATAATCAAAACACAATAAAACAACAACTTACTTGTTTAGCCATTTCTAAGCTACTTAATCTTCATTTCTTGTTGTTAGAGCTACTTTTAATGTGATTTCTACTTCTTATCTTCATTTCTAACCTTGATTCCTCTTCTAGTCTTCTTGAAATTAAGACTAGAGGAGATGCATTGTCAGAAAGAGAAGAGAAAAAAAAAGAAATAGAAGAGACAAAGAAAGAAATGATGGAAAGAAAAAAGATAATGAAAGAAGAAGGAAAAACAAAGGAAGAAAAGGGGAAAAGGAAGGAAAAGAATAAACCAAAGATATTTGAGGGTAAAGGTACTAGATTTAGAACTTTCAAATCAATATCCTTAGTTCGGAAAGTGTTTAGGAAATAATTTCAGAATTCTATAGGTTTGAAATTAAGAACTTAAAATAAGAACTTACTTTAAATCAAATTGATATTCAATTTGAGCTTGACTTAAGAATTGATTTTTTAGGCAAGCAATTGAATATGGATTTAGGATATGAACTTTTAGGATAAAGCTTAGGGATATAGGAATCCACTAAACATTTAAACAATATGTTTAGGGGCTTAGGAATTCAAAATCTCAAATTTCAACTCAATCTATTACTAATTAATTATGTCAACTTGTCTAATTATATCTTTAATTTGCTTGATTTATTTAATTTATCTAAATTCAATTTCTAACTTAGATGGAGGTTTGGGGTATTTCACACACCAAAAAGCAGAATGGAAAAAGTCATTGGAAACGTTTTTTCTTTTTTTTTTTTTATCTTTACTATATGCAGAATTTGTCCTGATGAAACTGAAAGGATGAGTCTAGCATGTTATATATATATATATGGATAGTGTATCTCAACTGTACACTCTGTTACATTTGGAAATAAATCAAAAAAATAAATGTCCATATATTTGTTTAGAAAAGGTCGTTTCTTATTTAAATTAGAGAGAGAGATTTAGTTAAAATATAGAGAGAGATGCAAGGGAAGTAGATACATAAATATTAACTGCTTTATTCATATTGTTACTACCATAATAATAATGAAATAATAAAGTTTTTTTGTCATTTAAAGAGGTTTTTATTTTTGAGGTTTAAATTGAGAAAATATTTATTTAAAACATGATAATGTATATTTAGGTAATATACTTGTCAAGTAGAATGAGTATTGAACTAGAAAATTGTTTCCATAAAACGTGAAATGATGGAATAAGAGGTAACTATCCACAAAATGGAAAGTGCTTGAGGGTAATCTGATTTCTATTAATAATTTGATAATATATATCTACAAACTAGGTAAAAAAAAACCATTTATAACCATGATAAAATGTATATTAATGCAATAGTAAGGTTAAACATTTTAAGAGGTGTGAAGTCCAAAAGAGATATACTCACCATATATATAATATCTAGGTAATGTATCATACATGTGTGTGTAAAAATATATACTTTTTTATAATTTAATTTTTTTAGAGAATAAAAGGCTATTAAGATGTGGTGAGGTGATTTTATTATCTCTACAAAGTACAAGATGGTAGAATAAATGGTAACTATCAATAAATAGGAAGTATTTAATAGTAAACCTACTGCTACTAATAATTTGACAATTCTTACCTTAAAAAAAAAAACCAGCCACTTTTTCTTTTTTCTTTTTTTTTTTTTCTGTTGTGTTTATGTGTGTGTGTGTGTGTGGGGGGGCGGGAGGTTGGGCATGGGGGATGCGCCTTCAAACCAGCCACTTATAACAATGATAAGATGTAAGTTGAAACAATACTAACGATAAATGACAAAATTGTACAATTACCAACCCCTTGAATAAAAATTACACTAATACTAATTATATAAAATTAATTGTCAAAATATCGACACAAAATTGCATATTCAATTTGCGATTCATGTAGAAAATTGCATCTACAATGTGCAATTCGTGTATTTCTACATGAGTTGCATCTTTAATAAGTTATTCATATAACTTCCTACACATGCAATTCATGTTAAAAAACATGAAACGCCCTTTGAAGATGTAATTCAATGATGTATGACTTTTAATTGAATCGCATTTTCGAATGGCGATTGTGCCAATGAGATATATAAAACGTAAATAAACATATCATATTATATCTTATAAATAAATAATCTTATAAATCTTTAAATATTCAAGTTATATATATGTATATTTTATACATTATACATTATACATTTATTTATGTATATTGTATATTTTATTTTAAAACGTAAATAAACATATCATATTTTCATGTGTCTTATATTTTGAATATGATATATAATTTTACTATTACAGTACTATAAGATGTATTCGTATATGTACATCATATATAGCATCATATAGCATAAATAAACAGACCATATGTCATATTGAATATATAAATTTTACATTTTATAGTCATATGTTAAACTAGGGAATATATTATATGTTATATTGATATAAAATACTTGTATATATTCTTATATGCAATTAAGGATATATACATATATATAATTTGTTTTATATAAGTTACATATATATAAAATACTTGTATATTATATAAGTTACATATATATAAAATACTTGTATATTATATAAGTTACAAGTTTTATATATATATATATATATATATATAACCCATACTTCATAAGTATGAGTTGTGAGTAATAGTTTACATATATGTGTTATAACATATAAGTAATAGGTTGTATATATATAAGTTACATGATATATTGGTCATATATATAAGTTATAAATATATATAAAAGTACAAATATATAATCTAAAGATTTTAAATATAAATGTTATGTATTATATATGTATATAACAAATAAATAGGATATTGATGAAATATGTAATTGCATATATAAGTGATAAGTTATTTTCTATAAATTATGTTTTATGTATCTAAGTTATATATGTATTATGTTTTATAAATTATAAATTATATATATAAGCCATAATTCATATACATAAGTTATCATTTATATAACATATCATCTTTATTTATAAGTTATTATTTATATGCATACATATAAATGTCAAAAAATATATAAGTTAATAATCTAGAGATTATAAATATTATATAAATGGCAAATAAATAGGACATTGATAAAATATAAAAGCTGTATGTACAAGTTATATATACATATATATTACATTTTATAAGTTACATGATATAGATATGTGCATGTATAAGATATGGACTAACACATAATCTATATATACTTTTATATGTGTATGTATTACACATATCATATAAATTATATGTTTATATATTTATATATAATGTATTTTTTATGAATAACATATGTGTGTGAGTATGGGTATGGGTATATGAGTGTAGTTATATAGTTCTTATTTTTTTATCCAAATAAGGGTATAATAGTAATTTTGATTTTATTCATGGTTTAACATTACAATCAATAAATTAAAGTAAATGCTGGAATATGTGTTTTTGATAATAAAACTCTAGATAAAATAAAGAAGATAATACATGATTCCCAATCTATTACTAGTAATATCATTTCCAAGACATAACTTTTCTATTCCCCTCTATTCCATTCCTCCAAGTAAATGGGCTGTAAGAGTTATACTAAATAATATATTAACATCTAAAAATGGAGCTTATACTATAAATAGTGTAACAATGGTAATTTTTCCATAATCAAAAAGTGGAGAAAGATTTTCCACATCCACACCTCATACATCAAGGTATAAAAATTTTCTTTCTACTTTTGACAAATAAACATTTTAAAAGAAAATTCATTATTTAGAATATTAACTTAAATTTCACCATAATTGTTTCTCAAGAGCAAAAAGATAGAATTACATAACAATTTAGTTAGACCGGCTCAACCGGTAGAATTAGTTGAACCATGAATAGACTCTTGTATCCATCAAGTCCAAACTTAAAACCGGATTTACATAGGCCTGATGTCACATAATCAAACTGATGAATTGGATCGGATAGTTCCATTGTGCCTTAATGCATACATATACTAACAAAGCTTTAAACTTCATTAGTTGGCAAAGCTCATCAACTAAATTAATCGAAGCCATATAACTAGCTTCACTACTCCTACCTCCTTTGTTAGGTAGGCTTTTATAAACTAAAATTATCTTCCCTTACTAAAACTTTGATTTGTGAGGGAATCCTAAGAATAAATAAGGCGGGAGAGGAGGTTGAGCATGATGGATTCCATTTGGTGTTAAGGATAAGGTTGATGAGCTTAGTTTATGATTTGGATGCACGAGTTACGAAAGGTAACTACAAAGTGGTTTGCTGTTTGGTAAAGGAAAATTTATAAGGGAAGACATTTTAGCATTTGGGGTTAAGTTCGTTTAAGGCATCAACCTTTCCAAAAATTAAAAAAAAAAAGAATCAACGTTTAAATAAGTGAGTCAAATAAGGCACGATCACTAATTTCATCTAAATTTCTCCATCAAATGCCAGATGACATAAATTATGATACATTTATATTCTTTTCCATTTAAATCAAGTTAACTAGTTTCAGATAAAAGTATAGAAAAAAAAAATAAAACTAGTCACCTTTCTCATCGAAATCCAATGATCTCTCTCTCTCTCTCTATAATCTTAAATTTAAAAATCAGCCATCTCATGCAAATATTTGCCAAGGTAGTCACTAAGCAGTCAACCTGCAACCAAACTTGACAACTCACTGAGTCAATTCACACAACCACAAAACTAAGTCCATGGACAACTAGAACCAAACCAGCTCACAAGTTGAAATCAACCATCCATTACTGAATCAACTCGTTGATGCCAAAACCATATCAACAAAGTTCAACGTTTGTACCATTTCAAACTAGATTCTACATCACCACTTCACCAAATTAGGTTTAGGGGTTTTGCAAATTAGACGTGGATTTAGTGTTGATTTAAGGTTTCATGTAAAAACATTTTGACTCCTGTGACTTTAGGTTTTATTAATGTAATTATTTTTTTTCTAGAAATGGTTGGGTTGTTTAAGAGGAAGAAGATAAAAATTTATTATAATTGCATTTGATGGATAAATATAAATGAAGTTATTAATCATTAGTCAGTAATGCCTTATTTGACTCACTCGCTCAAACTTTTGTTCCTTTTTTTTTCTAACCTCTGCAAACCTTATGCCTTTAACAAACTTAATCTTAGAGGTTTATGCTTTCCCATGTAATTTTCCCATTTGGAAACTGTATAATTGAAGAAGCTGAACAGGTTAGTCAAAATTTGGTACAAACTTGTTCATTACATAATACTTTAAATGCTATTTTCTATTATTATAAATCACACTTTTGGATTCATTCACTATAACTATACTACTGTATATATTATAGATTATTGCTTCGTTAATTATCTCCTTGAAGTTTGAAAATGAAGATATCGTGTAATGATAATCAATAACAAGGATAGATAACATTGTCTAAAAGTGTGATTTATTATAATTATATCATGTCATAAGCATGTACATTAACATAATTATATGTTTCCTATTTTTCTTAAAATTAAATTATGAATTATAATAATTATTTTATTGGCCCTGGTTCAACCTTGACCCCCTCATATGCTCGAGTCAATCACTTGGGTTGGGTCCGACACTATTACATAACAAGTTTTAATATATTTAGATGACATAGTTAGATTGTTTGCCACTTATGTGCAGTTAGATTGTTTGCCACTTATGTGTAGCTATATATGAAAGTTATATATTGCACGTCTCAATTTCTTCCTTATATATGGCGATAGGTTGTTGTAAAGATATAAACAAAAATACGAAAGTTAAATGCATACCATATTTATGTGCGCCATGTGTGTGTTTGTGGAAAATTACACAATTTGCATAATCAAATAAAGAAAAGTTCATAGGGTTAGTCAAAGAAGCATCAAAATTACACAACCTATTGAACAAGTTTTTCCTTTTTTATACTTTTGGATAATACTTATTGTTATATAGGAGTTTATATAGTTATATATGAAAACTATGTATTGCCCGTCTCAATTCTTTCCCCTTATGTATGGTAATATGTTATTGAAAAAAGTATGGACACACCATATTTAGAAAAGTAAAAAATACATGTGTGTAAAATTCCATAATTTACTAGTCAAATAAAGAAATAAAAGCAACCAAGGTCGAAACGGATTAGATAATCCAAGTGATTTGCAGTTCCGGTGCTTTTAATTGCGATTTAGGGTCTATAATGTATTTTTGGATTTTAGTGAATAATGGAACAGAAAAATTAAAGATATGGATGATTAATCTTTGGATATGACACACTAGAGATAAATTGAGCTAGTTGTTCTAATTAATCGATATTACACACGACGACAAGAAACAATAAGGAACAATCATGAAAAAGAACACTCAATCTTATTCAAGAAGGAAATTTATCACAAAGGACATTCAAAGTTACCAAGGGTAAACAAGCAACAAAATCTGCTAAACACATCACTGGTGACCTTTATATAGACCCACAAGTCAGGCAAGGGCAAATATAGAAGAATGAAAGACAAAGTAATAAAATAGGAAAGTAATGTTTTTAAAAACGCGTAAAAAGGGTCTGATATCCCTCGGTTGATCACGGCTGTGATTCTCTTGGATAAAAAAATCTTCTCTTCCAATTCAAGCATCATGGGTCATATTAGGCAGATAACCGTCAGCATCATGGGTGTGATCCCCCGTATCCTCGATTTATATGATGATGACGTTCTCGCAGCCACAATACGGACGTATTCTTGATTATGGTCTGGTTCATGATCCGCTCAAAATGAACTGACAGATTTAAGCACGAGTATTACCAGCAAGTATACTGGATCGAATCAAGTAATAGAGATGATGAGTAGGATATTGTTCCCACAAGGATCAATTAACTACTAAACAATTATCAGTTTCCACTAATATTTAGGAAATCGATTTACTAATAAACTAATTCACTAATGTTAAACTAAACTATCACTATTAATGAGAACAAGAGAGTGTTTTTAAAAGATGTATGATGATATGTGGAAAAACAGAATCCAATCTAATCTTGCTAATCAAACTGAAATCATATTATATTGACAATTAGACTTATGGAAATTCATATGAAATTATCAAAGATTTAAAACCCTAAGTGAAGTTTCAAAATCTTTTTAACCACAAAATAACTTGGTAGCTTCCACTACTCAAATTATCAATGGAATCAAATTTATAATTATAAATCTTTCGATTCTATAATTAACTAATGCCCTAAATCAACTTCCCCTAATCCCTTAGTGAGAAATTAACCTAAAACATTGTATGAATCGCAATAAACAATTTCTAAATCAGATCAAATCATACTGCTTCCACAATTGCAATTTAATCCAGATTTAAGAACTCCTATGAACCCTAATTTCCCTTCCAAGTCATCAGAATTCTTATAAACCCTAATTCCATTAAGAAATAGAATTTATAATAGGAATTCAAAATGAATATTCCACAATTCTAATAATCACATAACACAAATTCAATTATCATATTAGCATGCCTAAGGTTTCATCAATTCTAACAAAGAAAATTTAGCACCTCATGGATATAGATTCACAAATCAAATTAGATTTTGCAAATGAAATCATGACAAACAATAAGATCAAACAAATGAATTGCATATGAATATAAGATCAGGTATCACTAATTCAAATAACAGAATCTTCAAATGCAAAATCAATCCTTCCAAAGCTTGTACAAGGCTTCTCAATCACAAAACTTTAATCCGGAAACAACTCTCTCTCAATGGATCTATTCTAGAATTGAACCTCTAATGTATTCTATCACGCCCCAATGGTTACCATAAACATGATAGCCCATCATACACAATATTAAAAATTGAGAATGACTACCTTAGTCACTTGGAAGCTTTTATATTGATACAAGATGTGCATTCACAACAAAGGGAGGCTGGTAGAGTTATGCATTTTAAGATAATGGTAGCGAAATAATCAAAGCAATATTGTTATGCTTCATCAAAATATAAGGTCTTACATCTTCTACAGGGCATTCCCCTGATAAACCTCCATAATAACATAGTCTTACTAAATCAAATAACTAAAACTAAAAGATTTCTGAAGGAAATTTAATCTAAAGTCTTCAAAATAGAATTCTTCAAAAGCTCCCAAAAAACGTAAGTTATACCCGGACGGTCATGGTAGTATCGGTATAAAAACAATAATCTTACAATATCTGAAATCTATTGGGCGGTAAGCATAACTAGCTTAGTGAGATATTCTTTACGCAAAAGTAGTCATAACAAAGCAATCAAACAAGTCCATTAAGCAAGCATGTAAATTTCAATAACCATATAATCAAACATTACATACGACTATCTGGTTTTGTGTGTAGAATGGATTTACCCCTTCATTGAGGGTTAGGGACTGCTTTGAATGGGTCACATCAACCTCCTAGAAATTTGCGTGTGTCTTGGGGTTCCAATCAACCATACTACTAGTCCTCGGGTTTTCCTTACCTAGAGCAATCGATCTCACTCAGCTACACCAGGAGGCCAAATTCTTCGAATGTCCTAATTCCTCAAAATATAGCTAAGCAGTTTGCCTTTTCGGTCCCACGTTGAGGAATAGTAGCAAATTGCAAAGATGATATTCTAAGTGATATACATGAACAATTTAGTTATAAGAAATTTCCAATTCGATATTAATCCATTTAAGGTGATCAATTAATATTTGCACACACGCAACAATATACATAGGGACAATTTATATTAATTAACTAGTCGAGCTTCGATATGCTTAGTATTTATTGATCACACATAACGAATCACATACATGGTACCCATAATAACCTGCATGCATATCAATTTTTTATCTTTTCCTAATATCTAGTGTTTATTCTACAAGCACATGTTCAAATACATAAAACGTAAAAGAAAACTCACTCGTCCATATCGCAACCTTTTAGCTGAAGTAGTCCTCACGAAGGGAAATCCCGTATTCTTCGTCGCCTAGACAAAAGAAATACACGATATGAGATTTCATGGAAGTTCTACTTAAACTTTCTAATTCCATTTTATGATTTTTGTCAAAAATCAGATTATGAGAAATCCTAATTTAAAATGACCATAACTTGCTCATTTTAAGTCAAAATTTCGCATATAAGATGTTGTTTTCTACCTACTTGAAAAGATCTATTTGTTTCTAGGGTTATTTTGAACATTTGAAGTCATTTGAGTTTGAAAACAGATCAGTACAAATCTTGCATGATTCCAATGATGTTGTCTTAACGATAAAATTTATGAACAATCTTTGTGGAAGTTACAGTTTAATGAAAGGTTGTTTTTTGACTTGTGATTAAATTGCTATTTTGTAAATCTGTGACTAAGCAATCAAGAAAATCATAATTCAATATATATTTATATTTTAAAAATCCTTAAAGGTCTTATAGTTGTTCACAAATTCTTGTTTAACAATTTATTTTATAAAATATAGCTTTATTTATTTGTAATATAAAACCCAAGTGTAGTTCCCTTGTAAAGAATATCCTAGGTTTGATTCTTTAAACAAAATTTAAAATTCTTAGATTTTGTAAATGCGACATTTAATTAAGGAAAATCTTGATTTCATATTTATTTGGAATTGATGAATATTTTACTTTCTTACTAGCTTCTTTTAACTAATTATTTTCTAAAATATGAAACTTTATGTGGTTGTGAGGAGAATCATTCTAAGTTGTAAAGAAAATGCTTTAAGTTTTAGCCTATGAGGAAAATTAAAAGGGATAGCATGTTTTAAATTTTTATTCTCATAATAACTCTTTTCTAAATCTATAAATTTTCAATATATTGACCTTTATTGGAAAAATTTTTAGTTTATCACAAGTGAGTATTTATCTATCATAACTATTTATTTAATAGAAGAAAATGGATTTTTACCTCTTAAAACTCAATTCTTTAAGTTGTATACCAATTCATTTCTAAGTGGATTTTTAACTAGTGAGTTGATTTTATACTTGACTTAGAAAAATTGTTTGGTTCTTAATGTTTGTTAAAGTATTTGTGATAATCTTATAAATAAGTTCTTAAGAAAAATAAAGTGTTATCAACCTTCAAGTTTTGGATGAAACTTTTATCTTGGTAGTTTGAAAAGAGATTAGAGATCTACTTTAGTTAATTTTTGAAAAAATTCATAATAACAACACTAAAATCTATGATGAAATTATCTAAACTTTTGAATAAAATATAGTTCTAAGTTTTAATGGGAATCTTTCCCAAGTAACAAATATCATTTTCTTATAAAGAGTTTAATTCTTATTTTCTTTATTAAAGAAAAGAATCCTTTTATTTTATTAAGATAACAACCAAATGATCATGCATGAATATGAACTTGTAGTTAAGTACCATGAACAAGATAATTCATATAAAAGATAAAAAACATATAAATTAAATAAGCACATAATAAAAGTCAAGCATTGGGAACCTTAGCTTCATCAAGGTATCTCGATCAAGTATTGGGAGCCTTAACTTCATCAAGGCTTTCCGGGACTAAGAATAGACTAGTCCCAAAAAGAAAAAAAAAGGAAAATTCATAATAATAAGAGCAATAATAATAAGATGTTAGGTTAGTGAGTACTTATGCTCTAAGAAATATATACACATAAATATATATAATAATATATAGAAGTTAGATTAGAGCAATATTAATAACAATAATAAAAGAACATAATAACATAAAGAAATTTGTGCATAAATAAAAACAAAACATGAACATATTGTTGCTTTCTTAGCACTATGGTCTTAGAAAACACACATTATGATCATGTAATGTTGCATGACATGAATAAGAATGTGGTTTAATGTTTACCTAATGTAGGTGATGGTATGTTTAGAAATTCTCTTAAAGAGAAATGGGTGTTTTATGAAGATGGAAAGGAAGAGAGTATTTGAGCAGAAATTTGTAAAGAGAGGATTTGAGAAGTGATTTTGGTAGAGTTTTGGTAGGAAAAATGAGATGTGTGAAAGAATGAAGGAGAAAAGGGGTATTTATAGAGTTTTTGGGTGAAAATTAGTGTGATTAAAATTAAATGAAATTGAAATAAAAATGAGATGGAAGAGGCATTGGTGGTGGGGTGGGCACCGGTTTTACATGTTGGAGAGAGGGAGAGAGTTGGTTTTTTTTTTTATTTTTATAATGAAAAGTAATAATGTGTAAGGTGTGATGTAAATAAAGTTGTATGAGGAAGATAAATTTTAAAGAATAGGTATGGTAATAAGTAAGAATAGGGTGTAAGAAAAAGCAGAGATAGTGAAATAATAATGAATAGTAGAAATAGTATTATGAATAATAGACTAGACAATTAAAATATCGATAATAAAGAAAATACACGTAAATAAGCTATATTTAATATTTTTAGTTACCAAAAAATTCTAAAACTCATATTTTTGAAAACCTTATATTTTTACAAATCTAAAAGTGTTATCAAAATATTTTTACCGTTTGGTGTACCGAGACACAATTTTCGAAAATCGATCCTGTTTGGATCCGAAATACACTAAAAATTAGCAAATATGATATTTTTAAGCTTCCCTATATTATTACGAACTATTGTCCACACTTTTCTCGATTCCGTTGTTCAGGGTTTAAGAGCACGGGATTGCTGAATCTAAACACTAGGGTTTGTTGTATGCTTTGATGACTTTTAGGATTCTGATTTGACTTCTGGATTTTTTATTTATTCGTAAGATCATAAAATTTTAGTTTTTTTGACCGTGTTATATTTTTTGTTCAAAACTTATGTTTTACTTTATTTTTATGATTTATTTAATATTTTTCTGTTACCAAGATTGTTTAATCAAGTCTAGGATTGTGTGATGACTCGATTTGACTTTCGATATTAATTTAGATTTTTTAATTCCAAAACTAACCGAAAGGCTTAAGGTTCTATAATTTTGTTATTGAATATTATTTGGATATTCCATCTCAATTTATGTGTCAGGGATCGGATAGATGAATTGTCTCATGTTCGGGTTTTGAGTCAAACGATTATTGAATTTCTAAAAAATTCTAGGGTTTTGCATATTCTATGTATCTCCAATACCCAAAAACAAAGGAACCATCACTTCCTTATAGCCAAAGGTCGCATGGAATTTGAAACGCTTCATATTATTTTTGCAATTACAAAACATACGCTGGCCTTTTCAACTTCTACACCGGTGGCTTATAGGCGGCATACAATTGTAAGCTGGTTGACCACTGGCAGTGTTCGCAAACGACTCTAATAATTTGTCTTCTATAGATGACTACACCACTCCAATACCGACAGCGTAGGGTTTCAAGAGGCCGGTGATGTGCTGTATTAGTATTGAATTTTAAAGCATCTTTCTAGCAAGCGTACTAGGCCTTCTATTGTAATATAGCATGAATAAAGTGTCGATCCCACGGAGATTTACTAACTACTAGACAATTATCAACTAATACTAATATCTAGGCAATTGATCTTTTTAAGATGATTAGATTAAACTAAATTATCTAATTGATTATCTATATGAATGCAATGAGCTTTTTAAAGAGAGGGATATGGTGGAAAAATGTGGGAAGGAGCAGAATCCACTTTAAACCATTGCCAATCAACTTGAACTCATGTTATAATGATAATTAAATTCATGAACATTCATAAGAAATTGTCAAGATTTAAAAACAGAGTTTAAAAACCTTTTTAAACCACAAAATAATTCAATAACTTCCGCTAAATAAATTATTAGTGGAATCAAAATTACAATTATAAACCTTCCGATTCTATAATTGACTAATACTTTATATTAACATCTCCTAATTCCTTAGTGAGAAATCAACATAAAACATTGCATTAATATTCATGAACAATTTCTAAATTAGATTAAACTCCGCCGCTTCCGCAATTGTAATTTAATCTAAATTTATGAATTCATCTGAACCCTAATTTCCCTTCCGAGTTACTAGAATTCTTATACACCAAAAGTATGATGAATAATCAGAATTCAATATGAATGTTTCATGATTTTAACTATCTTATAACATGGATTCAAAGATCATTTTAGCATGTTTAAGTTTCATCAACTTCCCACAAAAAGAATTTAGCTACTCATGGATGATGATTCAAAAATCAGATAAGAAATTGCAAATGATTTCATTATGATCAAACTATTCAGATATATGAATTGCATAAAAGAAATAAGATTAGATATCACCAATTCAAAATACCAAAGCTTCACTTGCAATTTCTTGAATAACTTCAAATATCTCTTCAAAAATCTCTATGAAATGCCTAGTTCTAAGTATTCTAGAGCTACTTGGATTGTGGAATGTATGCTTGGATGATTCTGAAAGTGAGGGGAAGACCCCCTATTTATAGGAAAAATTTCCTGTAAAACATTAAATGAACTTTGTTGTTTCACAATGTACGCCGGCCGTTATGGATCCTACGCCGGCGGCTTACAGGCGGCGTATCTTGAAATTGTCCTTTGCGCAGGCAGTGCACTAGCAGCCTTCAATATCAGTTACAATGTAGACCGCTTCTACGCCGACGGCTTAGATGTAGATCAGCCGGCGTAAATGGTCAGAACTGAAGCGTTGGGCTGATTTATAACGAACACCGTCCAAAAGCCGGTGGCTTTCATGCCGGCATAGACATTCCAACAGATTTGTCTCTTCAATTTCCTTCAAGCATTGGATATCTTCATGTCGCTTCAAATCTATGATGTACGCTGCCTCAAAGCCGGCGGCTTAAGTGCCGGCTTATAATGTAACTACTTCAAAGCTGGTGATGTTTCATTTATGGGCTGCAGGCCTTCATGTACGCTGGCTACTTCATCTTCTACGCCGGCAGCTTTAAGGCGGCTTTGAGTGTTGTTTGAATTTAAGCTGGGCAAAGCTGGCAGTGCTGCAACAGCCTTAGATGTAAGCCGTCTGAACGCCGGCAGCTTTGAATGGTGAATTGCCGGCCTTGACTTCAATTTTTTCTCTTTTCAATTCAAATTCTCTTGTTTTGATTTGTTTATCCAAATTAGTCCTGAAACATAAAACTTAATCAAAACAAATATCCATTCTAACTCTTTTGATCATCAGGATTTGTATAAAATATGATCTTATCAGCCGGCGTATAATGAAAAATTTAAAGCTTGCCAATCCAAATGAAGGCCGGTGGTGCAATGGACATCGTATAAATTTTGCATTCCGTAGAAGGTCTGCATCGCCTTAACACCAGCACCTTTAATTCAGGATTTGCCGACGTACACTTAGATTGTAGAAGCTGTCTTCTCTTTTCTTCTACACTGGCAGCATAGAGATAGTGCTTAAAATTTGGCTACTGATCTTCATCCAACACCACCTCAAGGTTGGCAACGTACATTCCAGATATGCCGGTGTAGCTTGAAAAACTTCAAAGTTGTTTGATTTCTTCTTGAAGGCCACCAGTGTTGATGCATGTGTTAAGTTTTTGTCTTATGTTCCTTAGTAAATCCGGCACAACGTCGGGGGCGTATATGGAAAATTTGCCAGCGTTCAAGTGAAATACGCAAGGCTGGCATTTTGCTTTGTTCAATGCTGGCGGTGCTTCTATTCAATTGGCTGGCATTCCTTCAAATCTTGTCTAAAATTGCTCAAACTTCTATCATTGTTCCAATTTGACACGAAACATCAATTTAAGCTTGTCCAAGTACCAATTCTTGCAATTTTCATAAAGATTAAGAGAAATTATGCATCAATTGCCCTATGAAAATTGTTTCAAATATGACTTTATCAGTTCACGGGTGTTACAGGGGTCATGATCTCCACTAGGAAACAATATTTAAACTCAGAATCAATATAAGGTTAAATTACATTCGTATTCTTCATCATGGATTGGATCACGGGCGTAATAGCTAGTACGATCTCCTCAATGATGAATTTCCAATTCTTAAGCACAACAAATCAGATATTTCTCCTAGGTGCATTAGATATACTCTAAGGAAGCCAAGTTCATCATCATTCAATCACTAGTAAGGATTCTTTGAACAAGTTCATCAATCCTTTAGCTCTAGATCGGGTTATTGTCCTAAGTAACCCTTGATTCCTATCATTTCCCCGAGGCTCATGCTCAAATCTAGATCAAACCCGTATGAAGTGTAAAGTGATAAGTCCGTGACATTGAATGTAGCTAAAGTCCCTCCAAAATTATCTAGCAATTCAACGTTATAGGCATTATCATTGATCTCAATAATCTTGAATGGCCCATCATCTCGGGGTACCAATTTTTGAGCTCTATGCTTCAGAAACTTGTCCTTGCCAACGTGAATCCAAACTAAGTCACTGGGTAAAAACTTAACTCTTCGTCCTCCCTTTCTCTCCTTTCTTTCACTTTATCATTTTGCCTTTGCTAGTAATCATATTCCTTCTGATGGAGTTGTTAGATTTGTCGAGCACATTCCAATCCACTTTGACTATCTTCTATCATATAATCTAATGGACAATTAGGATGAAATCCATAAACAACTTCAAAAGGCGACTTGCCCATCGCACTATGGACCGAAGGATTATAAGCAGAATCCACAATAGGCAAACAAAATTCCTAATCCTTCAAATTCTTCCCAATGGTAACTCATAACAGAGAACTCAAAGTCCTATTCACAACTTCAGTTTGACCATTGGTTTGTGGGTGATAAGTGGTACTGAACAACAACTTCGTTCCTAATCTCCTCCACAAGGTCTTCCAGAAGTAGCTAAAAAATTTCACATCTCTATTAGAAAACAATAGATTGTGGAATGCAATGAAGTTTCACTATTTCTTGCAAAAACAAACCAAAAATATATCACATCATCGATTTTATGACATGGAATGAAGTTTGCCATCTTGCTAAACCGATTAACACCTACCATAACAAAAACATGTCTCCTTTGAGTCTTAAGAAGTCCTAAGACAAAGTCTATACTCAAATCAACCCAAGGTTTGGTAGGGATGGGCAATGGCAAATATAAACCCTGCGGTTTGCTTCGACTTTTGGCCCTTTTACAAGTAGAACACCCCCCAATCACTCTATGCACATCTTTAGCCATACTAAGCCAATAAAAGTGCTCCTTTAATGCATCAAGAGTATGATGATTCCCAAAATGTCCAGAAAGTCCATTACCATGGCTTCTCTAACTAGCATCTTTCGCATCAATCCATGTGGAAAACACAATTTTCCTTGATGAAATAAATATCAGTCAACTAGATGATAGCCATCCAACGACCTTCCCTCTCCACAAGTCACTATAATGGATGCAAACACTTCATCCTCAAAATATTGTGCCAGAATTTGGTCAAACCCCAACAACTTAGCCAGCATGGATTTTAATAATGTATGCCTCCTAGACAATGCATTAGCTACTACATTAGTGTCATCCTTCTTAGACTTGATATTACATGCAAATATCTTTAAGAAATCAACCTATCTCATATGCCTCTTGGATAATTTATGACCTCTCAAATATTTCAAAGTTTCATGGTCATAAAATATAATGAACTCTTTAGGTAATAGATAGTGTAGTCATATGGTAAGAGCTCGGATCAATGAATATAATTCCTTTTCATAGATGGGAGAGTTCAGTGTAGCTCCATGAAGCTTCTCACTAAAATATGCAACGGGACGACTCTCTTCCAACATTAGAGGCATAACATTCAAGCTCAAAAATCTTGTCGAAATTAGGTAGCATTAATAATGGAGCTAAAGTCAATTTCTTCTTTATTAGCTCAAAACTTTGATTAATCACTTGACTTTAATGGAAAGAAACTCCTTTCTTCGTTAACTCTGTTAATGGTGCTACAATTGTGCTAAAATCTTTGATGAATCTTTTGTAAAAAGAAGCCAGCCCATGAAAACTACTATCTCGGGCACATTAGTAGGAATAGCCCACTCAGTGATAGCTTTAATCCTCTCATTATCAACACGAAGGCCCTCTCTAGATACAAAAAATTCGAGAAACACTACTTCACTTCGACAAAAGATACACTACTTCAAATTGGCATACAATTTCTCAATCTCAAAACCATAAAAACTGAAGCCAACTGCATAATATGACTCTTCAAATCTGGAATATGTACCAAAATATCATCAAAATAAACCACTACAAACTTCCCCAGGAACTCTCTCGATACATAATTCATCAATCTCATAAAAGTACTAGGAGCATTGAACAAGCCAAATGGTATTACCGTCCATTCATACAAACTATGCTTGGTTTTGAAAGCCATCTTCCATTCATCTCCAGCTTTTCATCCTTATTTATGATACCCACTCTCCAAGTCAATCTTAGAAAATAATGGCACCATGCAACTCACCTAGCATGTCATCAAGACGTGGTATGGGATACTGGTATTTCACAGTGATGCGATTAATAGTCCTACTATCCACACACATCCTTTAACTACCATCTTTCATGGGCACTAATGGAGCAGGCACAGAACATGGACACATACTCTCTTGTACAAACCCCTTCTCTAGCAATTCATCCACTTGCTTCTTCAATTCTTTAGCTTCTTCGGCATTCATGTGATAGGCCGGTCGATTAGGCAATGTAGCACCATAAACCAAATCAATTTGATGCTCAATACACCTCAAAGGAGGTAATCCTTTTGGAAGTTATTTCGGAAAAATATCAACAAATTTTGAACTTCATCTGGGATAGAAAAGTCACCTTTCGACTTCCAAAGCTTGTTTCATATACAACAAATACATTGGTTGTCCATTAGCCAATTCTTTCTCAACCTTTCTGGTGTCATCAGCAGTGATTCCTTCTTAAGGGGATTCAATTCTTGATGTTTTTGCCTCGCCGCTTTGGGACTCATAAGAAATAGCTTAATTCACTCGCCATTATATAATACGGAGTAAGTGTTGTCCTTTCCATTGTGGTTCACATTTCGATCAAACAGCCATGGACAACCCAACAAGATATGAGATGCATTCATAAGCACTACATTACAAAGAACTTCATCATTGTAATGGTTAAGTAAAGAGATAGGAACCGATACCTGCCTAATGATATGAATTGAGCCCTTATCATTAAGCCAATGCAAACAGTATGGTTCTTAGGGATAGGGAGTTGTTGGAAGTTTCAGCTTCTCAACAAATGCCATTGCCACCACATTAGTACAACTTTCGAAATCAATAATGGCTACATATATAGCTCCATTCACTAAGAATTTGGTATGGAATATGTTCTCCCTCTGCTCTTGATCAACAACCGGTGTAATACTCAAGCTCCTCCTCACTACCCCACTCAAAGGTATAGTAACCCCCACTAATGTTTCAGCCGATAACTCTTCACCTTCTTCATCGAAATCAAAATTGCTATTCCTTTCCTCCTCTCCTTCACTTCCCAAATAACCTCCAAGGGTGTAAACAACTCACCTACTCGGACATTAAGCAGCCATATGTCCACCACCAAAAAATTTGAAACATTTGATATCTCTTGTTTTCTTTCCAACGCTATTAGAATCACTTGGTTTAGAAACCAACTTCCCCTAATCATCAATAGATTTATCAATAACGGATTCATGCTCTCATCATGTTTATAACTACTAGTATTTTTCTTTTTATCATCATGACAATAAAACTTTTTACTACTTTCATATTTAGAAGAGTTACTTAAAGATTTGTGAGACTTGCATTTGCTTTCAACCTTTTCTACCATCAACATTTCTTAAAGTATCAATCCGTTGAAGGTTAACCACATCTGACATTTCATATTTTAACCCTACAATAAATCTAGCAATGGATTGATCTGGAGTTGTCATGGTTTGACTTTGCATGGCAAGGATCTCAAACTCTTGAATATACTCAGCCACGCTTTTATTTCCTTATTGCAAAGTGTGCAACTTCACTAACAATTCTTAGCTATAGTAATCCGGAATAAATCTTTGTTGTAATAACTCACGCATCTTGGCCCAAGTAGTTACATCTGGCTCCTCATTCCTCCTTCTACTAGCTAATACATTCTTCCACCAATGTGAAGCATAGCCTTTAAATTCAATGGCAGTAAGCTTAACTTATTATACATCATCACAATCATGATAGTCAAAGAGCTTTTCAATTTGATCTTCCCAATCAAAATACTTATCCGCTCCACCAGTACCATTAAAAGATGGTACTTTCAATTTTATGGCCTCAATATCGCAATCCTCTGGGCTTATGCCCATCATGGTGATCATCAAAATCATCTTCATAGTCTCCAACTCTACAACCACGCACTAGGTGAAGCATATCCCCTCTTCCTCTTCCGCGACCATCTACTACACTTCAGGGAATTAGCATCCTAGGGTTATCCTTTAATTCCTCAATATGCTCTTGTTCTTGTGTTTCATGGATTTGAGGGTTTCACTGTGTTGTTGCATCATATGTTACATTCCCTACATCACTTCCTTCATAAAATCAATGAACTCACCCATATTAACGGTGCTTTTTCTCTTAGGAGCATTACCATCCCCACTTTTAATATCAGAGTTTCCAAACATCTTCACAATAAATCAAACTTACAACAAAAGCAATCACAATAATGAAACTTATCAAGTAAGGAATCTAATATCAAAGCCCAAAACTGCAATCCGTAACCCTAAGCTCTAAAAACAAGATGATATGGATTGGATAATTCAAGTGATTTGCGGATCTAGTGCTTTTAATTGCGATTTAGGATTATAATGTATTTTTGAATTTTAGTGAATAATGGAACATGAATATTAAAGATATGGATGATTAATCCTTGGATATGACGCACCAAAGATAAAATCGAGCTAGTTGTTCTAATCGATTGATATTATGCATGACAACAAGAAACAACAAGGAACAATCTTGAAAAAGAACTCTCAATCTTATTTAAGAAGGGAATTTGTCACAAAAAATGTTCAAAGTTACCAAGGGTAAACAAGCAACAAAATCTGCTAAACACATCACTAATAACCCTTATATAATCGACAAGTTAGGCAAGGGAAGATATGGAAGAATAAAAGACAAACTAATAAAATAGGAAAGTAACGTTTTTAAAAATGCATAAACAATGTCTGAGATTCCCTTGTTGATCAAAACCACGATCCTCTCAGATAAAAAAATCTTCTCTTCTAGGTCAAGTATCGCGGGCGCTAGCCGGCAGATAACGGTCAGCATTATGGGGGTTACCACATCTATTATCTCCTTGTATCCTCATTTTATATGATGATGATGTTCTTGCAGCCTCCAATACGACCGTATTCTTGATTACAGTCTAGTTCACAATCATTATGGGGGCCATGATCTCCATTGGGAAACAACATTTTAAGCTCAGAATCAATAATGGGCTGGATTATAGCCATATTCTTCATCACGGCCTAGATCACGGGCGTAACGATGGGCATGATTTCCTTTGCTGATGAATTTCCAATTCTCAAGCACAACAAATTAGATCTTTCTCCAAAGTGCATCAGATATCATCTAAGGAAGCCAACTTCATCATCATTCTGATCACTTGTAAGGATTCTTTGAACCAAGTTCATCAAGCCGTAGCTCTAGATCGGGTTATTGGCCAAAGTGACCCTTGATTCCTATAAAAAATTAGTCAAATAAGCCATCAAATTAACATTATAAGGGTCACACTAGATAATTTATTAACATCCACTAATGGAGTCTATATTATAATAGTGTAACAATGGGAATGCTACCTGAACTTTATCCAAATGTGTAATTAACCACCTAAACTTATCCCGAACTTTACCAAAATGTACAATTAACTACCTAAACTTATAATCGATTAAATCGAGTACACTTTTGCTACATGGACTAACTCCATTAATTCTATTAGATGACGTGGATCTTTTAGTCGATACAAGAGCAACACATGTCCTTGTCAATTGTATTTCAATTTATAATTATTATTTTAATTCTTATATGATAATTATCATTATTTTATTTATGAGAAAGAAAAAATAATTTGGACCTAAGTCCTATTTAATTAGAACACCTATAACAAACCCACATGGGCCATATACTCTTATAGCATTTCAAACATGACTCCTCTTATCATCCTTGTATACAGGGCCTAATAATGAACTTTTGCCAATGTGGGACAGTGGATCTTGGCTTGTTGTTTGCACCGTAAGCATCAACCACTAAATTGTGAATAACTTACCATCATTAACACCAGTTGCCTTGCTTCCTTCACACACTCCACCGTTACAGCAACAACTAGATCTCTAATGCTTGAGTTCAACGTCATTGCCACATGCACCGTCCCAGCACTTCCTCTGATCATCACATTCACTAACAGCTTTGGCATCGTAGTCTTTCGTGCCAATAGTAGTAGTATATGTTGTAATGTTGCAGCAGCATCTTGTTATTGTTTCTCGTTCATGATGTTGAATAGAATGGATGCATCGGAAATGGCCTTTCAATTTCGAATTCGTCGTGGATGCTATGCTCAATATTCGACTAAAAGATCATTACATACAATGAAATTAAGACATTCATTGAATGATAAAAACATCAATTTCCATGAGAAATGATGGATATAATAATAAATGTGTATCATCCAACACTTTCGGATGAAACATCAATGTTTAAGAATGCTCTGTTTAAAAAATGAAAAATAGAGCAAAATATTAGGATTTATCACAATCGTAAACCTCCTTTTTTATTTTTTTCCCTTGGAAAATATCCTTTTAAACGAATTAGAAGAAAAAAAAAAAAGAAGAAGAAACACCACAGATAAATGAATGTTGCATAGTTGAGAGGCGTTTGTTGCGGAAGCGGTGCGGGTAGGCGTTGTGGTGGGGGTCAATTGTCTATCTGTCTTTTTCTATAAACCAACAGTAACCTTTCCTAGTAATAAATAAAAAAAAATTAATTTGTCTCACATACTCCTCATATTACATATACCAACATCATCATTATTCCACTCACATTACATGCAAGCACACTGGGTTTATTTTAACTCCAACTCCATTGGAATATTGAAAATGTATCAAAACTCTATTTTAGTCTTTATATGATGTCAGCTTTGGTGTTTATTTTGTTTTATAATTTTGAGTTTCTTTGAGAGAAGATTGTACATATTATCAATAGATGAAATTGTCCCACATTGCTAAAACTTAAGCTATTGGCCCTATATATATAAAGATAATGGAAGTGCCCTGTCAAAGCCGGTGAATAGAGGAGACAAATATGGGCATGGTGCTAATGGGATAATTTTCCAGCAAGCCCAGCTAATTTTCTGTCATCTAATGATAGTAACAATGCTATATTAGTAACTAAAGTGTACTTGAAAAGGTTATTTAGGTATTAAATTAACATTAGCTGGAAAAGCCACATCATCTAATGATAGTAATAGTGTTATATTAGGTAGCAAAAGTATACTTGAAAAGTTTATATAGGTATTAAATTGACATTAACCCATTTTTGAAACTTTTTGTTTTTATTGTTGATGAAGAAACGTTTAAAAGGAGTATTTATTATCTAGAATGTAGTTAAATTTCACCATAATTGCTTATCAAGAGCTGAACAATCTTTTTGTACTTCTAGATGATTTTATTCCATTATTTGCCACATACATGCAACTATATATGAAAACTATATATTACACGTCTCAATGTTTTCCTCAAATATAATAATACGCCGTTGGAGCAGATATAAACAGAAGAACAAGTTAAATGGACACACCATATTTAGAAAGTAAAACATATATACATGTAGAAAATTCTACAATTTGCTAGTCAAATAAAGGTTACCATGTCAATAAATCCATCAAAGTACTATTCCAAGGGCTACGGTTATTAACATCCACCAATAGAGTTAATACTATATATAATATAATGAGGGTGATTTTTCCATTAACCAAAGAAAGATTTTCCACATATACACCACAAACATTACAATAAACAACTCATGATTTTGAAACTTTTTTTTTATTTTTTTAATGAAGAAACATTTTAAAATAATATTTATTACCTAAGATTTCATTTGAAGATCAAAAAATAAAAATTTGCTGAATAAGTTTTTTATACCTCTAGATGATATGATATTGTTCAACAATTTGCCATTTATATGTAGCTATATATGAAAACTCTACATTTTGCATCTCAATTTCTACTTATATATTGTAATAGGTTATTAAAGAGGAGATATACATAAATATGAAAGTCAAATAGACACACCATATTTAGAAAAGTAAAAATATATATGTGCGTGTAAAAAATTACGCAATTTGCATAGTTAAATAAAGAATAACAATTTATCAAGGCTAGTCAATAAAGCCACTAACATAATATTCTAAGGGCTACATTCAATAAGATATTAGTGTCCACCAATGGAGTCGTAGGATAAATAATATAACAATGGTAAAGATTTTCCACATTCAAACCGTAAATCTCACAATAGAAAACTCTTGATGACTTTTCTTTCCTCAAAGCCAAGCCTAAAAAATAATTATTAAATATATTTGGATGATTTTATTAAACATTTTTAGCCTTTAAGGACTTTCAAATTGCTGTATCAAACTATTTTCACATTTTGAACTTCAAAAACAAATTGCATTACCGAAAAGACATAGGGTATCTATACATTATCGTACAACACAAATTCAACCTATTCTCATGAGCCTTGCACAAGGTTAATCTATTAATTGAAAATTTTGAGAAATTATATATGAAAGAATTTTAATTTACAATAATCCTCAACAAAGTCAATGAACAACATGTGATATCAATTTCACAAATTTCATTGCTCAACTAAATACCCAAACAATAAAAATCCAATTATCCCAATGGTTTTTCGTTGAAAGACGAATTCGTTAATAGCAATAGAAAGATTGTCCATATTTGACATTTCCAAAAAGCTTAAATGCTTAGTTAGGTCATATTTTATTATAACTACGTAACCAGCCAATAGGTGTACTAATTAATTAAGATATTAATAGGGATAAACCATTGATGAGTAATGTTCTAAAGCATTATCTATTGTCAATGACCTTGTAGCCTAGTGGTATTTGGTCCAAACCCTCATCCTTGAGGTACCGAGTTCGACTCCTTGCGTTATAAAAATAGAAACACAACTACATTTACCAAAAAAAAAAAAAATGAAATTCACATTACATGACTAACTTAAATATGAGTATATGACCACGGTCCCATCGAACAGATTGCCTAGTAATTAGAATACTAACTATTTTAGTAATTCAATCATAATTGGGTATGATGCGACATCATTGGATAGTGACGGGACTGGTCCCGTTAAAATTAATGAAGAGATCATAGAATTTCCCAATGAATAACATAAATAATTCTCATCAGCAAGCAACACCATGGAGCTCAATAAAAATGCAATAAGCACTCTTAAAACAATAATTAAAGAATAAGTTCATTTCACTTTCAAAAGTAAAAAAACAAAATAAAATATGCAAGACTACAACAAATATTCACCAAAAACAAACAAAAATTTAAAAGTAACATGATAGTGATTTGATAACAGGTAAATTCATTCTAGGATTATAAACTAAAGCAAATTTCTGAGGACACAAAACACAATGTAATCCTTTAACATCAAAACATTTGCAGTTTAATATGCATAATTTTTCAAAATGAAAACAAATTTGAATTTTGCAATTCAATTCTACTAATGCTTTCAAATTCATTGAACAAAATGAAGGAATACAAATGAACTTATCTCAAAACATAATAATCCCCTAAACCTAATCGTGAAATCAACTTAGAATTCAAGTTTGACAAGATTATAAAGACCCATAAGACAATAGTATGCTATAAAGAACATTTGAACCTTCTAAATGCAAATGTTGTATAAAGGTCCACCAAGTCACCCTCTTGGCATCCTAAACCTAAATCATGAATGCTTCAAGACACTTAGAACATCACGAAACCAAAGTTGTGGTCTTTGTTTTTATCCAAATACCATTCAAATACATCAAACCACATGCAGATTACCTATTTACAATAAAGAACAAGTTTTATAATTACAGTCTCTTCGTAAAATGGACTCAAAGGAGTTGAAAATACTCAAGAAGCCATATAAAAAGAATGTCAAACCAAGACATCAACACATGCATATAGCAATTGGCATTGGGGAACAACAATGAACCCAAACAACACACATGAGAACTTGGATTAGTCTAGGGTTTTTCTAGTTTGATGCTTAGGCAGCACAAGCTAAGTGATACAAACAAATGACTATAAATATAATTTGAAACCAAACAAAAATAAGGAGGGAGATCAATATGATGATGCCATCATCAATTTTCACATAAAAAAAAAAATTTTCCCTTTCCTAAAAAAAATATCAAAACTATTCAGTTACTAAGGTCCTATGGACTTGAATTGACATACAAATGCTTGAAATAAATATTAACATGGCTTGTCAAGGATATGAAAAAATCTATATCCAATACATTTAAGGCCTTAATCCAAGTGTGTTAAACACTCAATATTCTGCTCGGTAAAGACAAATTTAGGAAATCGAATAGAAAAAAAAAAAAATCAAAACTATCATTCAAATGATTGTGTAAATTTATTGGTATATATGTTTCTCTAGAAAATCAACCAACAATAAATACTAAAATGATTATCAACTATCAATGTATAACCGGAGAGATGGAGAGATAAACAGACAGACTAGGAGGAGAGATGGAGAGGCAAATAGATAGACAGATAAGGACAGGGAAGAGACAAAGATAGAGATAGAGAGAGAACGTACCACTTTCTGATTGCTCTACTAGACATTACGCAAGAGAGAGAGTATCTCTAAAGGTGATGAGAGAGAGGTTTAAAGATGAGTGACATTATGCATTTTTCTTTTCTTTTTTTTTTAATTTTGATAAGCATTCTAAATATTCAAGAGTGAGGAATTATAAAATAACTATTACTTTTAATTTAAGCATTAGTTATCTTTATTATTGAAATATCACATGTTCACATCATCTAAATTTATTCACAAACATAATTAAGTGTAGAGGGTCATATTGGTAATTAGGCTTGAAGGCCAATTTAATTCAAGAACCGGTCTTTTGGGCTAGTGGCAAGGTCTAGAAGACAAGTCCAATAGGGGATGTCATGGTAAGCTTGGAACAGGATCACCAGTTTATTCTGCTCTAGGCCTAATCTGGCTTACTCGTACACAAAAGTAGACTCCAAAAATATCTTTATGGGCACATTCAAGCTTTGTTTGACTGAAATAAAGCTTATATAGAATAAAATAATTTTATTTATATTTTATATTAAAGATGGACTGTTCTAAAAGGAAAATGGGCTCCCTTTATATTATAAAAGCTCTCATCTTCTTCCAAGCTCACAACTAAAGCCCATATCCATATAAGAAAAAGAAGGGATGAATGTTGACCATTAGATTCATAAAAGAGATCCAAATGTCACAAGCAACGCTTGATCTCAACCATTCGTTCGAATGTTAACCGATAGCTTGCATTGATCTCTACCACCTATAAATAAGAGTTTCCTCCTCTCATTTGAGGTCATTTTCTATGTATTGCTAGGATTAAAAGCAATGCGAAAACTCTGTCGAAATATCTTCAGAAAAGATCAAGGCAGCTACTTGGTGAAGAACAAATCAAGAACGATCAAATCTATTTGATTTGATCCTTTGTCACACCCACGCACTCAAGAAAGCATGTTTGTCTGTTCCTCATCCCTCGCCACTCTCTACGGCATCTTATAAGTATCATCAGCTTAGAATCCTTTCAGGTTGACTGACATATCTGTTGCGTATGATCGATTAGCTATAGTAGCCTCAGCATACATATAGTATATGTTATATCATGATTAAAAGACATGACTAAAGTATCAAGGAAAAGGCAATGTTTGCAATTTTTGTAAACGTTACCACAAGTCAAAATTCTTATAATTACATTTAGTACAAGAGATACGGAGATTTTTGTCAATTTCATTGGTGGATTGCTAGGGAGTGCAAGAGTTGGAGTATATAAAGAGATTTGAATATAAATGAAAGTGTTAATGATTGAGATATAGGGTTGAATCATTCATAGAATAGTAATATTAATGGTGATGTTAACAAGAAATCTTCTCTTGTGGAGCACAAGCTATTGTGTGTCTTAAATGTTTTATAGAGGAAGAAGGAAGAATATGAGAATTTTATGTGTCATTCTTAATGGATTTGATAATCCAAAGGTTGTGGAGTAGGTCTTAAAGATACATATTAATCCTTGGAGGAGGAAAGATTAATTACTCTCCTTAAGAAAGGCAACCAAGAACATAGAAGAAAGCACCTAGTGTCATTTGTGCGATTGAGGAAAAGTTAAATGTTATTTAAGAAGGAAGAGAATGATTTAGTGGTCAACCATACAGTAAGACTATTGGAAGCTCTCAAGGGAAGACAATTAACCCAACATCCTTAGATGGAAGGAACCCTACTATCTCAGTGATAGAAATCATAACACCAAGTTGGTTGAAATTTTAGATAAAGGGATGTCCAACTCTAAGGATCCTACTAAGAAGGACAAACTGCTTGTCAAGTTTGACATCACATTTTTGTTTGGCTTAGCGTATAACAAAATTTTACTTGATGAAGGTATTTGGCGGAGTTTGTAAACCCTGAAAATTTTTGTTTCTAAAAAGTTATATTAGTAACATGTGAGACCACACCATAATGACCCTTATAGGGATATGATCTTATGGTCATCAAAAGGTAAATTGAAAGCGCACATATAACTCGAATAATATATGATAAGATATAATACCAAATCAAGTAATGACACAAGTGAATTGAAATTGAACTAAGACCTTATAAATGAAATCAAAGCTACAAATATGTAGTTATGTGACTAAAAATCCTGATTTGGAACCTAAACCATCATCATGTAAATAAAATCACAATATTAGTCAATTGCGTAAATGTAAAATTTCAGTTTTAAGAGTTATCAATGGTGATTTAAAAGCATATTGGGATATAAATAAGTATGTTTTTCATTAATTAATAAATTTTTCTTCCTAGTTATAAATATTTAACAGATATTAAAAGCATTCGTCATATATCCATTGTAGAAATTCCAACACTATTCAATAAAGAAATGAAACCCCCTTATTCCTTCTTCACCATGTGTTGTAAATGTAGGCCATAAACACCTTTTAAGCATTCTAAAATTAGCAAATCCACTCAAATCTGAACATGCAAGGAAAGCTACAGCAAGTACACTTTCCATTTAATGCATGGATTTCCTTCATTCCCTCTCTCGCTTCTTTTTCCACATCACCCACCCCCTCCCTTGGGTGTCATAGTACAATCATAATACTCTTCCACTTGATGAAAAATATCACATAATCCCACTTAAATATTTGAAAATCTATCTTACCAATGCAACATCGCATCACTTAAAAACTTACAAATCACTCCATCTTCTCTTCCTCTTCCATTTTCCTTTTCATATCGTGATCTCTCCCATTCTCATCTCTCCTTCATTCTCTCTTTCTCAATCCCATTCCTACCTCCCCCCCCCCCCCAAAAACAACCTTGTTCTTTCTCTTCCTTTGTCTTTAGCCAAGAGCCATTCGTCTCTTTCCCTCTCCACAAAAACTAAAACAACTACACATCACAATTCACAACTTCATTCATCTCCTTTTTCACAATATACCACAATGGAGACCTAAGTAGAAACTCAAAACAACAAAGGTTTAGGAGTAAGGAGTTACCTTATATCAACAAGGTAAGGAACTTCTTCCTAAATGAACTTCATTCCTGTAGTTCATTGTATTTCTAATAGACACCATCCCTTCCTCTCCATGTTAGGTTTGGCCACCCCACGTAAAGGAGGAAAATTTACCATTTGTAACTCAATAACTCAAGGTAAACTATCGTTTCTTAATCTAATGAGTAAATGAAAGATAGAAAACCAAGATAGACATGTTCATAGGCACGCATAGATTTGGATCACTAGGAGTTTATGAGAAACTCAACTTGTTTCTCATCAAACAAGAAGCAAACATCACAAATTAGGAGTCTCATATGATAAAAGTGAAGTCAAAAAAATCGAAAGCCCATATAAATAGTGAGAATAGAGGCCCATCAGCTCATCTAGGCTAATATAAACAAAAGATGATCTAATTGAGCCAATAATTGATGATAATCAAATTAAGCAAATCAATAGTAGGTAAACTCTTGAAATAGAAGCATGTTGCATTAGGAATAACTAGACTGACTATACATGCGAATTTAATGAAAGATGGATGTGATAGGAATAATTTGCATTTAACCAAGTAAAATCATGTATAAAGCCAATAAGGTGACCACCGAGCTATCTTAAGTCTACAATAGTAGAAAAGAGGCAAATCTAGGAATAATATAGGAAACAAGAATAAATGAAACCTAAATTAAGTCAATTATAACCTAAAATATAATCGTAAGAATATAAGCCACATTACAAGAGACTCTAATTTAAAACACTAAAGAACACTAGAACTTATGTTATTCCTCAATATTAATATACTTTATTGTTGTATAGGTGAGTTAGACTACCTCTCCGATACACCTAAGGATTACTATGAAGCTTAGTAGGTGATTATGGACAGTTGAGCAACTTTGACTCTATTCACATTGCTTTTCTCTGTAGCTTAGTTGCAACTAAGTAAAAGAGAATAAACGTTTCATGTGGATATCGAGAAGATAACTGATGTATGATTGAACAAAACATCATAATTAAAGTGCTAATTAAAATGTGTGATATTTTTGCCTGGTAGCTTAGATATTAATGAGTGCTTACAAGATATTTGAACACCCGAACTAAACCTAATTATATAAGGTGATATAATTTAAATGATGTTGCATAGCATGCTTGCATAAGAATTGCATTCAAGTAGTCATCTTTGCTATGTATTATATTTTGAGCCTATGGTATGATTAGGGTATCCAATGAGTAAATTTTGATCAGGTTGTGAATTCCATTAGACTTATAGGATTTATGGGAACCATCTAGTAAAGTGAGGAATGTTGCCTCTGTTTGCACTTGAAATAGTAATACTTAGGGAGTTTCTCAGAACCAGTAAATAGATGATTTTTCAAAAAACTTTATTTTGATATAAGGTATTTCCAAGCATTATCTAATTCTCTTAGGCAATAATGGCAAGAGTCGAGTTCCTTAACCCTATTTGAGAGGGTATAAATCTCCACCTTGTTTAAATTCTGGTCATCTGAACTTGTATATGTGTGATCATATGTTTAATTGATGAATTGCATATGTGTATTAATGAAACTTGTTATGTGTATTAATATGTAATTATTATCTTGTTGCTTCATTAAGCTGTGGTTCACTTATATCATTAGAGATTTCATAGGTTTTACGGTACCACTTGGTTTGTATCGACAAGAAACCTTATCTCAATACACGCTAGTACCTATAGGGTTGAAATGGGCATGAGAAAGCAACATAAGGATGAAAGCTATTAAATAATATCTCAATTGCTTTATATTTTTCTATATGAATTTAAGTAAGACTCCTGTAGTTGAAGTTTAAGAACCTTCTGTATTAATTAAAGTTAAGTATTTCTATCTCATGATATTATTATGTGTGTGTATATATGCTTTCACTTTTATTCTAAACAACCTCGATCTTATATGTGCATGTCGCTTCCCTTTAAGTGACCTAATCATATCATACACTTGTGTCTCTCTAAGAGTCGCTAAATACATTTCTTAAGAATCAAGCTACAGTTGTCCATAAGGTAGGATGATACGTTTAGGGCACCATTTAGGAAGTGATAGAGTTCCTAGTTAATTCTCACTTCCTATTTACTATTATGTTAACACTCATTAATATAATAAGATTAATCAATTATAAATATGGCAGGGTCTTCACTAATATAAAAGGATAATGTGTATAATAGGAATTGAAGGCTTTACTACTAAAAAAAAAAAATTAAAATTGAAGGCATTACTAGTCTAAAGGATTTTATGATGAAAAAAATATCCTTTAGGTTGCTTGTTGCTTACCATAGAGGTATTCTTTAAAATATGTTTTGTATAAAACTAACAATATTCTATATGTTTTGTAAGGGTAATTTACATTAAGTATTGCTTATTCTATGGGGGAAAATGCAATTTTAGGGGTTTTAATTAAAAGGAGATTTCAATTGATCAACCTAAGGTTGGGAGTTGATATTCTTGAGAAATATATTAATTCAGAAAAGGAATTTCCATAGTCCAAGAATTGATAAAGAATTAGATTGTATTGTCAGAATCACATAGATAATTCTAAGGAGATTCAAAGTTTACGTATGTTCTTACATTCTTGATTAATCTTAAGCATTCTTTCCTTGGTATTCTTACTATTTGAATTCTTCAAGTTTATTTAGTTTAGGATTAGTAATTTCATGATTAATTTATTCAATTTTAATGATTGGATATTAAGGAATGGGTAATTACTAATAGATTTAGTCTTTGTAAAAGCAATACTTGTATTTATTCCATCTGCTATAGAATCGACAAGTGAACTATTCTATATGGTCTTAGGAAATTAGTTGGATTGGTACTAAGAAAGGTCTAAGAACAAGACTTTAATTTTATTTAAATCATAAGTTATCTTAAAAGTATAAGAGTGGAAAAGCCAATCATTATCCTAAGGAGATAAGGAAGTCCTAATCAAATCTATAGCTAATGCTATTCTCTTTTATGCCATGAGATTGTTTATTTTTTGAAATAGCCTAAATCCCCTATAAGTTAGAAATCTCATTGAGATAGGTTAAATGAATAAAATAAGTAAACGATAGAAAAGGAATAAACAATTTGAGATAATTAACTTAGTAAATAGGTTAAATTGAGATTTAACATTTCAAATATCCCTTTTCAGAATTGTTTAATTATTTTATCTATTGGTTTTGACAAATTGAATTTCATAATTTTTTTCTAATTTTTCAAATATCATTCATATAATCCAATTTCAAACCATACACTCTTCAACATTCAATACAAATGTTTTGTTTAAACTCCTAAACCTTGAATTTTAATTTAAGTTTCATTTTTTGAAATCTATAAATTTTGAAATCAATTACCTATTTAAAATAATCAATTCTTAAATTCAAACTCAAATTGAAATCAGTTTTCTGTAAACTAAACTTCTAAAGTATGTTTCTAAATCAAGTTATTAATTTCTATAATATAAATTCTCAAATTATTCTCTATTTAGTTTTTATACTTAATATAATTATCAAAAAGTTTTAAATCAATATCTTATCCTAAAAATATCTTTAGCCTTTATCATTTTCTTTCTTTTTTCTTTTTCACACCTACCTTTATTCTTCTCCTTCCTTATTTAGTTCCCTTCTTTCTTCTCCTTTCCTTTTTTTCTCTTTTCTTTTCTAAATTCCCATATGAAATCTCAATTCATAGAGATCCTAGATGAAATCAAAATTAAAAAAGAAGATACAAAGTAAGAATCATGCTATTAGTAGCTTCAATATCTAAAAGTAGTGGTGATAGAGTAAAACAAGTAACTTATGGTTGATGAACAAGTAAATTGTTGTTTTTTTGTTGTTTTTATTGTTGTTATTTCATGTATTTGATGATTTGATGCCATATATAAGTAGAATTTAAGATAGATTTTGTAAGCTCGTAATATATGAAGTTATAAGTTAAAACACAAGTGGGATCATGTCTATTAAAACTAAGATTAAGATGGCATATGAAGTGACAACATATATATAGATGTTATAGATGATAATTCTAAGTTTGTATGATGGATATAGGATGTTAGAAGTTAAAAAATGATACAAAACAAGTAGGAAATAGGTTGTATTTTCGAAATTTTAAAACAGAGCAAAGAGCACGGGAGAGACACGAGGAACCAAATTCAGTCGTGCTCCTCACTTTTTCTTGAAAATTTACAAAGTTTACTCATTAGAGAAGAACCACGGCTAGAGCATGGTCTCGTGTATCATGCATGCTTCTCTCTGATTCATTTTAACAAAAGCAATTTCAATTCCTAGAATAGCATGGCTAAAACACGAGTTGACCTATCTCATTGTGTTCCTCTCTATTTTTTACGTGTTTCATATGTCTAGAGGAAATACGACTAGAATATGGCTAGAGATATCTCGTTGTGCTTCATTCTGACCCATAAGTGCCTTGTATATTGATGAAACACGGGTACATGTAATTTGCTTTTGGTCTTATTTTTTTTTTCTTACTTAAAGTGAAACACGACCGAAATATAGCTCATTGTATTCCATCGTGTTTCTCTTTATCTTAAAAAAAATGAAATGTTAAGTGAAACATAGTAGAAACATGCTTAGTCGTATCAAATCATGCCTCTCAATGGTTTTCGAACTAAACAAAACACAATGGAAACACATCATAATGTATTTGGCCATGCTTCTTCTCATGCATATAGACAGGGTGATCACGACCCTTGTACCTGCTTGTGTTCTTCCTGGAAATGTGAATAAGATAAAAATAAAACAAAAATGAAAAAGATAAATTATAGTTAATCTATTATATTGATTAAATGATATAATTAAGAATGAGTTTAGTGAATTGATAGATTTAATAAATAATTTGATTAAACAATAAGTTAAATATAAAATGAACTTAGTTAATAATCTTAAGTTCAACATGGCTTACTGAACTTCAATGAGCTAAAATGAATTAGATTAATTAAGTTTAGTTAACTTGATTTAGTAATTGCATTAAGTGATTAATTCTAATCAACTTGGTTAAGATTAAGTTAAAATAGCTAATAATTGGCTTATAATGAAATGTGTATGCTTAAACCATAAATAGCATGGAGAATATGTTGTTTTAATATGCTTACTAGAAATGAGTATATTGAAATGAAAATATGATAGATAATGGAGAACTTGGCAGGATTCCTATTTTCATGTCTAATCAAATAAAAGTATAAAATGAATGCTTAATATGAAATTTGATATAAGTTAATAAATAATAGGATTGCTTGCATAGTTTAATTTTCTTAAATAGATGTTTGCCTCTGATCCATTCTCTGAGATAGCCCCCAGCTTACCTTATATTTCTTATTGGGTTTCGAATCAATAAGGTATGCAGTAACGTGCTTGTTGTTTGTTAGGATATGCATTAATAATGAAGTAAAACTTAAAGAAAACCTAATAATTGAGTGTTGCTTGTGCTTGTGTTGTTGAATCCGGTCTGGAGAGCGACAACCTTCTCTAGAGTCGAGCACAATAATTAAGGGGGTTAAGCCACCCCCGTCATGATATAATGAAAAATGCCATAATGCAATGATATACCATGACACAATGGCGATTCATAACTGCTTAGTGGGTAGTTGATGGGGCAAATAGTATCAATGTAACATTTATTTAGCCTTGGGGCGAAGTAACGTGGTTTAGTTCACGTTTATGAGAACAATTAAACTAAACGATATTATAAACTGAGATAAATAAAGTCGTGTAAGCTATGAACTCTAAATGAGGCTATTTTCTCTTTCTCGATTTGACATAAGAGATATAAGTATTCGGGCTGCTTCTATTAACCTCCTAAGCAGTTACGGTTACTCAGGACCCCCGGGTTCGCAGAGATTATTTCGAAGTATGAGTGCTTTAGTGTTGATTAATTTACTTTAATTTAAAGATAATAACATATTATTGCTACATTACACTAGTTTAGGCTTATGTGCCATCTCTTGTGTGCTTGTGTTGCTGTGTACTGGGTTTTAGCTCATTGTTGTTTCGTTTTCAAGTATTGATGAAGATATGGATGATTATGTCGATGATTTGATGATGATGATGTTTGATTTAGGAATATGGGATGACTTGGGGAGGACTTGTGGATGAGTGAAGTGAGCTAGGACGGTGGATTTTATTTTAGTTGTTTTGTTTTTATTTTGTTTTAAAGAGTTAGATTTATCTTTTGAAACTGTACTTTTCTTTAAGGGCCTGTGGAGCATACGTGTTTTGTAATAAGCTTTTGAAGCTTTGTTTAATGAAAGTTGATCTACTCATGTGAGTAGAAGATAGAATTGTTTTTATAAAGCTTGTTTTCCTATTACAAATCCAGTTGTTGTTAGAATCTAACTAAACTATTTCAAGAACTAAAATTTGGCTAGTAGATGTTCACGATAAACATACCTTTTTAAGGAAGCCTGTACGTATAGTACTTAAAGTATTATGCGTGGCATTACATTTTTCATATATGAAGGTGTCAAGAGGATTTGACCTTGCTAGCCATATTTTTGTGGCGTGGTGATCCTTTTAACCATAAAATAAATTAGAAGTTGGTTTGTTAAGGCAAAGCTTCAATGTGTTTGTGCATCTTTAAGGATCACTCTGACTTTAATAAAAAACGCTTGAGGAATTTGAAATAACCTCACAATCCATGGATGAGAATTCTCAAGTGTTTATATCTTGAAATCTAAATTTCTAGAAGCTAAGATGGAGTGTAAGCCATCATGGCGTTAGAGAATTATATTGATGGGAAGAGAAATGAGAAAGATTTATTTTAGCAAGTTGGGAGAGGTATTCATATTTGTATCTTTAAAGACCTTGGTTGCCTTTGATTCCAGTTTATCAATTTGGTAATCTTGAGATAAATTGGTGAATTTGAAGGTGAAAGACATGTGTGATGCAGAATGTAGTGACTAGGGTTTTGAGAAGATATGCAATGTGATTACTTAAGAGGAAAAGTATGCCTAGTATGGCCAATATTGTTCTTAATCAGGGTACAATAAGTTAGTAGTTTTGAAAACATATAGAACCAGTAATAGCTCTTAGTCCTTCCTTTTCATTTAATCTTACTTTTGTGGAAAGTCATTTAAAACTTAAACTATGTCAAAATTGAAACATTTTCTCTAAAAAATTTATTACGATGCTATAACCTACATTTTTTTTTTCTGAAGGAATCTAGATCAAATCCTTAAATTTGTTTTGTAGTTTGAACAAATCTATTGAACATATATCACTTCACTACCTTGCAAATGCATTAAATTTGGTTATTTTTCTTGGATTGTCATGTTGATGTATGCACTGTAAACAAAATCCAATATTGGCTTCTTTCAACAATGAGATTTTACCAATTAAAAGGAAGTAAGATAAAGAAGCTTTTCTCAAAATTACTGTTATCTTGTGGTGGAGAATGAAATTTGCACATTTTCAATCTAACAGCTCATATCCATTTAATATTATTTAATGCATTTAAGCAAATTTGAGAGAAATTACAACATTACCAAATGAAGATTGAAATGCATAAGCTAGTTCAAGGCTTTCGCTAAATTCATGGTATCTACCACAAGGAAATACTCTAAAGCTAAACTGAGATGGTACCTATGATGTAAGGAATATAAGGGCAAGCATTAGGCTCAATGTGGAAAATATAGTAGGTGGTTTTATTTAGACAATTATTGCTCCTTTGTCAAACCAAAAATGTTGGGATGTTAAAAGTAACGGTATTTTTAAAGGGCTTAAGTTGACTCTTTTAATTTGATGGCTAGATGTTGTTACTGAATGCGATAGTTAGTTAGCCATAATAAGTTTATCACCAAGTATATGTCTTGCTACTAAAAGAGTTTTGCTTTAGTGTGTCGTATTGAAGACTTATGTTGTTCTTTTAATTATGTTGATTTTAGTTTAGTGAAAAGAGAAACTAATACTCATGCAAATTGGTTAATGTCTCAAGGAAAGTTGGGGGAATAGTTTAATTTTAGGGTGATTTCACCCCTTTCTCTTTTGTTTTCAATGTTTTAAAATGACCAGGGTTTCTGAGTACCAAACTGGTGTTGGTTTTTTTTTCTTCAATAAAATTTATATTACCATGATAAAAAAAAAAAAAAAACAAAACCTTATTCTTAGGTGCATTTTATAATTTAAAGTTATTTCTTTCTCATTTTGAACCCCATTTCTCTTCAAAAGTGAAGTCAAACCTATTAAGTTTAAAAGGAAACATCTTCACTCATTTCTCTTATGTAGTATAACATGGTTAAAGGTGGTAATTAACAAAATTGATTAAAATGATAATTATAATACAATTGACTATTTAATGTGAAATGAAAATAACATGTATGAAGTAAAAATGGGTGAAAAGACTTTTACTTTATTTCTCTAAAATTTCAAATGAAACCAAAAGGATTTAATTAAATTAAAGGATTAGGTCTGTACCAGGACTTAACCTGGCTTGGTCACAACAAGCCTTTAAGCTACCTCAGACCCATCATGGTGATTCCCATACGAGTTTGAGTAAGTAGATAGATAGGTCTCGTCTTGGTTAACTTCTAGAATCCATTAGACTTTACCTCAAGGAAGTTATGATGGTTCCCATATGAGTTTGGGTAGGTGGATAGCTAGGTCTGATTTGGATTAACTTCTTAAATCCATTAGACTTAGCAGGTTTGATGTAACTAAACTTCCTAAGCTTGTTGGACCTAAATGTTTTTTTTTTTTTAAGATAGATAGAGAAAGAGAGAATATTTGGCAAGAAAGAGGAATATTTGGCATTAGCAGGCTTTGTTGGATTATAGGATGCAAAAATATACGCATGTGACTTGTAAAAATATTTAGCAAGTAACAAACTTTATTGGGTCATGGGATACTAATATATGCATGTGATTGCATCAAAACTTGTGAATAAGGGCATAGCTTTGCCAACAAATTGATGGAAGTTCACCCATATATGGTTCTTCATTATATTTCTCTTTATACTATATTTCACTCACTTCTTCTAGACTCAATTGCAAAAAGAACTTTCTCCTCACATGAAAAGTGTGCATCTTTTAATTGAAAAAATTTGTTTATATAATAATATATCTACATTTTTATTTTTGCAATTAATGATGGTTAATTTATGTCCATTAAAATGATATCCATTGATGATGAGAACCACAAGTGACTTGTCTTGAGACTCAACACCTTTACCCTTGGAGATGACTTCCCTAGATAGTCAGATCAAGTATGATAAGGGAAAACCTCAACCCAATGGCAAACCTATGCCAAAGAAATTGGCATGTTGTGAATAACTCAAGTAATTAGCTTTGATTGGTCGAGAAGATTCAAGCAAGAATCAAAGCTAAGAAATCCTCTCAAGAACATTATTTGTGAATAAAAATGGTAGTGTATTTTTCATTCATGATTGCTAAGTATTTATAGTGACCTAACGTGCTTACAAACCCTAAAAATAACAAAATTCGTAATGGGCTTAAGTGTGCAACAAAAATAGCCCAATACTTACAATTACATAAGAGAACTTAATAAAACTCACTATGGGCTTATGTAATAACATGAGGAACACAAAAACACAACAAACTAACCAAGACAAGTATTTTAATGGCCTAGAACATAAAATAAAATAAGTTCAACTTAATAAAAAGAGCTTTTATGCAATTCACATCCCTTTTTGAAGCTTGATCTTCATGTTTTATCTTCTAGCACTTGTATTAAATTGATCAAAGTCTGATTTAAGTCTTGTAAGCCAAAATTGAGATTGGACTCATCCTTGCAATCTTCTATTGCAGATAGATTATTCCACATTCCTTGCATCATACCTTGCATAACTTCTTTGAACCTCTTTGCCTTTTCTCTTGTGATGTGTCCTTGAGGTAAAGTCATAGGGTCTTTACTCTTGATTACCTAATTTGCATCATTCTCTCCCTCTTCAAGATGATTCATCCTCGAATCAAACTCATCACCTACATTAAAGGGATAAAGATCACTAACATTAAATGTAGCACTAGCATTATACTCACTAGGTAAATCCAATTTGTAAGCATTATCGTTGATTCTTTCCACTACTTAAAAGGTTCCATCTCCTTTTGGATGTAATTTGGATTTTCTTTGATGTTGAAACCATTCTTTCCTCATTTGCACCCAAACCCAATTACTAGGTTTAAAGATCACTTTCTTTCTTCCCTAGTTGACTTGTTGCATGATTCGCTGATTCCTCTTTTCAATATTTTTGCGCACATTTTCATGCAATGTCTTCACTAAATTAGCCTTCTTTTTCCCATCAAGACTACTCCTTCCATCACATGGTAGAGGACCTAAATCCAAAGGAGTTGGTGGATTGAAGCCATATATAATCTCATATCGTAAAAAATCTATAGTAGAATGCACCATAAGATTATAAATTACCTCAACAAATGGCAAACAATCTTTCCAATTTTTTAAGTTCTTTTGAATGACAGCATACAATAAAGTTCTATTTACTACCTTAGTTTGTCCATCAATTTGTGGATGGCAAAGCAACAATTTAGTGCCTAATTTATTCTACAAAATTTTCCAAAAGTAGCTTAAGAAGTTTACGTACCTATCACCAACAATAATTTTAGGAATGCCATGTAACGACACTATCTCCCTGAAGAACAGATCAGCTACATGTGTTGCGTCATTGGTCTTACTGCATACAATGAAATGCACCATTTTAGAAAACCGATCAATAACAACAAAAATAGAATCTTTCCCCTTTTTCAACTTAGGTAAACCCAACACAAAGTCCATGGTAATATCAACCCATGGTTTACTAGGTACAGGTAAATAGGCATAAACCTTGTGGTAAAACTTTAGACTTAGCTTGTTTACAAGTAACACATCTATCACAAATTCTAATCTCATCTTTTCTTATATTAGGCAAATAGAAGTGTTCATTCAATGTATCTAAAGTATTAGCAACTCCAAAGTTTCCCATTAATCTAACCCCATGAGCTTCTTTTACAAGTAATTTACGCATAGAACACATAGGTATACCTAATTTATTTTCTTTAAATAAATTACCATCCATTCTATTATATTTACCAACAACCCCTTTCTCATAAGCATGATAAATACTAAAAGAGTTAGAATCGTCACCATACAAACATTCGATGTGTTCAAATCCCAACTTCTTTATATTAATGGTGTTTATGAGAGAATAACTTCTAGAGAAGGCATCAACTACCACATTCTCTTTACCTTGCTTATATCTAATCACATATGGGATTGTCTCGATTAACTCACTCTACTTGGTATGCCTCTTATTCAACTTACCTTGCCCTTTGAGATGCTTGAAGAATTGATGATCAATGTGAATTACAAACTCCCCAAGCCATAGGTAGTGTTGCTAATTTTCCAATGCTCTCACTAATGCATATAGTTCCTTGTCATAAGTTAAGTAATTTAGGGTAGCTCCACTAAGCATCTCACTGAAGTATGTAATGGGTTTCTTTTCTTGCATTAAAACAACACCAATTCCTAAATTTGTGGCATCACACTTAACTTCAAATGTTTTAGAAAAGTCAAGCAAAGTTAAAATAGGTGCTTTACTCAACTTCTCTTTAAGTAAATCGAATGCTTGTTGCTGCTCATTATCCTACTTAAAACCAGCATTCCTTTTAGTAACCTTGGTGAGAGGTGCAACAATAGTGCTAAATTCCTTGATAAAACATCTATAAAAACTAGCTAAACCATGAAAAGATCTTACCTTACTTACCAATTTAGATGTTAGCCAATTTTTTATAGCATATGCTTTTTCATCATTAACTTCAACACCCTTTGCACTAACAGCAAAACCTAAAAGCATAATTCGATCTAAACAAAAAGAATACTTTTTAATATTAGCATACAACTTTTCTCTTCTCAAAACATTAAGTACTAATCTCAAATATTGAAGATAATAATTCAAATTATTTGAGTAGGCAAGGATATCATCAAATTAAACAACAACAAATTTTCCAAGGAAAGATCTCAAAACATGATTCATTAACCTCATGAAGGGACTAGGTGTATTAGTCAAACAAAAGGCATAACTAACCATTCATATAAACCATGCTTTATTTTAAATGCAGTTTTCCACTCATTAGCTCCTCTCATTAGAATTTGATGATATTCACTTTTCAAATCATTTTTGCTAAACACACAAGATCCGTTTAATTCATCCTACATATCATCTAGCTTAGGAATATGGTGTCTATACTTTGCTGTTATGTTATTGATTGTACGACAATCAATACTTATCCTTCAAGTTCCATCCTTTTTAGGCACAAGTAAAGCAGGAACCATACATGGACTTGTGCTCTCTTGCACATACCCCTTAGCCATCAATTCCTCAACTAGCCTTTGAAGCTCTCTAGTTTCCTCTGGATTACTTCTATAAGCTGGTCTATTTGGAATTGATGCATTGGGTGTGGAATCAATCCGATGTTCAATACCTTGATTGGTGGCAATCCTTTGCATATATCCTCGGGAAAGATGTCCTCATATGCCTATAAAGGAGAAACAGACTCACAAGGCAAAGTGTCATCAAGTTCATATGTAGAAAAATAAGGTTCCTTATACATTAGTACAAGTATGGTCCTAGTACAATACATCGCCTCTTTGATGTCACTCCCCTTAGCATAAAACCTCACATGTTTTTCTTTACTCTTCACTAACTCTTTTAAATTTAAGCACACTCCTACTCTCTTTCTTTTTTGAATTCAATCTTTCCTCTGCCTCACTGTTTTTGTCACTTTTTCCTTTCTCAGAATCAACTAACTTTCACTTCTCCCATTCTCAAAACTTGTTTGAGCCTCTTGAAATAATCTTCGTATACTTCCTTTGGTGACAAAGGATTGAGGTTAATCTGCTTGCCTCCCCTCTCAAAAGTATATTGGTTGGTGAAACCATCTTGCTTAGCCTTCTTAACAACTTGCCAAGGCCTTCCCAAAAGGAGATGTCTAGCTTGCATGGGGATCATATCACATAGAACTTTATCTTTGTACCTTCTAATAGTAAAAAAAAACTAAAACTTGTTTTTTAACCCTCACTTCTCCACTACCATTTAACCATTTGAGTTTTTAGGTGCTAGGATGCTTAATAGTTGGTAAACTAAGCTATTCTACCATGTAATAGCTAGTTACATTAGCACAACTACGAACATCAATTATTACATGACAAACTTTACTAGTGACAAAACACCTAGTATGAAATAAGTTTTCTCTTTGTTGGTTGACATCTTTATCTTCTTTTTCTTTAGTGCTTAAAGCTCAAATTGTCACAAGACAATCTCCATTGACCACATCCTATCCACCTTCTTCATTAGTTGCATCTTCAAAGGATTGCATAGACTCGTTATCTTCATCTCCAGCTTCACTAGCTGAATAGTATTCTCCTTCCTTCAAGACCATAGCCTTCTTATTTGGGCACTCTCTTTGGTAATGACATATTCCATAGTATTTCAAGCATTTAATTTTACTTGAAGAAATGCTAGAAATAAGTTTACCTTGCTTTTGGGAGGATGAAGAAACTCCCTCCTTAAAATCAGTTTTAGGCTTAGATGATATAGACCTCTCATCTTTCTCCTAAATTGACTTGTATGTTGAAGATTGTCACCTTTTTTCTTAAGTTGCTTTTCTACTATCAATGCATTATGAAGCAAATCCTCCATCTCCATGTGAGGTTGCAACTCTACTACATCAGTTATGTTTTTGTTTAAGCCATTGAGAAACCTTGCCATTGTAGCTTCACTATCTTCGTCAATATTAGCTCTACTCATGGCCACCTCCATTTCCTTGTAATATTCCTTAACACTCATAGAACTTTGCTTGAGCCTTTGAAGTCGATTGTAAAATTCTCGATAGTAGTCATTAGGTACAAATCGCCTTTTCATGATGGCTTTGAGCTCGTGCCATTCTTCAATTCGATGTTCTTGATTTCTTCTCCTTTTCTTCTTGGTAGCATCCCACCATACCAGTGCATAGCCTTCAAATGCAACAATGATTAGCTTCATCTTCTTGGATCCAATATAATCATGGCACTCACACACAAGTTCAATCTTCTTCTCCTAATCCAAATAGTCTTTAAGATCCATGTGATCAAGAAAAAGATGGAATCTTGAGCTTAATCCCTCCTTGATTACTCTCACGTCTATGCCTTACCTTTCCTCCTCTTCTTCATTATCACAAAGTGACTCAGCATCAGTAGCATCTTCATGAATTCTTCTTTGCACATGCCTTCGTTGTCTTGGTGAATTTTGATTTTGATCTTTGACAGCTTCTAATCTTTCTAATCGATCAATTACCTCCCTATATGTTCTGTTAATGGCTTGAAACATACCTTGCATGGTGGAAATCGTTCTATTCAAGTTAGCTATGTTTTTTGCAAGATCTTGTTGATCCTCCAATTTGATGTGCTACAAGAAAAAGTTAGTGAATGGAAAGAAAAAATATTTAAATAAAGAACCTCACTTCACTCCCTCACATGTTTGACTTAGTTCTGTTGTCTTTCTAACCTCTTGTGTTTACCTTAATTTATATTGGCTTTTCTCTAAATGAGCTCCAACTTTCACCCTTTACCTCTCTTTCCTCGCTTAAGATTCTTATAGGAGTCAAATTTCACACTTTAGAACCAATTCTTCAAGTAACTCCACAAACAACTAATAAGTATGATTTTTTTTTACACTAGTAATTCCCAATAATCTTGAGACTGAATTAACAAAAGGTTTTGGGATAAAGGACGACAAGGAATTTTGAATGGAATAGAAAATAGACAATATTAAATAACTATAGAAGACAATACATATTTAGGTAATTAGCTAACCTTAATTGAGGACAACCAAAGGAAACCAAGACCTATCTTGTGTTAGAGAGCTTGATTGATTTTTTTTTCTTTTCTTTTTTCTAATCTCCTCTACTACAATTTTTTGTTTTTTAATTCTCTATTTCTCTTTTTTCTTTTTCAATTTAGCTAAACATCTCTTTCTTTTTTTTTTGTTTCTTCTTTTTTTTTCCCACACAAATAAGATAGGAAATTGTAATTAAAGCAAACTATAATGATCTTTGAAGCAATAAGAATGAAATATAAACAAACAACATGATTGTTTTTTTTTTTTTGAAGAAAAAAAACCACAACATGAACAATAGGATGGATTTTTTATAATAGACAAACCGCCTGGGCTCTAATACCAAACTGATGAGAACCACAAGTGACTTGCCTTAAGACTCAACACCTTTATGCATAGAGACAACTTCCTTAAATAGTCAGATCAAGTTTGATAAGAGAAAACCCTCAACCTAATGGTGAACCTGTGCTAAAGGACCTTGGCATGTTGTGAAGAATTCAGGTAATTAGCTTTGACTAGTTGAGATGATTTAAATAAGAATCAAAGCTGAAAAATCCTCTCAAGAACACTATTTGTGCATAAAAATGGCTATGTATTTTCCATTCATGATTGCTAAGTATTTCTAGTGACTTAGCATGCTTACAAACCCTAAAAATAACAAATCTGTAATAGGCTTAAGTGTGCAACAAAAAATAGGTACAATACTCACAATTACATAAGAGAACTCAATAAAACTCACTATGGGCTTATGTGATAACGTAAGAAGCCCAAAAACACGATTAACTAATCAAGACAAGTATTTTAATAGCCCAAAATAGAAAATAAAATAAGTCCAACTTAATAAAAAGAGCTTTTATGCAATTCACATCCCTTCTTGAAGCTTGATCTTCATGTTTCATCTTTTAGCACTTAAATTAAATTGATTGTTGATAGACTATTCCACATGCCTTGCATAGCTTCCTTGAACCTCTTTACCCTTGATCTTGTGATGGGTCTTTAAGGTAAAGTCATGGGGTCCTTACTCTTGGCTACCCGATTTGCATCGATTCCCTTTAAGGATGAAGCTTCAACTTATTTGTAGAGAAAGACAAAGGAAAATTTACATCATAATCATCATTATTGTAGTGGAACAAGCTTTCCATATAAATGGATACATTCTAGATCTATGGTGATATATCATACTTTGCACTACAATTGACAAGTTCATAAAATTTTAAATTATAATCACCTTGTTAGTGGAAATTTACATTACAATAATCACATGGAGAGCATGCTATATCATTACCCTTGATGTTAAAGTTGTGCCATTGAATCAATACACATGTAGGTCAGTTATGATCTACTATTTATCCTTTCAGTCATTTTAGTGTTGGACGTATGATATAGGACTGGACAAAACCTCTAGTTCTTTGTTTGGTTTCTTTTATCAGTTATTAGACTTGACCAAAAAAATCGTAAGGCATAGGACAAGCTTTAAAAAAGTTGTCCCGTATATTTTATGGTACAAAAATCAAATGGACAGGACAAATAGCTTTAATTTAGAAAATTCCAAAATTATCCCTGCTTCTAGTCATCTCTTTCTTCTTTCTTGAACAATATAATGAATTAAACAAATAAATATATTACAATATATGGGTGTAATAGTCAAAATATGATGTCTTATCCTATACTTGTGTACACTAAATACTAAATAACATAAAAATCCTCGTATAGTACCATATATACTAAAAGTGATACAAGAGAATTATTCTATCCAATACTCTTTGTATTGTGCTGTGTAGCTCCTCTTGTCTTGTCCGGTTCTTACAACCAAGCGCAACCTAAGTCTTCTCATGACTTGATACTCTTGAATTTGTACTAAAGCATTTTAATTAACAAATATAAAATAGCCTTTCTAGGCTATTTTTAAAAATTGGAACATTTTCTATCCCTTTTTACTTCTAATAAAGCTTGATGTAATAAAGGTAAGATTTCACATCCGCATTATTATTTGCCCAATATAATCTTTTCATATGCTAAAAATCATATGGTTTTCATATTGTATTTTAATTTAACTAACATTACAACTCTATTAATTTTTTGGTTAATTACAAAAACCTCACGTATATTTCGATCAATTTGTAAACACATGATCCGTGTTAATTTTTTTGATAAATAGGTGACCTAAATTTCATATAAAAGTGTCAATATAATTTCATAAATTTAGAATGATATATGTCAATATCTTTGTAATGCCTAATATGAAAGCATTACAACCCGTACATGTTATTACTAGATATGAATACGCTAAGGCTATTATTTTACTAATCCGCAAATTTGAGTCATATAACATCAAACTCTCATATAAAAGATACCTGTTTGAAAAAATAATTGATATAACATTTCTTCTGGACAACTTAATTTGCATAACCAAAAGCCAACTCAATTCAAACTAAAACATCTTAAGAAAGATCTAAGAAAAACTTTAGATTTATAAAAACATTATAAAACTTTATACGATCTTCATCTTTGTCTATCTCCAAACCAGAATATCTAAGCATAAGTGAGAAAGTCGGGTCCACTATTGTCCTCTCCATGGTCCACATAGACATCATAGTCTGACAGATAAAAAACTACTATATCATCACCTATTCCTAAAAATAGAAAGGAATGAGTACAAAAACCAGTACACCATACTATAAACACATGCGCATGAACAGGCATAATACCGATTTTCACATACAATTTAATAATGTATGCAATAATCAACAGGTTATTATTTTTTATTAGCTAGAAACTAACATAGTTTGAAACTATTAGTCATTAGTCCTAAACCCAGAGTAACTCATGACCCTATAAAAACAAGTATGGAAAATAGTAATATATACATATATTGGTATTGAGAACTCCACATACCCTAAGTATAGATTTTGTACCACTTCTAAACTACCAGAATCATCTTTATACACGACTTCACTTGAGATAATGCCACACACAGATCATCAGGGCTCCGTCCTAGTAGCAACAGTCCTCCCAATATACTAGACCCAGTCAAGACAAGCAGCAAACTCAAATTAAAGCCAAAGAGTTTTAAATTCATTTCTAGATTCTAAACCTAAAATCACAAGCAAGAAACAAGATAAGGACGTATCTGAAACAACTTTAAGGACAAAAACCCTAATTTCACCAAAACACTTGATCACATAAGTGAAACTATTTTAAAGCATGTTTCCATAAAATAATCATATTCTTATTATCATCTAAACCCTAATTTGACAAGAACTACAAATCTAGGTTAATATACACCTTCCTCCTTTGATTGTAAATCACAAATTCTCCAATCTTAAGATTTTTCTTCGAATTTTCTCTCAAAATTTGATTCTCTTCAAAATCCACTAAGAAATTTGGAAAATATTTCACTTTTAAATCACCAAAAGATATGAGAAGAATCACTTACCTATTTATTTGGTTCTTCTTCTATCTCATTAATTGTAGATTACTAAAACTCTAAGACTTCCTTTGAAACCCAAAAGAAAACTTTATGAAGAGGTCATTTTCCTTTAAATCTCTAAAGAATTGAACAGGATCAACTCATCTTGATCTTGATTCTTGATCTCCTTTAATGTTAAGATTACAGACATAGAGGTTTTGAGAGAATTCTATGGCTTAGGAATGATTTTGAAAAAGTAAGAAGGCTATGTTATAAACACAACTTGTAAAAAATTTTCAATTTCCGAAAAGGAAACGCTAGCAGCTTAGGAAAGAAGGCTAGCATGTTATGTACAAAAGCTGGCGGCCTAAAACAAATTGGAAGATTCTGTGGTGCCAAATGCCGGCACCAATGCCGATAAGTATAGGTGAAGGTTGGCGGTTTTGAGCCGTGACTCCTCGTCTTCAATCATGTGTCTATTATTTGACAAACATTTAATTATATACTAGTGTGGACCACAAAACCCTCTTATTTTTAATCAAAGGATACTTTTACCCTTCAATATAAATCATTTATTTTTATATTACAATTTTATTGGTCAAAAAATTAATTTTAATATTTTTAATTCTCTAATTTAAAAAATATTTTTTTAATATTTTATTTATTTAATTTTATTTATAATATTTTTTATTAAATTAATTTTTTTAAACCAATGAGATTCTAACACATATCCCTCTAATAGTAATTAATTATATCGACGCTTTTGTATGAAACTTAGTTCATCCATTTATCAAAGAAGTTAAAACAAAACATATATTTGCAAATTAGTCAAAATACGAGTAAGATTTTTATAATTAACCCTTGATTTATTTTCTATCATAAGGAATATGAAAGGGTAAAAAGTTTTATAAGCTTATAAAAATGCCTCTAAATTTAAAAAATTAATTTATCTGGTAACTATTCAATGCTGTTTTTCTTTACATTAATTAAACGTAATTTCCAACATTTTCTTTCATTTTTATATTTCATAATCAAAATTATACATGCAAATTTATATATATATTTTATTTTCCATTTCTTTCCTTCCACCGAATTCATTTCATTTCCATTTGGGCCCACCCACCGTTCATATTCATATTGCTCATCGTCCTGGATTCCATCTCCGTCTAGTGTAGCGAGTAGAAGTAGAAGGAGATGAGGAAATTTACAAGTATGGTGCAGCAGGCTCGTAAAGCTGTTCAAGACCTTGATCTGCTCAAAGTCATCCAATCTGAAATCGCTTTCGAACTTTCTTCTAATCGCTTCGATTTCCAGGTCTATCTCTCTCTCCCCATGACACTGGTTCTACGTTATATTATATATGCGCCACGAGCATTTGACATCCAAACGATTGTTTGAGTTTCTAGAATCTTCGTATACCGCATACGACGAGTCGAGTAGTTATTGTTAATCGGAGAGTCACCTCCAATTAGGGTTTGAAGTTGGAAATTGAGTTAACGTCGCTTGCAGGAGTAAGTATTATTTTTAAGGGAAGTGCCTTAATTTGACCGCTGACCTCGAGCACATGAACCATTGGTTAAGCATAGCTTTACCATATATGTATCTAAGAAGTTCTTGATGGAATTTGAATCCAATGTCTTAGGCAAATTGTTAATTTAGTTTTGGGCTTTGTTACTTGTGTTTGAATTGATTATCTTAGAACATGATTAAGTCAAATTCATGCTTCAATATAAGCATTTTTTTACCCTTATAAATTCGTTGACATGGCATGGATCCGGAATGCAAACAGGAAGAGATGCAGGCTTGTGCTGAAGGAAAATCACCTGAGTGGAGCTTAAATCAATGTTGATTTTGATTTGACTGCCATTGTCTTTTCATTCCCAAACCAATCAGTACATGCGAATGAGCTTGTGATTGAATTCAATACAAATAGAGTATTTGAAACCTTACCTTGCCAATGTTTGTGATAATGCATTGTTTCATTAATGCAATATGCCCCTAGTATTTATTTATTGGGAATCTTAGAGCAGCTATATTTGTAGTTTTAGGGGATTATGCAATTGATTTGCCTTTGTATAAATTACCATGTCGCATCCTGCCTGTGCCATTTCTGGCATAATATTAGTATGCTGTTGTCTTTGCAAGAAAAGAATCATCAGTCACCTAGAGTTGTGTATGGAAATTTTCCCTTCTCTCCAGCCTTAAGTGGAACTAGTCAAATTTGGGCTAAAAGTGTGCTCGGAGGGAAAATAAGCTGCCACCTGTTCTGTTGTTCCAGTTTAACTATATAAAGCAAGAGATTTGCAGTTGCTTCAACGAAATCCCTGCTCATTTTGGAAAACTGTCCACTCATTCTAGACAGCAACTGTTTTCTGTTACTCAATTTAGTTGACAAACCCTTCAGTTTATCAGGCCTTGTTCATATAGGATCTCCTTATCATAACTTGGACAAATTGGTTTTCTATTTACCCTTCTTTTTAGTGGTCAGATATGTTTTCATGGATTTATTATTATTATTATTAGGGTTGATATCATACATATTATTTGAACTTTAGTAAAATATGTAATTTGGTATCTGAACTTTAAACTTGATCAATTTAATACTTGAATTTTAAAATTGATCAATTTAGCACTTAAAAGGACTTGACGGAGGCACTGCTAACATGTATGAAAAGATCTTTTAGGTACTAAATTGATTAGTTTCAAAGCTTAGGTACTTAATTGCATATTTTGCTAAAGTTCAAGTAGTATTTGTGATATTATTCCTCACTACTACTACTACTACTACTACTACTTTATGGTGACGTTTCTGGCATACAGAAAGATGAAATTGGTTATCTGGGAGATTTTGTTGTGGACTGGGATGCACCAGAGTGTAAGGATATTCTTTTGCGGAGGAAGTGTGATTCAGGTGAAGAAATTGCTGTCTCGGCTATGCTAGGTCCAGTTGATCTTCAGAGTGAGGGTATGACTCCTAAGGAAGTTTTAATGAAGGTGTGTGTCAAAAAGCCTGGATTAAGCTCCACTCTTCAATTTGACTGTGGAGTATTTGGCAACAGAGATAATGAATCAGATTTTGATATCCGCAATGCTTTCTACCTCCAGCACCCCAGCAGATTGGATCGATCAGTATATAGAGGTCCATCATTCAGGTGAATACTTTGTTGAATAATTGCTTACTTTTGCATTTATTTCCACATTCTACATGTTCATGAGTTACTCAGAAATCACTTGCTCTGTTTTTTATTCATTCTTGTTTCAAAAAAGCACATCAGCCAGCCTGAAAAACAAAGAAAGGAACTATTGACTCAATATGAACCTCAAAAATGCAGAAGAGAGTCTGCTAAAGTCACCTTTTTTTCCCTTTATCAGATTTACTAATCTTTGCATGTAAAAGGTATTTGATATCCTAGTATTTTAGGAGAACTACACAGTATAAAAAGGCAGTACCTTGAATAATCCTGTTGTGTTTACATTGTCAACTAACAAACCTTTGTCACCGTAATGAATATAGATAAGATAACAAGGTAAAAAGTAAAAGGTATTAATGTGAAGTAGAATGGAATCACAATTTTAGTTTCTCAAAGGCGGATTTGAAATGCCCTTTTAAGCTAGAATTATTGATTTTAAGAAATCGCGATTCCATCTTCTAAGAATGTCTCCAAATGTGGAAAAAGGAATGAAACCTAGAATCACGATTCCATTTAGGTCTATTTCTGCATACTAAACTTACCATATTGCTTTGAGGTTTTTACATAACTTTTTCTTGTTACCTTCTTGCTGATTATTTGGACCTCCCATTGAAAAGTTTCGTCTTTCTTATTTCTGGGGGGAAGTCATGCTTTGGAAGGACTTTTACGTACTTTATGTTTGGATTGAAATGATAGTGACTATTCTCCCTCCTTTCTCTAGGTCCTCTGGGTTTCTGTTGATATTTCACTTCTAGATAGTCTGTTTGAAAACTGCTGTACCAATGATCTATTGTAGAATGGTTTGCACCCACGCCCGAACCCCACCCCCCAACAAAACCAAAAAAAAAAAAGAAAAAAAATGAAAAGAAAAAGAGAAACAACACTTTGCTAACACATTGCATGGATTTAAGCCTAACTTCTGAATAAATTGGTGTGAACTATCCAGACTCGATCGTTAGTTACTAATGCATTTCTTTACCTTCATCGAACTCCATCATTTTGCTAATTTAATTTACTTTGTCCAACAACAGCACTTTGGACCCTGATTTGCAGAATGAATTCAAGAAATATTTAATGGCCAGAGGAATCCAAACGGGCCTAACAGACTTCCTTCTCCTGTACTTGAATAAGAAGGAGCAAGATCAATATGTCAGATGGTTGCAAAATTTAGAGAGATTAGTTGCTGACAGCAAATGACTTACATAGATTGCAACAGAGGTCTTTTCACTGACAGAATATATCCTGAATTCTTCTGGATGCGGCCTTCTCGTTCAAGAAAGGCCATGAAGCAGTCTTCTTAATTGAAGGTGAGGTTTGAATGGTTGATGACATATTACCTATACTATGTTAAGCCATTTGAACTTGTTCCCTAACATCAGTCTTTTTGGTGGCTAGACAGGTAATCTCATGGCTTCATTGGCTTACATTCTACAGAGAAATCTGGAGTTTAATCTTGTATTTCATGATATTTTAAAAAAAGGAAATCTTAAAAGACATCTTCTTTATAATCACTGAAGTTGTCCACAAGCTCATAATGTTTTTATTGGATGTGTGACGTAATCAATTTAAAAGCAACAAGATGCACGATATCTATAAGTTTAAATTATTAGACAAGATGTTTATAGTACTAATTTTAACATGGTATGGGAGCAGATGATCCTAAGTTGAACCATAATATGGTGGAAGTGCTGTTAAAAAGTTAGACAAAGCATTTGATTCCGTGATGAACATTTTAGTGGATGTGTTTTTAGAACTTGGCAATGCAGTCTTTGATAATTATTGCAATGAAATGATCAAGGACATACTAATGGCTTCTGCACTCTTGCTTTTGAAAAAAGACCACTCAGTGGGAGTGGCTCGTCTTGGTCGCCATGTTTTAGTTGGCTATTATGGTGGCAACTTCCCTTATGCTAAGCTTTTTCCCTCCATGAACGGTGTTCTTTTAAAGCGACCTTTATTAGCGCTTGCTAGCTGCTAAACTAGTTACTTGTTGACAGGAAAAATTGATTTCTCAACTTTGAGTGGGGTGAGATTTGTAAAGTCCTATACATATATACAGCAATCCCCCAACTTTGAGTGGATCAGGAGTTTGATTTTCTGCCTTTGAGTGCTTAGTAATTTATTCTTAGCAACAGCAACCCCCATTTCATTTAGGGTCTTTTATCTATGGCAATCCTAACATTGTGAATTACAGCTGCTGTATTCACTCCTTTAGGCTTCTTTTACTCCTCTCTTGCTTCTTCCTGTGCTTCCATTGCTTGAAGGAATGAGGCAACTATTACAAACTGTGATGCTGGCGCTTAAATAGGTTGTGCCAGTGAAATGGTGGCCCACTTTTGCTTCATTAGCAGAATTGATTTTTTGCAGTCCTAACACTTTAATCAACCAAATTTACTTTTACTGCTATGCTTCTCACTCCACTCTATCTTGCCAAAGGAAAGAACTGACTAACAGAAGATTGGCAAGTTAAAAAGCCTGTATTTATTAATTGTCTAAGAGAGCCACTAGAGATAAAATAAAACTGGTATCTTCTAGCATGTGTGAATTGCAGATCTTTTATATGGATAATAAGGGAAGGTGGTCCTCCAATTTTTTATGCAGCTTCTTAAAAGAAGTCATAAGTTGCTTTGTTACCCTTTTTGTGGATCGCCTGTTGCTTTGTTGGTCACCTTTTTCAAATATATATGTGCTACCAAAATTCTTCTCTCTTGTATACACTGCTGGAGCAGTTTGTATGATGGAAAGTTGCGACTTGAAATCATTGTGACCATTTCTCATCGAGCAATCAAAGTAATAATTGCTTGCTTGTTTGGACTTTATATACCCTATGGACAAAAGATGGCATGATGAAATAATATGCACGTGTGAGATTTACATGTTGATCGGGTTAATGGTTTTGAAAATTTTTTATAATGAATATATGGTATAGTGATGTTTCGTATTTCAGTCTTTCGAAATTCCAACTTATGAAGTGGATCATCGTACTTGTAGCACTGTTTCTGAACCCAAAAGAGGTTTTGCTTTCAGTTCTCCATTCCTGCGGCTGTTTGCACTAGGGTTACATTAAAGGGGAGAAAATTTAATGGTACTTTGATAGGTGCCTATCGAATTTCCATATCTTCCTTTTTGGTTCGTGATCTTCATGACTTGTTCTAGGTTTTAATTAGTGAGGTAATTTGGTTATGAACGTGACCAGTGTTTGGAGATAAAAAGAATGAGAATGGAAGCGATTAATAATTATTTGACATCGAGTGTTTTTCATTGATTACTTTGGTATGGAAGTATAGGGTGATACTGCAAGGAGAATAATAAGCAGTAATTTACATGAAAAGCAGTTTGATGACTTGATATCCATGTTAGAGGGACTGTTTTATGCACTTACATTCATCACTGAACCTAAAACCAGTTCAACTGTTTACCTAGGGAAGAATCCTCCGTCTCCAATTTTTTTCATGTGAAAACTGTCGTCTAACAACCTAGGAAAAAATACCTATTTCCAGCGTTTTAAACTGACTGATCCCAAGTTTTCCATTTACCATACAGCGGAAGGATGATAGCAAGAAGGGAGAGTAGGAATGGAAAAAACATAGGTTATGGCATTAGGAGCTAACAGGATCATGGATAATCACAAGTCTCTTCACTGTAGCTGACAGTTCATGTGTTAAGAAGGCAACCGGTTCGTGTGGATGAGGTTTCAAAAGAGGACTGCAAATGTCCTAGGAACTTGATGGGAGAGTAACGATCAGGCGGAGTGGAGAAATAGATAGGATGGGAGAGCGGTGGATCTGAATTGTGTCTCTCTTGGGTGCAACACGAACTTGGATGCTGCAAGACAATATTAGGCATGATCGTTGGAGGAGTCAGGAATGTATTAAGGTAAGAGAATGGCACCACCATGACCGTAACATCTTGGGTGTGTATTAGTTGGTTCTGCTTGCTCTTTTCATTATGACGTCCAACGGATAAATTGACAGAATCAGGAGCAATATATTGTTATCCTTGAATGATCAGGCAGCAGTCACAACCCTCTGCCATCTGCTTGCTTTTTATCTAGAATACATATATATACGAATATGCGTGCATGTCCGTGATAGCCCTAGTTTATCAAATTGAACTATGGAATAATTGTATGATTTGATTATAAATTATAAATTAGCTAAAAAAGTTCCAGTGATTTTTTTTTTTTAAAGCGACCATAAAATATCCCAACGAAACCCATGTAATGTTGATATGTTTGTTAACCTATTGCATAACGTCCTGGTAATGGTAGTCAATAGTAGATATATCTTTGGGTTGGGTTCTGCCATGGTCCATGTGTCCACTGGCTTGGCACGTGGATCCAACATAAAAAAATAAAAAATTATTAACAAATAAGAAATAAAAAAATATATTAATTATTATCAAAAGGAAATGAAAACAAATATAAAATAGCGGAAAGTTAAAAAAAATAAAAATAACATTTAATGTTTAGGTTGATTTTCATGTGAATTGAAAATAATGAATTATCTTTTTTTTTTTTTTTTGCCATAGAAATAGTAAATTATCTATTCATAACATTGAATGTATTGTTTAAAACAATATATGTCATAAATATAATTTAAAATCATGTTTCATGCTTTATATAGAATTATACTAAGAGAAGGATTACCCCTGCAAACAATGTGAGAATTTTTTTCTTTTGCAAACTTTACTTTTTTAGAGTCTACTCTAGTCTTACGTTGCTAATATTTCAAACTCAATAGGGATGTGTTTGAGTATAAATAATTACATATCCTTGATAGTATTATATGATGATGGGTTAAAGAGTAATATATTCTTAGGCTCATCTTATAGATTTAAAGTATAAATTTTATTATTTTAATTTAAAAGTTTTTCTTTCTTTAATTTTTTATTTATTTTTAAAAATGGATAGATAATATTGTCTCGAACCACCTTGGGATTCAGTGGTTCCATAAGTTAAACCCGTCTTACCACCTACACAGAGTGGTTACAGGTCCATGAAAATCGGAATCGAATCCAACCCAACTTGGGAAGATGCCTAGCTAGTTAGCTTACAGACTCTTGATTCAAGGGTTCTAAGTCAAGAAACCTTCTCCTTCATAGGCATGTTATTAGTGTTGTTTGAGAGAGGAATTCTATTCAAGCAATCTTAAAACACCAACAAATAAAGGGTAAATTGTATTGATACTGTTGAAAACTTTTAAAATTGCGTGAATTTTTTACTTTTTAAGAAGTCGATATATACACCCTTGAAAGAAATCTAGGGCTGACTTTTTTGGTGAGTTGGCTATTTATTTGTCAATGCCGACCTTGTGTGTCAATAAAATATGAAAAATAATTGCCATTGGATATTTAAGTATTGTTGTGGAAAAAAAAATTAACTTTACCAAATATTGTTTAGGTGGAATATAAAAAAAGATGATTAACTTGAATCAGTAGATTTATTCAACATAGGCTAGGGTATTATCATAGCAAGAAACGTAGAGGTTGGACTATGAGCAAGTGAATAATCAAACAAGAAATGAAAAAGGCCATTGGAGTTCTGACCAGTTGGGCACTCCTATGGTTTGGATCGACATATATCACAAACCACCATAGGGTAATAAAATAATGAAGTTAATACATATTTTAATATTGTTATGGAAAAATAAATAAAAAAATTAACTTAATCAAATATAAAACATAAAAAATTCGTTAAGTTAATTTTTTTACTTATTTTTCCATGAAAAGATGGAAATATGACGAAGTATTTATTTATTTTTATATATTTTTATTGTACAATAAAGAGAAACATCGATAAATAAGTGGCCAACTCACTTAAAAGAGGGCCTCAAATATCTTTTAGGGGTATAAATGCATATTTTTCAAAAGACAGAAAGGTCATGCAATTTTAGATGTTTATGGAGGTGTACGTGCAATTTATCCATAAATAAAATTACCGGAAAAGTTGTTTTATAGGGAGATCCAGGCTAAATTACTTATGTAAACAACTTAAAAGTAACTTCCTTACTTTGTTTTTTATTATAATTGATGGAGTGTCATTTGGTAAGAATTTTCTTTTTTTTTTTTTTTCAATTTTGCTAAAGAACTCTCTTAAAAGAGAAAATTGTTTATTGTTTAAAGATGTTGATGCGGTAATGTAAAGAACTTCACAATAACTCGAAAATAAGCGATAACCAACATTTTAGTTAAATACTATGTTTGGCAACTTTTGCGAAAGTAGAAAACTATGGAAATGAGCAAAAAGAAAATAGTGAAAATAGAAATTAATGAAAATGGAAATATGTAGAATATTTGTTTTATGTTGGGTAATTTAAAAAAGAAATAGAATAGAAAGAAAAAAAATATAATTAATAATGGATGAAAATGTCCCTTTTATGTAATTTTATCTTTTTAGTTATTGGAAGAAAAAAAAAAATTCACATAACAGTTTATCATTTCTATCGCTTTCTTTCGATTTTGAAGAAAAAAAGAGATGTCAATTTTTTTTTTTTTTCATTTCCACCGTATCCAAACACAACTTTTCTATCACTTTTTTCCGTTTCTACTTTTCCACAGCTTCCGCAATTTTCGACCACATCTAAACACAGCAAAGTCTTGACATTTGAGTATGATCAATTGAAAAGTAAAACCGGCGTTGGCGGTGGCGTGAGACACGGTTCGTTTAATCAGGTGATGTCCTTTTCCAACGGTTTTCTTGTGGTTCTTATGATTCCACCGAAACCGCCCCAACCCCACCCAACATCATCATCAACCGCGCCCCCCCCCCGGCCTGCCTCCCTCCTCTTGTTGGGGGTGCCAAACTTGCTGTAGAGTGCGGATTGCTAAGTTGAAGAGGACCTTGGCAGACCCTAACTGGCCAGTGGGCTGGCAAGTTTGAGAACGGGTCCGAGCTGTGTCTGATACTAACCGTTTTGGGCTGACAGGTTTTAGCCTTTATTGCCTTCTCTCTTCAGTTTTGATGGAACCGGCGGCGCAAAAGGACCTGTTCCGTACGAATAATTAAGCATGACACATGACGGTGTGGATAGACGTAAGGCTCCTGTCCTTTGCTTCTCAAGAGGGCCAAGAGACAGGAGCTTGTGGAAAATGAACACGTCTGACGTCCCCGTCGGTGAGATGTTGCAGAACTTGTGGTGACTTTTTTTTGAGTCCTCTATTCGACGTGTGGTCACACGACAATAAGGAGGTGCTACTGCAACACTAAATTGCTAGGAACTGGAACATACACGAAAAAGAACAAAAAACGAAAAAAAAACAAAAAAAAAAAAAATTGTCAAAAAAGTGAAAATTTCTAAAGCCAAAAAAAAAAAAAAAAAAAAAATACCACTTGATTACAATTTTAAACAAGTTTAATATCTATACTATTTTTTGCCCACTTAATATCTATACTATTATTAACCTAATCTCTATTATTTATTTCAAAAAATATAATAAAGTAGGATAATTATTTTTTGAAACTCCTCTCTCTCTTTATTCTCTTTAAAATAGTCATTCCGACCTTTTTTTTCTATTTTTATTTTTAACAAGTGCATCATTTGCTAGTAATTATTAAAAAATAAAACATATATAGTTACACAGCGTAATGCCAATGATAAATACTCCAGGAATAAAACGAACATGAGTTCAATATTTTCGAATTTCATAGCTTTGTTTGTACTTTTTTTTTTTTGGCCATTGCTTTGTTTTATTTTTTCAAAAACAATAACTTTATTATATTTAAAATTGACATCGTAATATTTATTTTACTATCTATTTTATTTTCCCTCTCTGTTTGCTTGTCTAAGATATATATATATAGTCTAAGTCGTGCGCCATTTGCCTCAGTTCCAATCCCAATTCCTTCATATTTAGCTGTTTATTTTCTCTATGCACTTAGAATCCATCGTGTCTTTTTTTTACAATGAAGTAGCAAAATACCATGATTATCATTTTTATAATATATTAGTCTTGTTATATTTTTTCACAATATATTTTCCTTATTTCCGATTTTTATTATTGCTTTATTCTTTTTTTTAATGGATACTAGTATTTATTTATATTTTTATTATATATATAATTATTAGGATTAATTATAAAAGTATGATATGTATTTTGAGCAATTTGCAAATACATGATTTGTGTTATCTTTTTTAACAATTAGCTTATCCGAGTTTTATAAAAAAGTGTCAATATTATTAATTACTAGTGGAGGGAATGTGTTAGAGTCTTATTTGTTAAAAAAAATTAATGCAATAAAAATAAATATTATATTTTACTTTTTGAAAATTTATAAAATTAAAAAATATAAATTTAATTTTTATGGTCAATAAAATATTAACACGTATCATTCTAAAGTTATTAAATAATATTGATACTTTTGAATGAAACTTAAGTCATCTAATTAACAAAAAAGATAAATGTGTTTGCAAATTGGCCACAACAAAAGTCATAATTTTATAATTAACCCTTATTATTAACTTAAGTACTATTATTGTTTTTCAAGGTAATAAATATATTTTTTTAACTTGTTGCTTTTCAAGATGATAAAATTGTTGGTTTTTTAAAAACTAAGCAAACCCTTGCATAGAACAGAAATAGAAGGAAATTACATGGATTTTTTCTAAAAACTTGTACAGACTCCCAATTTTTTTGAAAGTCAACAATTATCTCACTAAAAATTTTATATATCCCAATTTTGATTTGAGGTGGCTAATTATGTGCAATTCCATCTTATATGTGTAATAAATTATGAAAAGATAAATACCATGTCATATATATATATATATATATTCTGATGTGGCAATATTACCCTTTAAAAAAAAACTAGCCAAACATATCCATGAAATAAACAACGTCTTTAAAAATATCAACAATTCTTTTAGAAGAATATTTTTATAGTGTCTTTCTTAATAAAATTTTATACTTATTAACAAACATCTTTACTATCAAATTTATATTGGTATTACTACAGTAACATTTGAAAAATACATAACTTTTAGAGCAACAAGCTATACAAGAAAAAAATCTAAACAAATACAACTAATCCCCAAAAGTATCAATTTGAACATGTACCGGCTTTAATTATTTTCGAAGATATATTTGGCTAGTTCGTTTTTTAAATGAAAAAAGAAGTGATATTGACCCTTTACTAAAAAAATATGACACGACATTTATTTTTAAAATTTATTACACAAATAATAAGTGGGATCATAAATTTTTTAAGGTGGTAATTATTGACTTTTAAGAAAACAGGTTCCATATAATTTTAAAAATTTTCAAGAAAGATACTTGTAATTTACCTGTAATAGAAAAAAATATTAAATCGGAAAGTATCAAATCCAAGTCTTTTTTTTCACTCATGAGTGCCTATCATTACACTATATAACTATATATATATTATATAAAATTTTAATAACTATTTTAAACTTGTTTAAAGTCGTCACTTATTTTAAGTTACGATTTCAATGCGATATTTTTTTAATATTTTTTCCAAAAGTTCTAATTTTTTGATATTTTATATTTTATATTTTACTTTTTTTTCCTTTCCCAGCCATATATGGTTGATATGTTTATTTAATAGTTTTTTTTCTACTTTTTAATAAATTTCAATGAATTATTATTATTTGGCCTACCCAAACACAAAGTCCTCACTAATCTTTAGTTAAGGTTTAAGAAGAGATTTTCCAATCTTAACTAAGATAAACGAGGAGGTTATCTTCGGTGTAAAACAAGTTTAATAGGGTTTTTGAGAAGAGTCAAAGAGACTCCATTACATAAGCATCTTTGGTGTTATTACATTATACAAACCTTTTGTATCCTTATAACTTGTATTTTGCTACCTCCTACAGTAGAGCACACCGTTCATGAGCATAGATATAGGTATGGTTCTATTCTGAAATAAAACCAAATCAAAATCGCCATCGATGGTTTTAGAATCGGAACCGAATCAATTGGCCAGTTCAAAACCTACGATGGAACCGTCGGTGAGACTATTTTTTGTATTGTTATTTTTTTTTTATCTTCTAGAGTATTTTACAATATCATAATACTAATTATAATTGATATTAAATGTGTTTGTATACATATAAATATGCATTCTAAATAAGTTTTTAAAAATTTTGGTTAAATAATTTAGTACTTTTAAATTTAATAATTATTTCGATTTTAAAATTTATTTTCTTATTTTTATTTTTTTTGAAAGGCTGTTCTATAGTTCTAAAACTGGAATCGAGAATCGACGTTTTATGAAATGGGACCGAAACCTTGAAAGATAATTTCAATTTTGATTTCTTAATATCAAGATTGAAACTGATGACGATTGGATTCTGGAACTATCACGATATCACATGGCATGACCATTTCCCATAAACAAGGACTGGGAAGTAGGCAACACGTTTCGATGGTGGCTCCTAGCGTGGAAAACCACGGTTTATTGGTGCCAGTTACCAAGTTTCATTCTTATCCATATGTAAGTTGTCACGTTGCCATTAATTACTGTAACTCAAACCTTGTTTTCTTTCTTGTTGTTTGGCTGTATCCTCAGCACCGGAAAAGACGACTACCCGTTAGCGTGTGGAATAAGACGAAAGAGTTCCATGGAATCGTCTGTTGCGCTCATCAAAATGGGTCATATCAAAATTTGGGGAATCTCTTTTCTAGTTCCGTCGTAGAATTGTCCGTGTGATGCAGATATATATATATATATATATATATATGTATATGTATATATGAAAGATTATTATTTTATTTATATTGGTTGAGATAGATATGATTTATTTATCATAATTATTTTTCAGTCGAAAAAGATAAAATCTATATTAAAAAAAAAAAAAACCATCCTTTGAGGTTTTAATGTTTATAAATGCAAAATATTTTAAAAAATGAATCATATTAGGTAGTTATAAGAAATTACATTATATGAAATGAAAAAAATTTATTGGATATTAGTAATGGTCTGGTTAAGGGTTTAGATATGGAAGTTAGTAACTAAGAGAGGGAAAAAATATTCCACCACTAGAGATATATTCGAGTACATAAAATGTAAACATAAGAAATTTTATAAAACAAAGTGTTCAAATGCATCAATCATCCATTGTATCAAAAGCAAATTTCGTAGGGTAAAAAGCAAGCCTGTTTAAAGCCTTCAAGAACTACAATAAATTTCTAAACAAGAAAGAGATAGTCCTTTGTCGCAAGCTTAACACTGTGTATGGGTGGAGTAGAAACTTGTGGATAGCACTGGTAATTGGTGTTATCGTGTTCGTGTTTAAATAGGTTCATATCTTGAAGACATTAATCTAAAATCCGATTTATTTATTAATCATGTATGAAAACCTAAATTCGTGACCCGAATTATTTATATTGTGTAATGTGTCTCGTGTTAACTTGTGACTCAACCTATTTATTAATCATGTATGAAAACCTAAACTCATGACCCAACTTGTTTATACCTTGTCCTGTGTCTTGTGTTAACCCGTGCGTGATGGATAAGAAAAATTTAGTATTGTTTATTAATGTAATAAAAAAGATTTAGTATTGTAATAAATAGTGAATTTGGAAAGTTAATATTAAAATAGTTATTATCCTATGTAGACTTAGTTAACAAATTATATATGATATATTACTCGTTATAATTAAAAGGAAGAGAGTATAATATGACTTAATATGTTGTTAAATAAGCATAGCATTAGTGGATAATAATTGATAGTAACAAAAAAAAAATTGGACTAATGTTTTTAATTAACAATTATTTTGTCATCATAACCAACAAGTACATCAAGCTCAAATCCTACAATACAATATATATATATACATATATATATAACATATGAAAAGACTAAATTGTTTAAACACAACATGTTAGGCATTATTTATATACATTATATGTTATACATATTGAAATGACCTAACTTTAATTTCTATTTAATTTCTATGTATATGTTTTATTTTTCTAAATTATTGAACTTTATGAGCACGTTAATTTATGAGAGTCATGTGTGGTAATATTGATATCGGATTAGATGAGTTGGTAATAGGCTAAATGTGTTTAAGTTAGTATATCTTGAATATTACATATGTGTTATTTTGCATGTGTAATGGAATTTGTGTTATTATTTCATATATATTAATGTGTGTATAGTATAATTAATATTTGTGTCTTTTATGCATTAATATGTTTGTGTTATGTTTAAATTTATAAAATCAACTTTTGAATTGTCTAAGGAATTATTGACGAAAATTTTACAAAATTAAGCCTATTTTTCAAGCTTAAATTCAACCTAAATGAGCTCCAAATTAAGCAAAATTCAACACAAAATCTTATATGCCTCAAAAGTCAAACTTAAGATAATTTTGAGTCATAAATTTGATCAATTAAGGCCTCTTTCGGCAGCTCTCCGTTTTCATACGAATTTCCCTCTTCTTTCTTTCCTTTTGTCTTTTCCTTTCCTTCAAACTACAAGCCCTAAACCAAAGACTAATACTAAGCTCATGGAATCAAAAATCCCTCCAAGCTAGGGCCTACTCATGTAAGTCAATACAAGTATAGACTTTTGTTTTATTTCCTTTCTTGTAGTATATATGTGAAATCTATGGTAGAATGAGTTTAATGTCTTTTGAGTTGTATGGTTTATGCATTGATATAGGTTAGATTGTGTTTTGTTATTGTGTGAACTTGTTTATGTGTTATAGTAGTTATAAGAAGTGTTGATGCGGAGTAATGTTAATTTGAGTAGTTGAAGTTGAAGTTGAAGTGAAGAGGAGGGGAGCATTTGATGTGATTAAAGGGGTTTAGTGTGTTGTTTTAATGTTCAAAGTTGCTAGATTGATTAGTGTAGATAGAAGATAGTATGTGAAACTAAATATGAGCTTGAAGAAAGATTAAAAGTTTTGTAGGTTATGAATTTGCAAAGTGCAAAATTAGGGAAATAAATTCTTTTCGAATAGGTCTGTTTTTGAACGTACGTCGGCATCTGGTACTTCAACGCTGCTGGTGTAGGGGCGGTGTTGAATGTGATCAGAATCGATTTATTTAAAGCCTTTTCAAACGCTGTCGGCTTTTGCAAGAAAAATTTGCCAGCGTTTATTTTTCAAAGTGTACGCTGGCCATTAAGGCTTCAACGCCACCGGCATATGGGCAGTGTTGGATGCGAACAGAATCAAAATATTTAACGCCAGGCGGAACGTCGCCGGTGTATATTTCCCACGCTGCCGGCGTTCATTCAAATTTTGCCTGCGTAAAGGCCGTGTATTCCCTGATTTTTTTCAAATTCAAACTTCTTTAATTTTCAATCTTTACTTCATATATGATCTTCTAATTGATACATAAGCTAAATAAACATGTTTTATGTATGAATTAGATGTTAAAACTATATGTTAAGCTATTTGAATCTCCTCGTATAATTAACCTAGGATTGTGATATATATTTATATATATGTGTGTGTGAATTCTACATTCAATTATTGATTGTTTTGATATTCTTATTTCAGTTAAAGGTTCTTCGGTTATTTCCCCTCCGAGTGAATATAGTAATATACTATCGGGTTCAGGTACGCAATAGCTTGTTTGTTGTGTGCTAGGACTAGGCATTCTTAAATTAATTTAATTCAATTCGGCTTAATGCTTTGATGAACTGGATGTCTATTACGCTGTTTAATCTGGTCGGCGGAGCAGCAAACCTGTCTTGATGCAATGGCATGTTAGTTAGGCACTTAACCTAAGTCATGATGTAATGATTTTACCATGATGCAATGGTACGCTATGATGCAATAGTGATTCATTTAGGTTAAGTGGGTAGCCGATGGGGGAAATAGTATTCGAGTAGTCGTTTGCTTAAACTTAGGAGGAAATACCATGGTTTAATTCAAAGTTTATGGGAACTTGTGAACTAAGCTCATGTTGTGGACTAAGTTTAAGTAGAGTCGGGTAATGACTTTTGAACCCTAAATGAAGCTATTTCTTTATGGAATAGATATAAGAGATATAAGTATTTGGGCTGTTTATATCAACCTTCTGAGCAGCTGTTGTTACTCAAGACCCCTAAATTCCCAAAGCGTGATCTCGGGGTTTGAACATCCTCCTGTTATTCTATAAAAGAAAACTTAATAAAATAATGACTCGATTCATTAATGCATTCCATTTGATTTAAGTATGTTTGATGAATTTTTCTTGTATTTTTTTATTGCGTATTGGGCATTTGGCTCACTTTTGCTGCTTTGCAGGTAATAGAGATAAGTTATATGATGATCTGGGTTACGGGTCAGACTTTGAGAGATTCATGGATGAGTGGGACAAATAGGACTTAAATGCCCCTCGATTTTGGAGAAGCTTTTGTTTAAAAGCAAAATTCTCTATAGAAGGCTTGATAGATAAGCCTAAGATGTAAAGACTTTAAGATCTCTTAGGGTTACTTTTTGTACTAAGGAAAAACTTGTAATTTTTTGTAGTGTCTTGTATTGGCACTAACTTTATACATATGTTATATATATATATATATGTATAGATTGCTTTTATTAGCAATCTTGTTTTGTTAAAGATTATTCATAAAGTTTTAGTAGATTTGATCAAACAATTCTCTTAAATTATTAGTTTATGACAACCTTATATATAATGTGAAAATGGTATATGTGGTTGGGGACTCGGTACTCTAAATCTCTGGATTTAGTGGGTCGGGTCTTTACATATATATAATATTTACAATATATATGTCATTTATATCATATATTAATATAAATTTATATAATATGTTATATATGATTTATATATTATGTTCTGAACATACACATGTGACATATTCAATTCATGTAACAAATGAATTATGATATATATAATATGTTTATAATTTGTAGATTTTATATGTGAAAAAATATTATATATATAACTGTATATATTATAAATATATATTATATTTGTTATATATGTTTCGTATAATTTTTTATATGTACTGTTTAAGTTATATAAATAATTATTACAAACTATAAATGTTATATATAGAACATATAGTTTAATCATGGAGATATATAATCTGTATATCAATATATATTTAAATATTATGTTATATATGAACTATAAATACATATTTATTTCATGTAGCAAATGAATTATAATAGATATATACATATACATAATGTATTTATAATCTGTAAATCTTATATATGTGTAGATAAGTATATAAACACATGTCTACATTATAAATATTTATTACATATATATGTTATGCCATATATATATTATTGCATATGGATTTAAGTGCTATACGTTAGATGTAATTCACACCTTATATGCACTCCACAAGTTACACATATTATATTATATAAAATCTACCCATTTTACAAATGTTTCATATACAATTTCTATTTTAATACAAACATTTATATAATATGTTATACGCATAATCTTTACATAACATATAGATTAGTATTTATAATCTAAAATTTAATATATGCGTGTTATATCAATAGCTAAAATTGTTATAAATACTTGATTTACATACTATATGATATATATGTTGTGTATTTATATATCTTATATATGTAGCAAATAAATCAATTGTCTACTGATATAAAAATTATGTCTATTTTATTTGTTAGATAAGATCTATTTATATAATTATATTTATGTTCTATATATAATTTACAATATGCTATATCTATATATATATTATTTCATATATGGATAGTTTTGCCATTTTATAATTTAGCGAGGGTAATATTATATTTTAATAAAATAATAAATACAAAACAAAAATAATATATCTCAATGAGATTGTAAATGAGATAGTTTTATCTGTTTATTAATTATGTTGATTTTTACTTACCAAATCCTTTTATAATCATGTTGCGTTATGTCTAAGTTTACAAGACGGGTCCCAAATTGCCAGTGCTACCTATAGAAACCAAGAGAAAGGTATGGAAATGGAAGAAAAATGGGCATTTGGTTATTTTAAAGTGGATAGAAACTGGATGAAGGATTAGAAATGGGTGGAGATGTTTCAACATTAAAGAGTCCATATGTTCTCTCCAAATTTGGAGAGAAATGGAAGGAAAACGGTGGAAATATGGTGAAGTTACAAAAAAAAACCCTTAAGATTGAAAGAAGATCAATTAGAGGACAGTTTGATCATATTTCTCTTCTATTTTATATATTTCCACCATTTTCCACTTTTAATATCCAAACAAGAGTAAAAATTTCATTTACTTTGATTTCTTTTCTATTCTTTTCCTTTCCAAAACTTTCGACAACTTTCAACATTTTAAAGATTACCAAACACATTCTTTCATTAGTGAAAAGATAAAAGAACTAGGTAAAACATTCAAAGTCATAATCAATGGAAATATCAAGAAAGCTTATGGGGAATTCGATTCTTTTGCAGCTTTGGCCAATATGTGTGCCTTCAGGTTCCATTCCTTCATCGTTCAGTCAGAAGCATCTTCATGTTCTGCAATTGCTTCTGCTTCAAAGCCTTGCAATGAGATATTACAAGAGGAGTATAAGTACATCTACGTTGTAAAAACCTTTATGATCTCGAATAATAGCTCTAACAGTAGGGTCTTTCCCTTTATTAGTAAAAGATTTGATTCATCCTTCTTGTGGATCTACCAAGATATAGGCTAATAAATTTTTAGGCCCTTTCTTTGCTTTCTCGTATTTTAGAATTCATTAGTTGCCATTCTTGCCTTATTAACCTAGAAGTCGTCTTTATTTTGCATTTAAAAAACCATACATTTTTTTTCCTACAGCATAAGGACCATAGTATGAAGGAGAAAAGACATTACTTGGGGCAATTGAAGCTAATCATTGTTTTCTACTAATTTTAAAATTTTGTTTGAGCCAGTTGTTTAAACTCATAGCACTAATCTTGTTGGAAGTATGAAAACCAAGCCTATGGAAGCATTTTTTAATTTCATCACATTCTGCTAGGAGGTGCATTATTGATTCCTCTTTTCCATAAAGGGGAGTTTTTTCCAATTTGTAGGCCTCTTTTAATTTTGATTGCCCTTGTGAGAAGGGCATTTAGAGCACATCGCTAAAGAAAGAATTGGATCTCAAGGTATTCATTTGTGTTCCATATCAAATTCAAATTCTACTAGCTAGATTGAGCTACCTCATCTTCTTTAAGATCATCATAAACATCTTTAATTACAAGATCATCTCTAACTTGATTTTCCCAGCCATAATGCCTAAAATGCTTTTTGAAGTGTTTAATAAAAAATACCATTGAGAGTTTCTAATAATATTATTAACTAGATAACTAATAATATCTCCATTCCATATTCCATAATCAATCCAAGTTTGTGCTAGAGTAATATTGGTCATTCGGGAGAGAAAAGGGCATAAAGAAAACTAGGAGGTGCTCTAGACATGGTGAAGTTATCTAGCCAAAACTTGATAGCATAACAACATTTTAGTTTCCAAGCATTGCATCGCTGCACATAGCTATCTTCTTTGACAATTTCTCCTACTATCTTGAAGGCATTATTAACATCATTCCCTTTTGTCGTATTCATGTATTTCTTGACAACTTAGACTTATAGAACATTCTTAGCTTTCAAATTTTAAGGAAGTTTAATAATAATGGCTCTGTTTTAGGTCTTTAGGTCCCATATCCTCATACCCCTAAGATTTTTTGGGATAGTAAATTTTTTTTTATCTACCCATGGGATGACTTTTTTGTCCCCTAGAAGCCTCGGAAGAAGTCTTGGATATTTCTTTCAATTTTCCCAATGGTTCTCTTGAGGAGCTCACTACCCTACAAGTAATAGTTCATGATTCCTTTAGTTACAAAATTGATTAGGATATGTGGCCTAGCCATTTAAGGTGTCTTACTTTCTAACCTGTGATTTTGTTTCTACTTTTTTCAAGAAGGAAATCAAAGCCTCTATCTTGCACATTACCTGTTGGGATGATTGGAAGCCAAGGTAGGTATCTACATAATTGGATTCTTTAATTCAAGTGATATCATACATCTAGTTCTTGATATGTGAAGGCATATTTCTTGAGAATATAATTTTTTATTGTTGAGTATTAACTTTTTGTCCAGATCATTGGTTGGACCTGCTAAAGGCTTCCCTCATAATTACATTTTGAATTGAAGCTTCCCCCATTAAAATTAAATCATCGGCAAAGAAAAGTTGGGAGAGGCCAAAATTTAAGTTCCTTAGTTTCAGGGACTTTCACATTTTCCTATCAACGAGGCTTTGAATCCATTGACTAAGGATTTCCATAGAAAGGATGAAGAAGTATGGAGACAATGGGTCTCTTTGTCTGATTCGCTTCGAGGAAGCAAATTCTTTAGATGTGTTACCATTTAGAATAACTAAGAAGGTCAAAGAGGAAAGATAGGAGCAAAAAAGTTTAATCTAAGGTTTTGGGAAGTTTAGATAAGATAGTAATTTGATGATGAAGTCCTATTATAATCTATCAAAATCCTTTTCAAGATCCAGCTTTCAAATAATCCAATTGTTTTTACCCTTCTTTTCTGACATACGATTCAAAACTTCTTGCATGGGGATTACATTATTGCAGCACAACAATTTGGGATGAAAGGAGCTTCTAATGGGCATATAAGCTTATCTAATAAAGGTTTAATTTGTTAACAAGAATTTTTGTAAAGATTTCTAAATAGTGATGCATAAACTATTCTTTTAATTAATTTTATTAGAGATTGATATTTATTTATAGATATCAAATTTTTAAATTTTCGAGAGTATCAAAATTTTATTCTATTCTATAAATAGCCAAAGTCTATAATAGACATAGATGATGATGATGTGAATGATTTATTAAGATAATAAAATAAAACATTTTCTTTTGAAAGGTGTGATACCTTTATTTTTGCTTTGTCTGTACATCAAATTTGGAATGAGAGCCTATCAGAGCAAATTTATATTGGGGTTGAGATTTTTAACTCAAGTAGACTTCATGAGAATCATAAAGAGTTGCTCCATAGAGTTAGGCAAATAGGTCCTAGCTCATAAGTTGGCCCATTAAACCCATTTTAAAAATGGCCTAAGACTAGCCAAAATCGACCCATTTGAAAGCGAGTTAATTTTACCCCACCGTTTAGTCTATGGGTAAAAGTGGGTTAGCCCATGAGCTAAAATTGTGAAAGAAAAAGAGAAAAAGTTTAAGAACCAATCAAAATTTCAACTTAAGAAATAATATAACAAAATATACTATTAATGATTATTTGTGATATGTTATGGAGAAGAACGGATCGGTATACACACATGCATTAATATTCTTTTTAATTATATATTTATTAGTTTCGATTAATATGATATCCAATAAATTATTTAAAAAGTTATTCTTTTATATACAAGTAATTAAAATAACAACAAAATTAATCGTATATATGTATATATAATGATAAATACTTAAATGTTTCAACTTTAGCACAAATTAATAAAATGATAAAATTCAAAAATAAAAAAAATTACTTTGGCCCTAACTCGTATTCACACCTTCATTGCTATATCATGAATTCAAAATTGGTATTTTTTGGGTTACCGTTTGTTCAGGGAGGATTTAGAGGAAATCTTTGTGATTTGTGAATGATTTTTTGAAGAGAGGGGAGATAATGTAAATCAAGAATATATATGTGTGTATATATTATATTATATATATGAAAGATTATTGCTTTATCTTGAGGTAGTTGTCAAATTTTGTACTTGAATGTTGCACACCAATTCAATTTAGTACCTAACTGATCAATTGAATACATAATTGAGTTTTTGTGATTATTTTTACTACCTTCTTAATATTGTTTGCTTTGTTGGCAAATGCAAAGAGAGAGATAATATGATTGAATTTTTACTAATGCTCTTAACATTATCTAATATGGATAGACTACATTCTTTTACATTAGGGAAAAAAAAGTAAATGGTGTTAGTGTGATATTAAAAATAGTTGCAATAAAAATTTTGATTGAGTATTAAATTGATAACTTCAAAGTTCATGTGTCAAATTGAATTTTTATACAAAACTAGGTATAAACATTGATATTTTCCTTTTATTTTATGTTGATTATGATATATATGATTTATTTATTATAATTTATTTTATTAGAGTTTGATATCTATGATATCAAATATTTAATTTTTGAGAGTATTAGATTTTATTCTATTATATAAAAAGCATAGCCTCTAATATACATAGAGGATGAATTAGTTATTAAGATGTTGAATGAAAAAAATATTCCTTTTCAAAGGTGTTATACTTTTTTTCATGGATGGTAGGGGACATCATAAAATCGATTATGTGGCATAAGACCATACTTCAATGGTGGCCATTATAAAACATATCGTGTGGTGTGAGGCCGTCAATAAATCAATCCAACGATGTAAGTCTAAGGGATATGTCTTTTTTCCAATTTCATCAATTCTTTACATCATTGAAACAAAAAAACACAATTATATTTCCTTATCTCATTGTGATCCACTAGTTTTCTTTACACCTTTCTATACTATTTTGTAAATATATATTTCCCTTTATCCTTTTGTTTTTGCTTACAATGTTCTGCATCAAATTTGGTAAAGAGCCAATTAGAGAAAATTTATTGGAGTAAAAATTCTTTAGTCAATAATACTTAATGAGAATCATGAAGAGTTATCATATTATGAATTAAGCAAACTAATAGGTCTAGGTTATGTTCAAGGAAATTAAGATAAAATCTCAGTGATTCGAGGATGAGTCTTTTTGAGAGAATAGAATCATGTAGATTGATAAAAAAATGAAAAATTATTATTTATTTCAAACTAGTTAGGTTGGATTACTTTTGTTTATGATAATTTTTTTTTTTAAATTAGAGATTGGTATCTTTTTATAGATATCTAATCTTTTAGTTTTGAGAGAGAAATTGTATGATGACAAACCCCTCAAATAGAAATTACTTAAATATTAATTACATAAAATTAATTACTAAAATAGCGATACAAATTCGTATGTTAACAGGCGTTTAGCGAATTTACACGTGAATCTCATGTTGAAGATGTGATTTATGAAGAAATATGAATTGCCTGTTAAAGATGTGATTTACGTGCAAAATAAGTGATTCGCTCTTTCAAGATACTATTTATCTTAAAAAATTATGAAATTCCCTTTGAAAATGCGATTCAATACTATATAACTTTTGGCTGAATCACATCTTTAAAGGGCGTTTCATGTGTGAATTTTTGAAACGGTTATTTAATAAACGATTTTGCATCGGTATTTGTGTAATTATTTTTATTTGATTTGTATTTGTATAATTTTTTCTGCAAAATTAGTAGACATGTGTTCACCTAATTTTGGTGAGAATTGGATTTTATTCTATTTATAAATAGGCAGAGTATGTAATAGGCAAGAGGATGAATGAGCAATTAAGATATTGAAAAAAAAAAATTGTTTTCAAAGTGTAATGTCAATCATAAAATCTATTTTGTGGTGTAAGTGCATGATAAAACTATTGCATGGTGTAAAATAAAGCTGTACAATTCAACTATGGTATGAGACAGTGAGAATATGATATAAAATCTTGAAGAGCTTTGAGAAAAGTCGCAAAGTTAAAGTATGAACAGTTTAATTATAATGTAAGAATTTAGAATAATTATTAATAAAATTTCACAATTAATGAGCGATAATAAATCAACGAATTAATGAAGTAATTATTAGGGCTCCAGTAAATTTAAAAGAACATCAATCAATTTCAAAAAAATAATTAGAAAAATAATAAATATGCTAAAAAATTCTTAAATAAGAATAGCATAATTAATAACCAAAAAAGCCCTAACTTCAATAAATAAAGATAAATATATATCTAGGTCCATCAAACACGTAGAATTAAATAACATTGACAAGTAAATTTTCAAAACAATCACAAATAAATATTTTCTTATAAACTTATAATTAGAGATTATCATAACCCCTTAAAGAAACTATTCATTAAAGAAGTAGCCTCTTAAGAAATTAACTTCTCTTATAAGTAACTTCTAAAGGAGGAACCTGTCACGCCCCGAAGGGTACCCAAATGTAGCAGTCCGCCGTACAGAATATTAAAGCCTAGGAATAACTACCTCAGTCACGCAAAGGCTTCATATCATGTACAAGGCGTAGATCACAACCAAAGGGAACGCATCAGAGTGGCACAATTTATATTGATAATAATTAAGTAACAAGGTAAAGAGAATACTTATCCTAAAACATACATATCAAATTACAATTCTTAAGGGTATATCCCTCTATTGTCTTCAAATAAATATACATCTTAGAATTTCCAAAACACTAACATAGAATACATTACATATAAAGAACCTTATAAAATAAGTTCATCTTATGTTTCCATTGCCTTCATAAAAGCTTAACATCCTTCAATGACTTTCTTAACATCATGATCCTCAATTTAAGCCACAGGTATACCTGTTTCATTAAAATCTATGGGGGTATAAGCTATAACTAGTTTAGTGAGATATTCCTTTTCATTCGCACCATGTTTTCTATAAGTTCGTTTAAATTTTCACACATATGCTATACGTAAAATGCAACAATCACGTGATTACACAAATATATATAGTTATCCGAAAACCATATATAGAACGGATTTACCCCTCCGTATCGAAAGTTAGGGAAGCAGTGATGAAGATCTTCGATCTTTTACTACTAGTCCCCAGGTCCCCACCCAAAGCATTCGGTTGACTCGGCTTCGAACGTAGAGTCGCATTTCCCAATCAATTTGGATTCTCTAAGAAGGAACATGGCCATGTCACAGCACGATAACAGCCAATCCAACTCTACGCGTAGGAGTAGCAACCTTCCAAAAAAGATGTGACTCGATGGATGCTATGCATAAGTGTTTTATTTTTCTTAAGCCATACCTTATTAAGGTTTATTAGGAGGCGATCAATCAATTTAACAAATAATAAACAATCATATAAGTAAGTAAACAAAAACGCTTAAACAGGCAGTTTGAAGTTGCGATATTCTTAATTCTCATTTAACGCATAAACAAAGAATCACATATCTACATATCCCCGAATTCCCATACATTCCATTTTTATCTTTTCTTAATATTAATGCCACTACTTTACAAGCACAAGCAAGGTAACGAAATTAAGAGAAATAACTCACTCGTTATTTCGCGATCTTCTTAGTCGTAATCCTCTAGGAAAGGTAATCTTGTATCATTCGCAACCTAGACAAAAGAAATACCCGGATGAGTATTTCATAGAAATTCTACTTAAACTTTCTAATTTTATTTCACTATGTTCATCAAATTCGTTTTATAGAATAAAATTCCAATTTAAAATGGCCATAACATGCTCATTTTAACTCGGAATTTCGCATATAATATACCGTTTTCTACTTATTCGAAAAGATCTATCCATTTATAAGGTTATCTTTATCATATAAGGTCATTTGGGTTCAAAAACGTAGGGTACATATTTAAAACGAATATTTCTAGATTTTTCAAAACCATTTCCTAACTCAACATCATTCAAAAATTCTTTAGTAAAATATATATATATATATATATATGATTGATAAATCCTTTTAGTATATAATAAGTCACTTTATATGAAAAAATTCTAATGTAGTTCTCAACAATTTATTTATAAAACAATTCGTTTTTTGTTAAAACTTTAACTTTGATAATTTCTTTTCAAGTATTTTGAAGAAACTTTATATTTTCATAGGTTATTATAAATGAGTATATTCTTGTTTTATTTTCTTCATTCTTTTTCCAAAAACAAGTAAATTTTCCTTTAACCTTAGTCTTTCATAAATTTTACTTCTAGTGATAAAAGATCAAATTTATCAAAAGTGTATTAAGTTGTTGAAAACCTTTTAATAAATTTGTATTAGAATGGTTTTAGAAAATTGGTCCTTTCTTCTTATATTTATTGTTTAAAATACAAGTTCTTGTTTTCCAAAATTTGATATTTCATTTCCTCTATTTTATTTGGAAAGAATCCCTTTTATTGATAAAATCCTTTGTTTTTAAATCATCTTATTTATATTCTTTGAAAATAGTTTCTTCTTTAAAACTTGAAAATCATTATTTTCTAAGTGGGTTTATAACCTTATGGGTTGAATTATCTTAACTTTGAAAACTAGTTTTGTTTCTTAGTTTTGTTATGGAGTGAAAAAGAGTTTAATCTTAAGTTTTTTGTAAAAACTTTGAATATTAACAAATTATTTATTAAAACTTATGTTACCATAATATACAAAGAAAGTATTTATTTCTTATGTTTTCCTTGGTAAACTATCTTTGTTATTTAAGAAAACTTTGAGAAAACTTATATTACTCTATTTTTATGTTGTTGATAATAACTCCATTATTTTGTGATAAGTCACATAATAGAAAATCTAGTTTTGAGTTCCTTTAATAAAGTAAAATTCTACTTTTGAATTAGTTGAGATAATATCATTATAAGATATAAGTATTATGAGCATGTAAAATAATAAGAACATGAGAAAGTATTAGAAGCATAATAATAAAAATATCAAGTATTAGGAACCTTAGCTTCATCAAGGTATCCCGATCAAGTATTGAGAGCCTTAGCTTCATCAACGTATCCCGATCAAGTATTGGGAGCCTTAGCTTCATCAAGGCATCCCGGGACTAAAAATAGACTAGTCCCAAAAAGAATGAAGAAAATAAAGAAAATATTGTTTTGACTTGATATGGACAAGTCTAAGACTAGAAGGACTAGTCTTAAGGAAATAGCATGAGATAAATAAATTGCAAAGCATGAAATTAAATAAATGACAAGTGAGCTTATATGCTCTAAAGATTATATATAAATACATAAATATATTTAGTTAGATATGAATAATAAAATCAACATAATAACATAATAAAATAGGAAGTTCATGTGCAAGAACAAAACATAAACATGTCGTTGCTTTTACTACTCATATGAGTTTCAAAACAACACCATAGTCATGTTAAGTTGTATGACATGGATAAATAAATGGTTGGAAGAGGTTTACCTAAAGTGTTTATGTGGTATGAAGATGGTAGATGAAATGGGGTATTATGTGAGTAGTGATATGTGATAGATAGTTTGTATATAAGGAATGATTTTTGTGAGGAATTGGTTTAAGAGAGTTTTGGTAGAGAGATATCTTGAAGAGAGGATTTGTGGAGAGATGTTGAGAGAGTTTTGGTAGTGAAATAAATTGTGTGAAAGAATGAAGGAGGAAAGGGGTATTTATAGAATTTTTGAGTGAAAATTAGATTTAATTAAATTAATTGAAAAGGAAAATAAATGGAGAGTGAAAAGAGAGAGAAGTGGATGGCAATTGAAGGGAAAGAGAGAGAAATTTGATTAAAAAAATAATTTTAGAAGAAAAGTGTAAGAGAAGTTTGATAATATATGGTGTAGAATTTTTATGGGGAAAAAAATTGTAAGAAATATGTATGTAAGTGTAAGAATAGGTAGTAAAAAAAAGTAGAGATAAAGGAATAGTAGTGAACAGTAGAAAAAGTACTATGAATAGTAAACTAAACAATTAAAATACCGGTAGTAATAAAAATACGCGTATAAATGCGATATCTGTAATTTTTAGCTATCGAAAAATTCTAAAACTGATATTTTTGAAAACCTTATATTTTTATGAGTCTATTGATATTAACGGAATATTTTTTCCGTCCAGTGTATTAGGGCATGATTTTTGAAAACTGATCCCGTTCGGATCTAAAGGACACTAGAAATTTGCGAATCTAATATTATTAAGATTCCGTATATTATTACTAACTATTATCAACAATTATTTCCATTTTGTTGTTTAGGGTTTAAGAGTGCAGGATTGTCGGATCTTAAACGCTAGGGTTTGTTGTAAGCTTTGTTGACTTTTAGGGTTCTGGTTTGACTTCTAGTTTTATTGAGTTATTCGTAAGATCATATAATTTTGGAGTTTTGACCGTTTTATACTTTTAGCTCGATATCTATGGTTTATCTTATTTTATTTGTGATTATTTAATAGTTTTCAATTCTCGGGATCGTTTAATTGAGTCTAGGGTTATAAGTTGACTCAGTTTGACTTTTGGTGAAAATTGAAAATTTTGATTCCAAAATTCACTAAGGGTTTTAAGATCTTAGCATTTTGTTGTTGAGCGTTATTTAAATATATCGTTTTGATTTGCGTTTTAGAAATCAGGTAGATGCTTTGATTGGCGTATAGATGTTGATTCAACCGATAGTTGAATTTTCTATTTTGAATATATCATTTTGATTTGCGTTTTAGGAATCGAGTAGATACTTTGATTAGCGTACAGATGTTGGTTCAACCGATAGTTAGATTTTCTATTTTGTTTCTTAGGTTCTCTTTTTCTCAAGATTAAGAGATATCGTTTTTGATCTTATTTAGAATTAAGTTTTAACTTGGTTCGATTTTTAGGGTTTCGATTCCGATGTTTGACTCTTAGGATTATTTTCTAAGAATTATGAAATTTCAGGGGTTTATAGAACCTCTTGAAGAAACCAGTAACATCACATCCTTTAGCAAGCGACACCTCTTGGAAGCTAATCAAATCATGTAAATGATTTATTATATAAGAAAATATTCAAAACAAAAAACAAGTAATTACAAAATATAATTTAGAAGCTCTAAAATTAATACCCATAAAATATTTTACATTACTAATTTAATCATGTGGTTATCTTGAGCACATGATATATAATAAGTATGTGACAAATTATTACTACAATTTACAATAGTAGTAGTAGTAATAGTATCAAAAGTATATGGTAATTAACAATATACATTGTAATAAAAATAAACAAGATTATTATGCCATATAATAAATAATACCATAAGTGATCTACATATTAAAATAATTTTGATACATTAACAATATTAAGAACATAATTATTACAGTACTAATATTATATTAGTCATGATAACTTATCGGCTTATAACTATATGATATTATTTATGAATATATTATAACTAAAATCGTAATATTAATGAACTATTGTAATAACTACCTTTATAATTTAACAATTATGGTAATAATATGTAATCATAAAAAATGTATAATTATCATATCACTTGGAAAATAAAGAGATTTTTTGTAAAATAAAGGAATTCTGATGTGGTACACTGGCCATAGAGGATGCAAGGTCGCCAGCCTTCATACATCACAACACCAGCTTTCAATTTATAAATTATTTCCGAGAGCATTTATTAGGAAAGGCCAGCGTCAAAGCCGCCAGCCTAGGAGGGTTACACCGTTGGCATAGGCAGCTAGCCCGTCTCCATCGGACCGGCGTTGAATTGCTAAATCACCCAAAGTTTCCAACCTTCATTTTATACGTACTACCCTATGTTGTCAACGAGTTTTTCCTTTTTCTTTGCTATAAATATTCCTTATTTGTCTTATGGTTTTGTAGTGGCTACTCCTAAATCCTAGAGAGAGAGTCTAGAGAGAGAGAAAGAGCAGGAGAGGTCTGTTGCTGTTGAAATCCATCGTTGTAGTGAGGATTTTAGTGATACACTAGTGTTATCTAGTAAAGAAAAATTGTTGTATCCCATTATTATTGATATTGGAAGAAATTTGCGCTATAATCTCATGGTTTTTCCCCAAATTGGTGTTTTTTCACATAAATATTAGTGTTGTTACTTTTTATTTGTTGTTTGATTGTTGTTATTGCATTGGCAAGAGGAAAAAGCTATTTTTTATTACAAATTATTGAAGGATTTTTGCTAAAATGTGGTATCAAAGCGTTAGGATGAAGAAAAAGAAAAATAGGGTTTTTTGTTCATTGTACTGCAACACATGGCAGAATTATCAGGTATGATGATTAAATTAAATTTATCAAATTATGCTATATGGAAGTCTATGATGGAAAATTTATGGTACTTTAAAGATTTGTATTTGCCTTTGGGTGGTGACACTGCGAAGCCATTAGATATATCCGATCAAGATTGGGCAATCTTACATAGAAAAACTATCGATTATATCTGACAATGAGTTGATCATAGTGTGTATCATCATATAGCCCAAGAAACTAAAGCTGATGTTTTATGGAGGAAATTGGAATCCATGTATGAGAGGCAAACTTCCTTGAATAAAACATCCTTGATGAGGAGAGTGGTGAATTTGAAGTATAAGGATGGATCCAATATGATTAAGCACTTGAATGATTTTTAAGGCTTAGTGAATTAGTTATCTGCTATGAAACTTATGCTTGAAGATGAGATTTAGGCCTGAAAGATGGGAGACACTTATGGTGTCTGTTAGTAATTCTGCTCCAGATGGAAAGCTCACCATTGCAATGGTGAAAGACAGTTTGATGAATGAAAAAGCCAGAAGGAGAGATTTGGGTATAAGTTTTGAGACTTGGGCACTTGTTACTGATAATCAAGAGATACGTGGTAGAAGCAGAACTAGAGGTTCATCTAATAAATCTAGGGAAAGATCCAAATCAAGAGGAAGGAAAATGTTGAATGCTTTTACTGTGATAAGCCATGTCATTTCAAGAGAATGTAGACTATAGATAACGGAGCAGGGTAAAGGTAAAGGTGAAGAAAAAGATGGAGACACAACTGCTACAGCAGTAGGTGGTGAGATAGTAGTTGCTGAGATAAGGACTATGTTGGTCTTGCATGTCATGATAATAACTGGGTTATTGATTCTAGTGCTTGCTTTTATGTGACATCACATGGTGATTTCTTTTCATCATACTCTGTTGGAGATTATGGCAAGTTAGGATGGGAAATGATCGTTCATAAAAAAATTGTTGGCATTAGAAATATTGTTTTAGAGACTAACACTGGTTGCAAGCTCATTTTCAAAGATGTTAGACATGTTCTGGATATCCGCTAAAACCTTATATCTACATGGAAACTAGATGATGAATGCTATAGCAGTCACTTTGGTGAAGGAAAATGGAAGCACACCAATGGTTCTCTCATAGTGGCAAAAGAGATGAAGAGAAACACTCTTTACTTAATGTCAGCAAAACAAAGTAAAGGAGATGTAAATTTGATTAATGACAATTCTATGGAGCTATGGCATAAGCGGCTTGGTCACATGAGTGAGAAAGGGCTCCAAATGCTTGTTAAGAAACTTTTGACTGATGTGAAAGGTACTCTTCTGAAAATTTGCACTGATTGTCTTTGATGATGTTTTACCGATCGTATTAATTTCTAAAATTTGTAAACCCGATTAAATCTACAATCGAAGCTAGGCAAGCGCACCTATTTGATGTAGCATAGATTTTAGGGTATCGTCCTCAGGGATTTTGAAAAATCAAGTACTAGTATTACCGGTTTTCTACTATTTAGCCTAAATTTTGGAGAGAAATCTACAATTAACTACTAAGCAAAAGATTAAGCAAGCTCTAAAATCAACTAATGTTTGCTGTCAAAAATGAATTCAATCACAAGACATACTCTCCACCTTGATCCACCCTAACCTAAAGTTCTTATAATAAAAGATTGATTAATGAATCATTCATGCTTTGCACTACGGGATCTCAACAAGTAAATCAATTCCTCCCTCGAGTTAATCAATTCCTAACCCTAAATGAGATAGTAGAGACCTCTCCTTACTAACATCACATAGAATTGCATTAAAGATCATGATCCTTGAACAAGAATTAAATTCTTTATAGCAGAAAATCGTAATTTCCCTACCTCTAGGTGAAATAAGCAATTCCTCTATTCATAAAGATCTATCTAATTGAATGAAACCTCTTTCAATCCAATAAGAATCAAACATGCAATTAATTTGTGCACAAATTAATCACAAGACTATTGAATCATATGAATAGATACAAAGGCATGAACATTCATCAATCAAAAGACAATTCAATTCGTATGGTTAAGGTTTCACAGATGAAGAGTATGAGAATCTACTCCTCCATAAGATTCACAATAAGAACAAAAGATCTAAAGGAAATAGAAAGAATCATGATAGAAAGAATAAACCCTAATTGTTGTCTTGAGATCTTCAATGGATGCCCTAGCAAAGCTTCTCGTAATTTCCTTCGTAATTTCTGTTTTAGAGCCTAAGAAAATGATCTAAAGTTATAAAACAAGAAAACAGAGCTCTATTTATACTTTTGGAAAAATCCAGTTCATCCTCAGGTGTCATCCTGGCCAGGATCGGGGCAGGGATGAAGGCAAAATAGTTGAAATTTGGCCTAAGAGCATTTTGTTTCCTTCCTCAGCTGTCAGCCCTGGGCGAGGATGAATAAAAGGCTGAAATCTTTTCTTCATGTATAGCTGCTGTACGCATCCTTCGCGTCCTTCCTGGCCAAGGATGAAGGTAAGGATGAAGATTAAAATTCTTTTGCATTCTGACCTCTTCCTCTCAGTTCTTCCCTGCCAAGGATGAACAAAAGGATGAAAACATAAACTTCCTTCTTGAACAAAATTGATTCAAACTTGTTTAAATTGCTTTAATTTCCTTTGAACCATCATAAAAACTTCCAATTATGATCTTTAAGCCAAGAAATGAATTTTTCACAAATAAATGTCCTTTTCTCCATGAAATCTCAAAAATTACATACCAAGAATGTTCAAATAGCATCAAAATTAAGGGTCTAATGGCACTTATCAGTCTTATTGGTAAACGACATAAATTTGTATAAAAGAAATCTGCTTACTACGAAATTTTATATACTAAATTTGGTTCACACAATGTGTTACATGAAAGATAGGACAGTAGGTGGTGCTCTTTATTTCGTAACATTCATTGATGATCACTCTAGGAAGTTATGGACTTTTACTTTAAAGTTTAAAGATCGAGTTTTAGATATGTTTAAGCAATTCCACACTAGAGTAGAAAGAGAAGCAGGAAGACGATTGGTATGTGTTCGAGCATATAATGATGGTGAATACAGAGGACCATTTGAAGAATATTGTATAAATCATGGGATTAAACTAGAGAAGATAGTTCCAAAGACCACGCAATAGAATGACATAGCAGAGAGGATGAATCGCACCATCACGAGAGAGTAAAGTATATGTTATCACATGCCAAGCTGCCTAAATCATTCTGAGATGAAGCAATGAGAACAGATTTTGATATGATAAATCTATCTCCCTCTTATGCTTTGGATGGAGATATCCCAAAGAGAGTTTGGATAGGTAAAGAAATTTCTTATGAGCACTTATAAGTGTTTAGTTGCAAGGCATTTATGCATATTCCAAAGGATGAAAAACCGAAGCTGGATGCAAATTCAAAGCAGTACATTTTTCTCGGTTATGCACATAATGAGTACGGATACAGGTTATGGGATCCGACAGAGAAGACGATTGTCAGGAGTAAAGATGTGGTCTTTCTTGAAAACCAAACCATTGAAGATATTAAGAAGCTAGAAAAGTTGAAATCCTCACATCAGATCCCTAAAAATGTAGATCCAGTGCCCTCATTTGAAGATTCTAATGATAGGGGAGATATGGAAGGCACAATTGAAGAGCCCTAAGAGCCTCATTAGCAGATTAAGTTAAGGAGATCTTCAAGAGATAGAAGACCATTAGTTAGATATAGTCCGGATGAGTATGTGAAGTTGAATGATGGGGGAGGGGGGGGGGGTGGTGGGGAGGGGGCCTGAATGTTATCAATAGGCAATGGTGCATGAGTAGAAAAAGGAATGGGTCAAAGCTATGCAAGAAGAGATGAAATCTTTACATGAGAACAAGACTTATGATTTGGTAGAATTGCCTAAAGGCAAGAGACCTCTGAAGAATAAATAGGTTATATAGTAAAGACTGAAGAAAATAGCTTACAGTCAACATACAAGCAAGACTGGTAGTAAAGGAGTTCAATCAGAAGAAAGGTATTGGCTTTGATGAGATTTTCTCACAGTGGTGAAGAGGCCTTCCATTCGGGTTGTTCTGAGTATAGCAACTAGTTTGAACCTAAAGATTGAGCAGATGGATGTGAAGACAACATTCCTTAATGGTGACTTAGAGGAAGAAATCTACATAGAGCAGCCTGAAGGGTTTAAGGTTAAGGCAAAGGAGCACCTTGTTTGTAAATTGAAGAAGAGCTTGTATAGGCTGAAACAAGCTCTAAGGCAGTGGTATAAGAAGTTTGACTCCTTCATGATTAATCAGGGTTACACCAGGACTGCATTAGATCATTACTTTTTCGTTAAGAAATATGCCAGTGGTGAGTTTCTTATACCCTACTATATGTAGATGATATGCTGATTGTTGGCCATGATGCCAAGTAGATTCAAAATCTGAAGACTACACTAAATAAGTTTTTCTTCATGAAAGACTTAGAACCCACACGCCGAATTCTCGATATGAGAATTATTCGTGACAAGAAGAGACAAAAATTATGGTTGTCGTAGCAGAGATACCTTGAAAAGATGTTAGAGAGATTTAACATGAGCAAGGCGAAACTTGTTTATTCTCCACTTGCACGTCACTTCAAACTTAGTTCTCAATAGTGTCCTAAAAATGAAGTAGACAAAGAAGACATAAAGAAGATATCGTATGCTTTAGTTGCTGGTAGTCTAATGTATGCTATGGTGTGCACTAGAACAGATATTGCTCATGCTGTTGGTGTGGTTAGCTGCTATCTCTAGAATCTAGGTAAAGAGTATTAAACCAATGTTAAATGGATTCTTAGGTATCTTAGGATCACTTCCAGGTTAAGTAAACACTCTAGTGGTAGTAAGCCTATATTAGAAGGGTTTTGAGATGTTGATATGGTTGGAGATCTAGACTCTAAGAAGTCCACTTCAAGTTATCTGATTACATAGCAAGGGGAGTGGTGTCTCGGCAATCAAAATTGTAGAAGCGTGTTGCACTGTTTACTACTGAAGCAAAATATATTGTTTTGACTAAGGCCTACAAGGAAGTCCTGTAGATGAAGAAATTTTTAGAGGAGCTGAGTCAAGAGTAAAAAGACTTGAGGCTATTTTGTGATAGATAAAGTGCTATACATCTTGTTAAGAATCCAATGTTTCATTCTAGATCCAAACACATTGATGTCAGGTATCTTTGGATTCGAGATGTATTGGAATCAAAGTTGTTGAAGTTAGAGAAGATCCATACCGATGATAATGCTTTAGATATGATGACCAAATGTAAACCTCGGTTTTCCTAGTAACCGAATAAACTTCATAAACCGGAAACCAAAACCCTAAATCGAATTAGTTTAAGCTTAAGAGGGAAAAACATAGGAACCCTGGATCCAACTTTTCTTTAATTTCAACTAAAAGAACTTTTGTAAAATAAATTAACGTGGAATGTTGTTCTAAAGTATAATTCAAACCATAAAAAGATCTGTTTTCGAAAAATTTTCCATTCTGGGCTTTCCCGAGCTCCATTACGGAAAAGCGAGCCCCGGAACTAGAAACCCAGAAAAATATTCCGGAATACTCTTTAGAATCGAAATTCTATAAGGATTTCACAAATATACATTTTATAATTTTTTGGGTTATAAAAATTACAGTTATAGTTTTTTCCCGTATTTTCTTTACTACCGATAAAGTAAATGTCTTGTCTACTATTTATTACTATTCACAAGTACAACCTACTACACACACAACCCATACCCTAGTCTTACGTCTTTACAAATATTCCATTACATTTTTTTTTCCAAGAAAAATTTGTCTTTTAACAAATTATTACATTTAATAGTTTTTATTACATAAATTATAAAACAAAACAATTTTAACTCTCCCTCTCTCTCACTCCAAGTAAGGCCGGTGCAACCCCCCTCCAATTTGACTCCAATTTGCTTTATTTTATTTCTTTTTATAATACGAACAAACCCTAATTTCACTTAATATAAATAGTCTTTTACTTTTCTCTCTCTTTCACTTTATTTCATTTGTTCAAAAACTCACAAAATCTTCTCCATTTTTCCTTCAAACCGTGAGCTCCCCCACCACCACACACACACACACAACAAGCTTCATTTCTTCTTCATTTCTCCACTTGATTCAATCTCAGGTGATGAATCCTAAGCCTTTCTACCCTTTAATCTTGTAATGGCAAGATTATTCATGAGTATTTTCACCTTAAGTCCCCATGAGTATTTGCTAGGCATAAGAAAATACTAATACATGAATATCAAGCCATCACAAGAGTAGATCTTGTGTTTAAATAAGTTTTTGTTAAAATATTTTCATGTTCATGCATATAAAAGTAGAGTAAAGTAGAGATCTTGCATAAAAATCTATGTTCATGCTTTTAAACTTCTTTTCTTGCATCACAAGAAGTAGATCTAGTATTGGACACTCATAATATACTTGATATTCACGATCTCATGAATATTTTGTGTTTTCATGCATTAATTCCTAATAAAGGCTTTGTCTTATATATATAATGTTGCAGTTAGTAGATCCTTAAGTAGATGAGATAAGGAACTTAAAAAGGAAAAGTTTTGTATTTGAAATGTTCAAAGAAAAATTCGTATGTTAAAGCCATGTTTTAAAAACCCTCGTATCAACTCTAAAACTCATGTTTTATGTAAAAATGTATAGGTAATAGATATAATTAAGTAATAATTTTTATAAGTTGAAATGAGATTGATGAGATTAATGTGTAAAACAAAGAATAGAAACAAGATAGAGAAATTTTGAGTTACTAGTCAACTTGTGAAATTTGTAATCTTGGATGATGACCATGAAAACACCTATTATCAAGCTCAAAATGAAAGTTTTATGTAATAGATGAAGTCCTTAAGAGATAGGTATAATAAAGTCTTAAATTATAATGCATTAAACAAGTTTTTCCTAAAGGAATCATTCAAAAATTTGATTTCTAAAAATTCGGATTTTTGAGTAAATCCTATTTGAGAACATATTTGCAAAGTGTAAAATACAAATTTTTATGTAAAAATGAAGGTCTTAGGTGGTAGATGTTATGAAGACTCAATTTTAACTAAGATAACTAGAAATTCCTAAGAATTAATCCCAAAACACAAGTGAGTTGTCAAAGTTAGGAAATTAGATTTCTCAAAAGTAGTTATTGTTAAAGTCTTACAAAATAAAGAGTTCTAAAATTTTCTTTTAGTAAATATCATCAAGATCATGCATACATTAAACTCATCACATGTCATTCATGGTAAAAAAAATCATCAATATTGCATGTATGGTTGATCTATATTCTAGAAGCATTACAAACATTCACAAAACTATTTTTCAGAATTGGAAATTTCTACGAATCAAAACTGATCAGATCATTTTGTGACTTAAACATTTTCGAAACTTGAAAATAATGTTAGGAATAGATAGATCTTCGAAGTAAGTAGAAATCGGCATATAATATACTCAATTCCTAGTTAAAATGAGTTAGATATGACCATGTTAAGTTATGACTTTAACTTATGCAAAAATTGACGAACTTAGTAAATAGAATTATTAAGTTTATTAGAACTTTATGAGAAATACTCATTTCGGGTATTCCTCGTACTTAGGTGATTTGGAGGACGGATTTCCACTTCCTGAGGACTACTACGACTAGTGGATTTCTCTACATGGCCGAGTGAGTTCATTTCTTAAATAATTGTGCTCATATATGTGCTTGTAATCGTGTGGCATTAGAATTAGGGAAAGATAGAATTGAGATGAGTTGTGATCTAATCTTGGTTGAATGAATGTTAAGTATATCGAGACAAGACTTGTTGTAAAAATGTTGTATGAGCTAGTACAGACTTGAATTGTCTGAAATTCTCTATGATCGCTCTTAACCTACATAATTAACATGCCATGATTATATGAATAAACTGTACATGCATATCACGTAGTGAGTCATATTGCATTGGCTGATATACCTTTGGTGGGATAAAAGTATATTAGCGGATAGGCGAGGGGCCTATATTAACATTAAGGATGTGAGATCGCTTAAGTTAACGGATGTGGGGTAGGCACATAAAACTATCACACTAAAACAACAAATGTTGTATAATTAAGAGAAAGAGATCGGGATTATGGTTGCATGACTTATGGACCACCCCACTCAATATTGGAATTATGGTTGCATGATTTATGAACCATCTCAACCCTGAATGGAGCGTAATCCATTCACATATGGCTCCAGGAAAGTCATATGCTTGTATGATCATTTGCTTGTGCATTTATATGGCTGCTAATTAACTTGTTGTTTTATACTGTTGTTGAGTATTAAATATTTGGGAATGAATCTCTAAGCCTGTTAGCTTACACCCCGATAGTTTTGTTGTGGTATTTCCATTTTTTATTGTTCCCAAAAACACTTTTCACAGGGTTATTTTTTGGATGAAGGAGCTTTTGAAGAAGTCTGGACCTAGCTAGAGGCGTGGACTTCTAGAAAAATCTCTTTAACATAAACCTTAGTGTTTGTAATATGGTTTTAGATTGATAACTTCTATTATTATTTTGGCGGGGTATACCCCCTTGACTTTGTAAAGACTTAACTTGTTTATCTTGTTGTGATTTCTATTATTAATGCTGTATGCCTTCTTAAGACTATTCGATTCAAAGTGTGATCTGAAAATTGTGCAAGTACACCTTACACCCGATATGTAAACTTATGGGATGACTAAGGATGTCGTACTTAAGTTTAAATATTGAGTGTGGTGGACTGCGTTTTTTGTACCCTTTAGGGCATGACACCAAAGCTCTACCTAAAGACAAATTTGTTTGTTGCAGACAGGTTGTAGATGTTATGGAGCCCCCCATATGAATTGGAGAGGGAGTTTGTTGGGTTATAAATCCAACCATATGGGTTTATAATTAAGGAAATTCTAAGTATATCATATATACTTAGAACAAGATTTGAAAAATAAGGAGATTTTTTGCAAAACAAAGGAGTTCTGATGTTATACCCTGGCCATAAGGAAGCAAGGCCACCGACCTTCATACATCATAACACCAGCTTTCAATTTAGAAATTATTTTCGAGAGAGCTAATCAGAAAGGCTACATTAAAGTCACCGGCACAGGCAGCTAGGCCGTCGACATTGGACTAGCGTAATTGCATAATTGCCCAAAGCTGCTAGCTTTCATTTTACACGTACTAGCCTGTGTGGTTAATGAGTTTTCCCTTTACCTTTGGTATAAATACGATTTATTTGTCTTAGGGTTTTGTAGTGGCTATTCCTAAATCCTAAAGAGAGAGGTCTGTTGTTGTTGAAATCTACCTTTGTGGTGAGGATTTGAGTGATCCACTAATGTTATCTAGTGAAAAAAACTATTGTATCCCATTATTATTGATAGTGGAAGAAATATGCACTGTGGTCTGATGGTTTTTCCCCAAATTAGGGTTTTCCACGTAAATTCTGGTGTTGTTATTTTTAATTATGTATTTGTTGTTTGATTATTGTTATCGCATTAGCAAGAGGAAAAAATTGTTTTTAATTACAGGCTATTAAAAGATTTTTCCACACAAACATTACATTATTATCTTTTAGGAGCATCCAAGTAATTTATCATTCATCACGTTTTGTTTTTTATAATAATTAAGACTCATCCATTTTCCTTCCTTGATTATCCAAACACATAAATTTCTCTAATACTCATTCACTCCACTCTTCTCTTTCCACAATCATTCCTTCTTAATTCATTCCATCATGCCAAACAAAGCGTGAAAGGAAAGCCGTTTAATGAGCCCACCCTATTAACTCCCTTATTCTAATCATAAATCACAACCTATATGGGTGGATACCTATAATAAGGGTAATAGATGCAAAAAATTAAATCTTTAGGGAAAATGGTAAAAAATATATGAAGGTCTATTATTAGTGCAATTATAATAAAAGCAAAACCGTTTATGGCCCACGCTGTTAGCTCCCTTATTCTAATTATAAATCACAACCTAAAAGGGTGGAGTACCTATAATAAGGGCAATAGATACCAAAAAATAAATCTTTAAGCAGAATGATAACAAGTATATGAAGGTCTATTATTAGTGCAACTATAGTAAAAGTAAAGCCATTTAAGAGTTAGAATACGACATACATATCAAATCTATACAGTTGTTTCAGAGTTCAAGTAACTTTTAATGACAAATGTTCTTCCAGTGGGAGTAAAAGAGCTCGCCATAACACCTTAACCTATTTGAGTTTTTTTTTTGGCCAAATTACCTTATTTAAGTTATTAGCTTAGAGATATGGGACTTTAAGCTTCTAAGGAAGTCGGCCATAATACGTCTTCTTTTTTGTTAATACGAGCAGAGCTTAACAATAATAATTAAATCGAATTTTAAAAAATTATATATTTTAATGTTTTGTTAATATTTTTTAATAAAATTATTTTTTAAAAATATTTTCGTATACACACATCTTAAACACATTTTATCATCTCTTTAGTCTTTATAACTCTTTTAATCAAAATTAACCATGTCACTAAAACATTTTATTTGCCTATATTCACATGTGAACTGCTAGAATTGGACAAACAAGCCGTGACCTATGAGCAGACCTATTTTTATATCCAGCTTATTTAACCCGTAGATCAAAGCAAGTTAGCCCATTTGACTCAATTATAACAAAAAAGTAAAAATGTAATGATATATATATATATTCCTTTATATAGGCTTAATAATAGATATATATGGTAAATTACACTAGAAAATCTCAATATTTAGGGATAAATTCATTTAAGGTCCCAATATTTCGAGTGGATAAAAAGAGATCCCAGTGTTTGAAGAAATTGGTCAATTTAGATCTTGATGGAAACGTGTTAAAATAAGAAGGGTCTTCTGAGTTTTAATTAAATATTCTCTCTTGTTGATATGTATCAATGGGGACCCATTTCTTCAAATGTTAGAATCTCTTTTTAACCATTCGAAATGTTAGGACTTTAGATGAACTTATCCCCAACATTAAGACCTTCTGATGTAACATACCCTATATATATACAATGTTTTTCCTAGATGTCTTGGTTTAATGATTAATCCTAGCAAGATCATGAATCACTTTTGCTAATTCTACCAAAAAATACACACGACCGCCATGACAACAATAATAGCAATAAATTAGGAATAAATTTAATAGTTGATATATATATATATATATAATAACCTTATAATACTTAATTTGTTTATTTGATTTACATAAATGCATTAAACTAGCAAAATTAACCCCTTTTATAGCCATTTAATCCTAAAGATGTACAAATTGGGTTACATGAGTTAAGTTAGAAGGCTATTTAATCTACGGGCTAAAATAGGTTAGGAAATTTTAGCCTATTAACCGTGGGTTAGCCCGTTTAACCCCTTTGCCCGACTCTATTATTATAAATAAAAACAATCACATTAATTGAAGAGATCTTGAAATGACAATAAAAATACCAAACTGACATCTCACCTAAAAATAATATTGGAATAGATAAAAAGAAACATGTTAATTGAAGAGATCTTAAAATCACCAACTTACATATTTGTTATACCAAAAAAAATTCAATATCTCATAACAAATCTAAAAGATTATTATAAGCATAGGGGTGAATCTTTGATTTCGAAGGAACACATATGAATATGATTGCTTAAATTTTTTTAAAAATAAATGTATGTAAAAGCAATCATATTATACTTCGCAATTAGATTCATGATTTTCGTGGGTTAATTGCATAAATAAACCAGAGTGTCATAAAAGGAAACACCCATCAAATAAAGGAAACTCACCCAGCAAATCAAAGAAAGTGGGTAAAGATAGTTACTTAAATTGTGTTGATGCGAACGAGAGAAAGACGTCCGCCAAAAGAAGAATGAGAGAAAGACGTGAATATACCTCTTACAATTTTTAGCCACTTGTTCCTTTTTAAAGTAAAATAATAAACATATTGAGTTTTTATCATAGTTTAATAATGAAATTAATATAAATACTAAGGATATCAAAGTTGCTAATTTGCTTTGATAATATAGATAGATTTATCATAATTTTGAGAATGAGGGAAATTAAATTTAATCCATTCCTTTAAAATCAGTATTTATTCTACTAAATTATAACATATTTGGCATATTAATACATTTATTGGCCGGTTCTCAAAATAAATGAAAATTTCTTTAAATTTCAACATTCATTGAATTGTTTCCCTCATCGTAATAAATCCTCTCCTTCTAAAACAGACCAACAAGCGCATTGATATCTAATATGTTGATATGGTAAAATTCATCACTGTTGAATCCATCACGATTTTTGTCTTGGAAAAGCATTTATTGAAATTCCTTTCCTTGTAAATTAATACTCTCGTAAAAGCTTCATTCCTTTCATTCTTTGTGGAAAAAAAAAAAAAAGATTCATATCTTATAAAAAAAAAAGAAAATTACGAATTAGTAAAGGGAACTTCTAAATGAATACTCATATTACAGATATGAAAAACATTAAAAGAAAAAAAGGATTTGATACTGTAAATTTACTTTCTTCAAATTATTTTAAATTTATAAGCAAATAAGTAAAATTGTTTAAAATTTTAAAATATCTTTTAATATCATTATAACGTTATCTTTCTTTTAAAAAAAAATAGTTTCAATTATCAGCTATATGTGACATATTTTAAGGATTGGATTTAGAATTCAAGAAAATTAATTTTAGATACATTTGTCCTAAAAGATATCATGATAAAATAATGCAAGGTGCAATAAATAGACCTAGGATCTGTTTGGATGGTCTGTTTTTCATTTATATCTGTATCTGTATTTGTATCGAAACGATAAGTGTAAACTTTAACCTTTTTGTTGTCATCAAAACTTTATTAAGAAAACTTAACAAATTGAATTGATTAAATGCGTATAAGTAACCCTAGATTTATAACATGCGAATACTTTTATAAAAGATATACATTATTAGCATTGACTATAAAAAAAAAAAAACTTTGATTTTGTCCATTAAACATAGGTATAGTATCGATCGAGTCATAACCATGACCTAGCACTAGCATTCATGATCCATCGATCTGGATTGATCGTACGAATCATGACCCATTAGATGATCCAGTTGGTTATCAGGTTAGCGCCAATCTATAGCATTGACCATTGGGTTGGGCTGGGTCAGGTCGAATTAAATGAAAATATGAAAAAGATGAAAAAGAAGAGAAATAGAAAAGGATAAGTACTTAAGAAAAAATGTTTAAAATATTTTTCATGTGAAACGTAAAAATATTACTATTCACAACACTCAATGTGTTGTAATAATAATATACTTAAAGAAAAAAGTATGGATAGGTTTATATAGGCTCTTGTTAAAGTGAATTTTATTTTTTAACAATGTGGACTTGTTTTTTAATTTTATGGGAGAGTTGTTATGTCTTGAGTGTTTTATAGTAGGCATTGTTAATAACACCACTAAAAATGAATGTTATTATATGAATAAATGTGCATCTTGAACAATTCCTTCAACAAATTGATACAAAATTCTTGTTTTTATACCCACCCAAATTTATTTAAGCTAGCAATTTATTTTAGTTAATTTTAAATTTATATTCTAATTTTATCTTTATTTGATTTTTAAAAAAATTATTTTAAATTTTTGCTTTCTTTAAAAAATTTAAAATATTGACTAGTTCAATCAACAGTGGACGAACACATGAATTGCTAGGTGTCTTGAAATTGGCCAACATGGTATTAGGTGAACAATTCCGGCTAATCCTAGATTAGGCCTACGACCTAGCTAGTTTGGGTTGGTTTTAACATGTGTCAATGTACATTGTTTGTTACTTACAGAGCTAGGCATATGAGCTATAATTCGTAAATTGTCAGTTTACCTGCTATAAAAAACAGGCTGACAATTTTTTTTTCAGCCTGTTGAGCCGCGGGACAAACAAGATTATATATATATATATATATATCATCGTAAAAATAGTGATAAATTATATCATGCCAACATTATAACATTTGCTCTCTCGTACTGAGCGGTTAACGTGAGTGGTTCGAATCGTTTGGATATTTTGGAACTTGAAGATTTTTCAATGGTGATGCTGGTTGCCAGGGGTTTGGATCTGTTATGAGATAGACAGGCTAGTTTTTGCCGATAGGTAAGAGATCCGATAAAGAAATAGTTTTGGTGGATTATCCGAACTTGACCATATGTTCATGGACGTCAATGATCTTATATGCAAGCAAGCCCACGACCAGGAATACTTCTAGGATGTGTTTTATTTCAAAAAAATACTTGAATTGATTGGTATTAATCTAGATTAGAGATATAACCAAGACGATTATGGAATGGGTCATTTTAAAATCCCAACTCAACCTATTCCCCTATAGGATTGCATAAACCCGACTTACAACCCTGTAAGGTTTTATATATAATACCTAAACTCGTCCCTATAGGGTCATGGTCCCAACCTGACCAGTTTAATTGATCTAATTTATCTTTTACTCTTTTTTCCTCTCTTTTTCATTCTTTTTATTTAATATTTGTCTACTTGTCTTCATAATATATTCTTCATTTTACTTATTTATTTCAATTTCTTTTCATTTGACAGTAAAGTTACACATAAAAAAAAAAGTTAATTAGCTAGACAACTAATTTCCCATGATGGTAATACTTTCCAACACAACATAATAGAATTTACCATCCTTAAGAATTGATTTAGATACATAAACACAAATATTATCTCTTTTTTTTTTTTTTTTTTTTTTTGGCCAAATCTCTACTTGTTAATCATAAGAAAGTATGACATTCTTAATTTCACCAAAAATAAATAAGTAAATTATACAATCATAGAGCTATAAAAATAATAAAAAATAGACATACTAAGGTTTTGATGTTATAAAATCGTATTTACTTTTAGTAATCTTAGCGAGTTGGGTAGACCCTATAAGATTATAACTATGGTTTGAACCTGACCCATGATCCCATAGTCGCAAAAGTTCTTAGAGGGTTGGGTGGATAGAGTACCCTACAATGACCATCCGGTTGCATCCCTAATCTTGATAATTATTACCTCTTTTACATCATTTACAATAATGAATTATTAAATTATTTATAACAACCGTGGATTTCAAATTTTAATATATAAAATTTAACAAGTAATAATCTTATTATGATATTCAGCGAAACAAAAATTTTAAATATAAATGACATAAACACATAAAAGTTAGACATAGTAATTTTTATGGTATCCATGAACTATCTGACAGGATATATTTATATTAAAATTCAAAATTATATAAAAAAAAAGAAATTTATTTCATCCAGCGGTCCTTATAGGTAAGTACTTCTGGTCCATTTAACATGTAGGCAAAAGAAAACTGAAAAAAAAAAGTCCGACGTGTAATCATCTAATTGGATTGGAAAAATTCCACTTTTTGACCATTCTTATAAATGCACCGAGAGAGAATAATAACGACAGCGTGTTTATAGGTCTTTCCCATACAACCCATTCCATTACGTTCAGTCGAAATCAGTGCAGTGCTTAGAAGGAGAGACGGTAATGATGGACAGGCTGTTGGAGGATTTCAATGTAGAACCAAAAAATCCATCTGAGGAGGCCAGAAGACGATGGAGATCTGCCGTCGCCATCGTCAAAAACCCTAAACGTCGTTTTCGTATGATCGCTAACCTCGCGAAACGTGCTGAGGCCGAAAACAAACGCCGTAAAATCCAGGTTTTTATTTGTTTTCAATTTCATGCAGTGATATGCTCGATTACATGTCTCCATGCCTTTGCGTTGTTTCTCTGTCATTTCTCCCATTTCTCTATCTCTTCATGTGAGTTTTACTCTTGTTTGTGCATTGAGATTCCCTGATACGAAGGAGACGACAGGAATCGGAATTATCTGATTGAATCCAGAGTTTCGGTATATACAGTAACGAATATGATTGATTTTAATCGATGACTCGAACACAGGATGAACACCATGGATAAAATCAGTTTGCCTGCTTTCATTGATCTATGTCATATTTTTATTTTGTCTTTTTATCAATTATTATCTGTTACAAGCTTTTGAGAGTAGAGTCGAATCCGTCATTCGCCGAAAAAATGATATCGATCGGTACTAGGCTATGAGCTCGAGAGTTTTCTCATATTCTCCATAGGTAATATATATATATATATATATATATTTAAAGTTTTGCCCTTATTTTTTTAATTATATAGTTTCATATGAATTAAATTAATATATCCTATTATCTGTGAAAAACCGTGGTGGTTCATATATGCTATGTAATATGATAGTAGTTAAAAGTGTAAAAAAAAAAAAAAAGGTATCCGCTTTAACATTAGAAGATGATTATTATTGTAATTTCGTTTCGACAACTAGTGCAGAGCTCATAGATTTACATTCAAGTCAAAGCGATAATTATGGTTAATTTGGTTAGCATCTATCGCGCCTTAGGTGCGATGACTTCGTGAATCGTATGGCCGATCTCAAAAGACTAAATTCCAACTTCTTGTTTAGATTCTTTTGGGTAGACAAGACGGACTTTTTCCACCATGCGAAAATACACTTTTTTACCGGGATAAACACGTGTCAAGCAACCTTATAAAAAAATTACATAAATACAATTTGGATAAAAATAATTACTACATTACCATTACTATATCGCATTTTGAAAATAAGATACACTATTTTACATATGTATATCGCATCACCAAGATGCGATAAAACGATGTGTTCGGCCAAAAATTTAATCTAGGCCGTGATTCTCATGTTAGTTATGCAATATAGTTTGTATGTTTATTGAATATCCAACATGTGATACATATTTGAATAATTTTATATATATCTTCAAAAACGATGGTTAACATGTAATAATTTTTTTTTTACTTATTTAATTTTGATGATATTACCCGAACAGGATACTATGATGGTAAACAAGTTGAGGTTTTCCGTTTATAGATATTAGATAGGGCCCATTTTACCAGTTTTGTGCTTAACTTTAACGAACTAAAGTGGAAAGTGTTATATATATATATATATATATTAATGTTTTGGGCCCCAAAGTGATTATAAAAAAAACACATGTATAAAACTATTGTATAAAATAAAATATATAGTTGAGGCGATTTTTCAAATAATCCATAAAAATGTATTTGTTTAGATACTTATTATTTTTAAATGCCTTAATACGAAAATAGCATTTAGTTGCCAATTAGGATCCGGTAATGTGTGTATTTAATTTATTTTAGTGACAATCTATAGCCTTGGTTCCCCACTCATGTTGAATTGGTTAAAAGCTAGACATGACCACTGCGAATTTGCTTCTTCAATTTGAAGATCCGAAATCGTGACCGTATCTGTTCAAAGCAACGGTTAATGTTATAAACTTTCTTTTTATATATATATATTTATTTTAAAGTTATTATCCTATATTAAAATATATCTTATCTATATTACTTAAGCAAAAGCTCAAGTATTGGTGTCTTTTATCTTTTTTCATTAATTGCCCTTAAAATAAAATTAAAACTATTTATCACATAATGGGTTTAGGGTAAAATTCTTTATTTCAAGGGTATTTTAATAACTTAAATTTACTTTTTTCACAATTTTCTTCCAATTTTTTTTCTTCTACTATTGTTCTTATGTTCCCACATTCTCTCCAATGTCTACTTTCCTACTATCATTTTCATATTTCATATTCTCTCCGCACCTTATTTAAATAAAAAATTTAAAATATTTATTTGTATTTATAAAATTTTAAATTAAAGAGATTAATTATTATTATTTTCTTCACTACGGCTACCGCTACTCTACAGCTACAGCTACTGCAAGTATATTTTTTTAATTTAGATCTTGACAAATACACGTGTAGGTATAGCAATTAGCCTGACTGAATCTAGGTGTGCCGCTGAATAACTAGGTCGGGGTGGCTGAATAACATCAATGGCAATTTGCATTTGGCCCCAATTTCAGTCAAATACTGAATTTTCTCCCTTCAAAACCTTAGTTGTTTTGTTTGAATACGTACGTGAATTTCACACTTATTGTACTTTTGTCATTTTTGACAAGTTTGAGAAGTTTCACATGGCATAGACGACCACATCGTGCGAGTACCTTGATAAACGTTTTAGCATCCATTCAAAATTTTAGATTTAGTGCAGCGACAAATAGTTGAAACAAGTATAATGAGGATCAGAATGGGTCTGTTTGTTTAACTTTTTTAGATAGATATAAGTATTTTTTTTAAATTTTTTTTCCAATAAGTTATTTATTAAAAAATATATATAGATAAAAAAGATTGATAGTTTTAATAAAAAGATCAAATAGATCAAGTATAAATATAAATTAAATATATTTACATATATTGTTTCGATACAAATACATATACAAATAAAAAACAAACCATTCAAAGAAACCCGAAACATTTTAATTATGTAGATTTTTCATAGATAGGAATAGATCCAAAATGAAATTGTTATTTAAGGATTTATTACTTTTTTCATACTTGATGCATTTTTAAAACTTAAAATCATGATTCTTTTAAGCAAGGAATTCTAAACCGAATGGCAATTATGTTCTATCCTAATAAATATTAACTACCATTACCTTTTTATCATTTTATATATATTTATTAATTAAAGTATTTATATAAATATCATATATATTATATATGTTCCTTTTCATTCAGTTTCATAGATGTATCCAAATATTTACTCTTTTTATTTCATTTTATTCCTCTTATTCCTCTTATTCCGATTCATTTCTTTTCGGACAATTCCTTTCTGCTAAACATGTAGTTACATGAAAATTTTCCGAAAACAAATAAATAAATAACTCAATGATTTAAAATTTTTAAATCAACGTTATAGATTATGTAATAAAATGCTACATTAAAGCATAAAGTTAGTGGTAAATAGTTAAACAGAAATCATAATTAAACTTTTGAAAACTTTTTGTCTTTCACTAAAACAGAAAACAGTCTTTTTGTTTTTTGTTTTTTGTTTTTGAAATGTGAATATAAACTTTTAACATTTTATTATATTATTATTATATATATATCTATTAGCAAATGATGCATTAAAGTTAATATATAATTAAAGATTCATTCCCCCTTTTTGAAAAACTTCATGTTAGGAATTATATAAGCACTCAATATTGTTTTTCAAAAAAAGAAAAAGAAAACTATATATGCAACGCTTTTCTATTTTGGAGAATATCTGGCGATCTTAATCACTGCACCAAAGCCATCTCTTCCCCATAAATAAGTTTAGATTAGATGAATTTTCAAATGTTTGCGGCATCTATTTCAGACCATGTAAAGTTATTTTTTTTTTTTTTGGCCATAACCATGTAAAGTTAATTAATTCTTGAATCGTGCTTTTCTATGATCAAAGTTGTGGTTATTTTATTTTCTTTTTTAAGAAATTAAACCAGTGTTAAATAAAAAAAATTGAAAAGTCAAGTAATATTACTAAAAAAAAAAATGATATAAGGGTTGGTATTAGGTCAACATATTGACTTAACACTTTTTTTTTACCTGGTACAAATAGACTGATCTAAAATAAATATATAAACCTAGCATTTTTATAACTCTAGCAAAAAATATATTAAACTTAGAATAAAATATATTAACCTAGCATTTTATGATTTTTATATAAGTCATCGGTACTAGTCGGTACGTAACTTGGGGAAAAGGAAATTAATATTATTTTTTTTAAAAAAATTACAAAAATACCGCTAGGATAAAAATAATCCCAAGAATAGACAAGGATAAAAATATTATTTTCAGACCATGTAAAGTTATTTTTTTTTTTTTTTGGCCATAACCATGTAAAGTTAATTAATTCTTGAATCGTGCTTTTCTATGATCAAAGTTGTGGTTATTTTATTTTCTTTTTTAAGAAATTAAACCAGTGTTAAATAAAAAAAATTGAAAAGTCAAGTAATATTACTAAAAAAAACAAATGATATAAGGGTTGGTATTAGGTCAACATATTGACTTAACACTTTTTTTTATCTGGTACAAATAGACTGATCTAAAATAAATATATAAACCTAGCATTTTTATAACTCTAGCAAAAAATATATTAAACTTAGAATAAAATATATTAACCTAGCATTTTATGATTTTTATATAAGTCATCGGTACTAGTCGGTACGTAACTTGGGGAAAAGGAAATTAATATTATTTTTTTAAAAAAATTACAAAAATACCACTAGGATAAAAATAATCCCAAGAATAGACAAGGATAAAAATATTATTTTCAGACCATGTAAAGTTATTATTTTTTTTTTTTTCCTATTCTTGGGATTATTTTTTCATCACATGATTTGTGTAATTTTTTTTGAAAGATAGTTATTTTTTCCCTAATCCTGTAACTTGAGCTAATATTTTTCGAATGATACAGATATATAAAGTGAAAAGTCAAAAACACATTATAAATTCTAACTGTCCGAAGTATGTGAAGGTGCCAAAAGAAATATAAGTTTTTTTTTCGGTGATTAATTTTATACAATTGTACTTTTATGAAAGGTGATTTTACGTAGGATGATTTCTTTTAAACTTACTAGCCATTACATCCAATAGGTGTTAGGACACGCATGGGCCTACACATATATATTTGTATAAAGTTAAGATATTTAATTACCCTAAATTGTAGTTGTATTGCTATGATCGGTCACGTCGTACATTTTTTCTTGTTCTCAGTCACGTCGTACATTGGGACATTTATAGCCCAGCTCGTATGACGTATTGCATTCCCCAATAATAGTAACATACGAAACTTCCTTGAAATTTCTTGGATACGGACATAAAGCCTGACCTTGTTATCAGCTCACGATAGCCACTCATCTATTCATTTCCAAAGCAAGAATATGTTCCCATTAATTCGATTCTTCGAGAAGTAATGGAAAAAGAGTTGTGATTCATGACGCATCGCATGTGCAGTGTTTATTTAATGTGAAAAATGAAATGATGTTTGGAGCTGATTGATGACCAAGAAAATTTAAAGAAATAAAGAAGGAAAAAAAAAAAGGAAAAAAGAAGAGAGCGAAAACTAAGGAAACAATAGGATGGATCATTATAGGATACCTGGCTCGCCCGAATCGTTAAAAGCTTATAGGATCATAGAGCGGATTTGAGAAATTACATGTCAACCCTATAAAGTATCGGGTCGAGTTTGGGTCATTAAAAAAACCTGATGGGTAATTCGAACTGTTATATTATAAATAATTTAAAAAATTAAGTTTGAAATTTTAAAAGCAAAATCCTACTAATTTTTATCTTTAAGAATTGTTGTTAATAGTTTTAACTTTATTTTGTCTTTTTTTATTTTTAATTTTCTCTCTTAAAATGTTATTTTTACAATATATTAATTTTTGTTGTTTTAACAAATAAAATAGCTAGTTCTATGAGCCTGTGAATTGACGAGTGTGCTGTAACTAGTCTAGTTCGGTCTAGATCATACTGAAGTCTAGTTGCCGGCCTACCTACCACTCAATATTTTGTTGGAAGATGCAATTGAACTTAACTAAGAGTTGAAAAAGAAAAAAAAAAAAAAGAAATGAAGTGGATCGCTGGTTGGGTTGGTTTAGTATCAAAACCCTATAGGGCGGGTTTGGGTATTGAATAAAAAAACCCTATAGGATCGCGGGTGGGTTTGGGATATCCTATTAGGAAGCGGGTCTAGTTCAGATCTTATGTGCCCGTCTCAAACCCGTCCCAGTTGCATCCTAGCGACAACAGATAGGATAAGCATAAAGATGGCCATTCCGTGATCCTCTTTACACCATCACGGATTCTCAGCCTAGCGTGTTTAACCTTTTGACTATTGAAAGAGTTTAAATGATGTAGTGCTGAGCTGAGCGTGAATCGCAAAATTAAATTTGATTTTTGGAACTAAACTCAGCAACGTCTAATATGGAAAATACTTTGATGGGGCTCGTGTGTGTGTTTTCTTTTTCCTCCCAAATCTGTTGGTATCATCGTAACCAATTCATTCCTTTTAATCTTTTATTTTCTTTGTAATATATAAGGCCTTGTGTTCTAATACAAGCATTGCTTTTGAAGATAGATTGTAAAATCATATAGAATTCTAGATTAATTTGGCCCGATTAAACATACTTTAAATTTGAGCTGAAATGTAACTCAATTGGGATCTAGGCTATCAAAGTGATAGTTTTATTTGACTCGGTTAACTTGTTGGAGGATGGTTTATGTTGGGTTTGAATCTCAAACTTATTTAAGCTTGAAGTCCATTTATTGAGATGGCTTCTCCTATTTACTTTTTGAATATCTAAATTATTAAGGAAGCATGATTGACTTTACAATCTACAGGTTATTAAAATAGTTTACTATTGAGTTTTGAATATCTAATTGGTATTATATTTATTTTATTAAAGGAGAACGTTGATTTTAAAAACTCTTAACTCTTTATTGAAAAATATAATGTTGAATTCTAAGACAAAAGTGGAGTGTTAACTAGCTGTAAACTCTATTGTGTGGTTAAAAATTTAGCGCTTTAGAGTGTCTATCAAAATAATAGCTCTACTATTTAATTTATTTAGAAATAACTCTAATAGTTCATTTAATCTTTACGTAGAAAATAAATTTTCAAAAAAAAAAAAAAAATTATAACTCCTTGACTGAACTTTAATCATAAGTCATATTAAACTTTAGATCATTTAATATGAAGTAAAAAAGATCCCTAAATCTTGCTAATTTCCTGGTTCGACATGATCTTAGTCCTCGCATGCCTTTACAATCTAACTATCATATCCAATGTTAGGGTAATCATTAGCTTCTTAAACCATTTGTTACATGAAATAATAAAAAAATCTTAAAGGGGTGAGCAATGTTGATCAGCTAGTCAACTGTTACACGAACACATGCAATATACAGAGTGCACATGATGTACAATGTGCTCACAAAACTTGACCAACTAAATGAGTTAATCATAATGAAATCAAGGCACCCCGTTTATTACTTTTCATTCAAGTCCATAGTTAGTTTGATCTGTTTGAACAACTAGCTTACCTACACAAACACACGTAAACCAAACAGTGGTAGAATAAAATTCGCTCACTCAGCACTTGCAAATACTAGTATACTAGTTGAATTTTAAATCAAAATATTTCTTTTTTCTTTTCATATTTTTTAGTTCTTATTTTATTTTTTGTCTGAGACCATATGCTTTGAAGTATAACAGCCAAACGTCTCTCTTTTCCTGTAATTCCACAATGCTTAGCACGATACTAATTGTTGGAACATTCTTCATTGAGTGATTCAAAATCCTTGAAATTACGTCTTTGATCTTAAAATAAATAATTACTTGTATAAGAGAAAAATTGAGGAAACTGCTGATGCCATTATGGCAAATTGCCTGTACTATATGAGCTCTGGAGTTCCTCTCAATAAAGATTGAGAAAACCTATTTAGGATGTTTTCCTTCTTTGAAAAGCAATTGCAATTAATTCAACAAGATGATCATTGTTATCCTTGTGATCATACTATTACTTGTTTTAATAGTTTTCTTTTGGACATCCACAAGACCTGCTAGAAAAGAAATATGGAAATTATATACATGCTGTGAGTACAGCAAAACTTGTCCTTGTTGCAATTACTCCTGCTTTAACAACCTTTTGCTTTAGTTAAAAAAAGATGAAGAGTATTATAATAAATTATTCTGCTTAAATGCCTGATCAACATGTACATCTATGTAAAAAGGAAGGGCCTTTTTTTTGCACCAGGAAAGTGTGAACATGGAAAGCATGGTCTTCTTATTTAATGCCTTGTCAATCTGAGCACCTTGTTGTAGTGATTTGAAAATGATGACTCGTAATGACTTCATCCGCTGCATATGTGCACAGCAAATGTTAATTTCCAGCTTCTAAATAATTAAAAAGACAGTAAAATCCACTAAGAGCAGATTGTTCTCAAGGACTCCATATGATGTCGGGCTTCAAATATGTCCTTTTCAATTAACTACTGAAAGCAGGAGCCTTCCTGACTTTCAGCACAGGTATCCAGTGGAAAGTTGTAGTACAATTTGTGCCCCCAAAGGCTAGAATAACAAAAGATATGGTGGTTGTATTCTGGACATGATTGCTGTTGCTGTTTTGAATAGGTAGCAAGTGTGCTCCTTGCATTACTACCAGATACACGATATTGAATCACAATTTTCATGATTTTTTGTTCTTTTATTTATCATTAGTTTATTCCAATTTAGGAGAAGATTCGGGTTGCTCTTTATGTGCAAAAGGCGGCTCTACAGTTCATTGACGGTATGCAAGAGCACTAACAATTTTCAATTATCCCTTTCTGTTGACATTTATAGTTACTATCGTAGCCATCTTCTGACATGATTTGATTTTTTGAAGCTGCTGGAGAACCTGAATACAAGGTCTCCGATGAAGCCAGGAAGCAGGCTTTGATATTGACCCTGAAGATCTTGCATCTATTGTGCGTAGCCATGACATCACGCGGTTGAAACTTTATGGTGGCTTAGAGGGACTAACAAGAAAGTTGCTGTATCTCTAAATGAGGGTGTGCATACAGCTGATTTACCAAACCGGCAAAACATATATGGTTTCAACCATTTCACGGAGAAACCTCCGCGATCTTTTTTTACATTTGTGTGGGAGGCTTTGCAAGATTTGACCCTTATGATACTTATGGCTTGTGCAGTTGTTTCTATAGGTGTAGGAATATCCACAGAAGGATGGCCCAGGGGAATGTATGATGGTCTTGGGATTTTACTCAGTGTCTTTTGGTGAATTGTGACCGCTATCAGTGATTATAGGCAGTCCTTGCAATTCAGGGATTTGGATAGGGAAAAGAAAAAGATTTTTATTCATGTAACAAGGGATGGGCATAGAGAGAAGGTCTCCATATATGACCTTGTTGTTGGAGATGTTGTTCACCTATCCATTGGAGATGTGGTTCCTGCAGATGGAATATTTGTTTCTGGGTACAGCTTGCTAATTGATGAGTCAAGCTTGTCAGGTGAAAGTGAACCTGTACATGTTAATGGAGAGATACCGTTTCTTCTTTCAGGGACAAAAGTGCAAGATGGTTCAGCAACAATGCTGGTGACAACAGTTGGTATGAGGACTGAATGGGGCAAGTTGATGGAGACTTTGAGTGAGGGTGGAGATGATGAGACACCCCTGCAGGTCAAGTTGAATGGAGTTGCTACAATTATTGGAAAGATTGGTTTGTGCTTTGCTTTGCTAACATTCCTTGTGCTTACAGTAAGGTTCCTTGTGGAAAAGGCTATCCACCATGAATTTACAAATTGGTCTTCGTCTGATGCACTAAAGCTCCTCAACTATTTTGCAATTGCTGTTACAATAATTGTTGTTGCAGTGCCTGAGGGACTGCCGCTGGCAGTGACACTGAGCCTTGCCTTTGCAATGAAGAAACTGATGAATGATTGGGCACTTGTCAACACCTTTCTGCGTGTGAGACAATGGGGTCAGCTAGCTGCATTTGCACAGATAAAACTGGCACATTAACGACAAATCACATGGTTGTTGATAAGATATGGTTATGTGACCACACTAAAGAGATTAAAGGTACAGAGAGCAAGGATATGTTGAAATCAGATTTTCCGGAGGAAGTTATCACAATCCTTTTGGGGGCTATATTTCAGAATACCAGTTGTGAAGTTGTAGTGGATGAAGATGGCAAGCACTCTATTTTAGGAACTCCAACAGAGTCTGCATTAATTGAGTTTGGTTTACTCTTGGGTGGTGTTTTTGAGGCACAGAGAAGGGAGTTTAAGATACTGAAGGTTGAGCCTTTCAATTCTGTTAGGAAGAAGATGTCTGTGCTTGTAGCACGACCTGGTGGTGGTATAAGGGCATTCTGCAAAGGTGCATCAGAGATAGTACTTCAAATGTGTGACAAGATCCTCAACAGCAATGGAGAACCAGTTAGACTTTCAGAAGAGCAAATTAAAGCTGCAATGGATGTTATCAATAATTTTGCCTCTGAAGCTTTGAGGACACTTTGCTTGGCATACATTGATCTTGATGATCCTTCTGAACGAAATGCTATACCTGAAAGTGGGTATACATTGATAATAATTGCTGGAATTAAAGATCCAGTCCGGCCTGGAGTCAGAGAGGCAGTTAAAACTTGTCAAGCTGCTGGAATTACTGTTCGTATGGTAACTGGTGACAACATAAATACTGCAAAAGCTATAGCTAAAGAATGTGGGATACTTACAGAAGATGGAATTGCTATTGAAGGACCAAGTTTTCGTAACAAGTCCCTCGAGGAAATGAGGAAAATTGTACCAAAAATTCAGGTCTGCTGATGACAAATTTTGTTGATACTTGCAATTTATTCTCTTCGAACCATACACCTGTGACTGCATTGCACCAGCCATTGAGTGGTTGAGTTACTTTATTATGGATAATTGAAAAACTCTAATGTTGATAGTCAGGAGAATAGACATTTCAACTAATTTATGGATTCAAGCCTGAATCAGGAATTTCATTTGTTTGCTTTCTGGCCTTCTCTCCTGAAGAGTAAACTTTGGGTGAGGAGGCTGCAAAATAACTGATTTGCTCTTAATTTCACCCTAAAGATGGCATCTATTCAAACATTCTGTGCACTCCTAAATATCTGAAGATTCATGCAGGTAATGGCTCGATCATTGCCTTTGGACAAGCACACCTTGGTTACCCATCTGCGAAAGGAGTTTAGGGAGGTTGTGGCAGTAACTGGTGATGGGACAAATGATGCTCCTGCTTTGCATGAGGCTGACATTGGACTTGCTATGGGCATTGCAGGGACAGAGGTTTGTGCATTTACTAACATATGCTGCTGATTCTCACTCAAAAATAATTCAATCTGGGCACTATAGTAGTCATAATTCTCCTATATTGAACCTCCTTTGTTAGGCCTATAGGACAAGCCTATATTTGTTTCATGAAGGGGCTTATTCCAGTAGTAGGGATTTATCTACTTATCTTAGTTGTAGGACATAAGTAATGGTGATCCATAGATGTTAGTATCTGTTTTGGGGGTTTGGGGGCAAGAGCAGCTGTCTATCTTGTTCTGCATTTAGGAGATCAATAATATCTACCAAATGTCATCGGGTCACATTGAAATAAATTTTTGGAATTGCTTAGAGATAACCCAGCATTCTCTTGAAGGCTTGATTAGAGAGAAGACCTAGTACCTCTTAGGTTTTAGAATTTTTTTTTCTCTTGGGAACATAGAACCTCTTCTTATCCTTCTATTTCTACCATTTAAAACAGAAAAACAAGTGGCAGCTTTGAAAACTGCTCCTATTTCTTCTCCTAGTCACATCACAACTGCTACACAATTCCCTAAAACCAACCTGTATTTGCAATCCAATAACATGAACCAAATAATAATATAACACAAATTACATACATTTACTGACATGCAAATGCTGCACTACTGCACACAGCACACCTATCACAAACATACCAGCACACACAACACAAATTCACATTAGACTGTGCTGCATAGACTGCTGAGTACTAAGGAGCTGCTGCTTTCTGCTTCCGGTGCATGTAAACAGCGTGGCGGGATTAATTTTGAAAAATAGGTTGACCCTTACACTACCCAACACAATGACCTAAAATCTGATTGATATTGATACTCCATGTTTCCTTACTGGTCAGTTCTTTATTTTGATTTATTATATAGGAAATGGTTGAAGGTGCTATTGAAATGCTCAATCACTTCATCAATCACTTGATGGTACCTCAATTTCAAGCTCTAACCAGAAATTTTGGCTACCCCATGTTTCTAAAGCATGCGATTATGCAATAAGCCTTTTCTGCTTTCACATGCAAATCTACTGTCTGAAGTTTTATCCTTGTTAAGAGATATTCCCTTTGTTCTTCCAGATTAAATTATTATGCTCCAAGTGGCATGACAACTGCCACATGCTTAAATGGAAACTGATGATATTATATGTCGATCACTATCTAATTCATATTCAAATACAACCATTGCATAGGCTTAAAAGTTTCTAAAGTCTAATTCTTATTCCAAGCCATAAAGGAAATAATTCTATTAAAATCTATTGATCTATGATCTCCATACAATTCTCCCCTTTTACCATATATTCGTAGTCTGAGTTCAGTGATCTGTCCCTATTCATTTATAATGATGATAATGAAAGGTAAGCAACGTTAGTGTTGAGGAAACTCAACCATTCTCACTTACAAACATATGCAAGATGCACACGATTTATCTAAGTAGACAACTTTTCAAACTCAAGTCAATATCAAATTGCAAGTCGTAATAAGGTCAGTCTGAGTCATACCTTCAACTGATCATTCATAACTCAATCATCCTCTCACTTCCACTAAGACGTCAAATCGATTTATTTCTACAGTTTTCAGCTCCATTCATCTTGTCACGTTACACTTTAAAATGTTCCCTTCCAGGTAACATGCACATACAATCTTGATGAATCCCACAAATCTGCTCAGATTGGATAAGAGGTACTTCAAGTACTCGTACAATACAAACCCCCATTAGATGTCATGCATGTCTGCGAGTCTATTCAGGTCCCACACGTTCAATCCAGTCTCCTTGTTGGTCGCATCAATATGCAATAGTCAATCCATCTTACTACAAACAAGAAAATCACATCTATTTTCCACTTAATTTCTTCATTTAATTTCGATTTCTAATTTCACCATTTAGTGTTCAAATCCTTTAGAACTTGAAAGCAGAATCAGTTGATTTGAAATCTCAATCACAAGTCAAATCAGTGACAGAGTGGACTCAATGATTCAAATGGTTCAGTCGTGAACTCATCTAAAACTTTAATCAATTGGCAACCATGTCGATCTTGTGAAAGTCAACTAAGAGGGAAGGAGACTAGTCCCTGAATATGTTATCAACTGTTGTGTATCGACATATACACATATTAACATGGAGATAAGGGTTTGTTTTATGTGCTCATGTGTTTCTCCTTTCTATTATCTTTTTACGTAAGAAGGAGTTCCTTTGGCTGAATTGGGTTTCATTCTGCCGAATGTCTGGTTCAGCTACCTGTGTTCAACGTTGGTCACTGAAGTAGACTACTTTTGGTCCCTTTTATGAAATTTGTCTTAAGAATCATCTAAACGTCCTCTTCTATCTTTTGTGATTCTTTATCTATTGATCCTGTAAATTACATCAGTACAATCCTTTGAAGCAATCGAATTTTATTTCTCTCAGATCAATTTCCATAGGTCCATCCTCGATCTACATTCAGCCCTAATTTATGAGTAAGATTTTTTTTTTGGCCAATTATATGTATACAAGGGATAGAAGAGGAAGAACCCAATTTGTTCTACTAGTGGAAGAATAACATTATGTCATATAGAGCTACAGAGGGCCTGCTTATAAAACATGTTATTGAATTGATTTAAAGTCACTGCACTTACCTTCGAGATTGCAACCAAAAAACTGCTCCCATTTCCCCTCTTCAATTCTCAAGTCCAACCTGCCCTTACCAGCCTATGTCAGTGAGATTGGAGTTCAGATTTTGTTCTTGTGACAGTGCATAAGGAGGTCTTGGCATATCTACAGTAGATAACAGGTGAACAAGCTTCTTGTTATATATGTAAGAATCATATTGGGGTTAGTCCTTGAATATATGGGTTATGTTTTAAGAGTTTATAATCTGCAGTCAAGATCATTTGTCCAAACTTAAAATTTCCTCTGTTCATCATCATTTTTCGTTATTTGCTGTCTGCCGACTTATTGATCGTGATGTTCTTTGATCGGCTCTATAAATGAGTTAATACAGTACCTGAATTTTCAAGTTATGCCATGATAAAATTTTATATTTGTTTTAGGTTGCAAGAGAAAGTGCTGATGTCGTAATATTGAACGACAACTTCACGACCATCGTAAATGTGGCCAGATGGGGTCGTGCCGTGTATATAAACATTCAGAAGTTCGTGCAGTTCCAGCTAACGGTTAATGTTGTAGCCCTCGTTCTAAATGTCGTTTCTGCATGCATCTCAGGTTTGTTGGCTTGCAAATGGAAAGAACATCCTATGGATAAAATAATGTGCATAAACCTAATCCTTACCGTCTTGAGTGACAACCTGTTCCCAAATTTTCAGGATCTGCACCTCTTACAGCGGTACAATTACTGTGGGTGAACATGATTATGGATACTCTCGGTGCATTAGCATTGGCTACAGAGCCACCACATGATGGATTGATGAAAAGGCCTCCAGTTGGAAGGGCCACAGGTTTCATAACAAAGACCATGTGGAGGAATATAATTGGTCAGAGTATATATCAACTTGCTGTCCTTGCAGTTCTCAGTTTTGATGGGAAGAGAGTTCTGCGACTTCATGGTTCTGATGCAACTGATATTCTTAATACAGTAATCTTCAACACTTTTGTGTTTTGCCAGGTAAAGTTTATCAAGAAGGTGTTCATATATTTTCCTTTCTTTTTTACAATCTGTCTCCACTTAATCCGTAATCTTACGTTTAAACATTCTCTTGTCTTTCCTTGTCTTGCCAAGTGCATATATATAAAGCTACAGTTGCACCTTTTCGGTACATGCATGCCCCAACTCTACAAACACATCCAAAGTGAATTTGAAATTGGCTCTTCTTATGGCTAATACACATAAAAACTCGTTTTGTGCTTGCCTTGATGTCAGTCTTATCAAGGCATCCCAAATTGACAGCAAGGGACGTGTCATTCCCAAGTTCAGTGTTATGGTCACAATCATCTTCTTAATAAATTAATGACGCAGGTGGTTAATGCATCTGATTTTTTATGCTCACGTACTTTGATTTGTAGGTTTTTAATGAGATAAACAGCAGGGACATGGAGAAGATAAACATATTTCGAGGAATGTTTAGTAGCTGGATATTCATGGTTGTCATGGTTACCACAGTTGCCTTCCAAGCCATTATTGTTGAGTTTCTTGGGACATTTGCAAGCACTGTGCCACTCACCTGGCAGCAATGGGTGCTATGCATCTTAATAGGATCAGTAAGCTTGCCCCTTGGAGCCATCCTGAAGTTGATCCCTGTCGAAAGAGAGAAGAAAATCGAGCAACATGATGGCTATGAGCCGCTGCCTTCTGGTCCAGAGCTTGCCTAAAAAGTTTAAAGATGATTGCATAACATTGCAAAAACAAAAAAAAATTTGGGAACGGAAATATTTTACCAACTGCTTAACTTGACTTGTGAGAGATCATGTTGTTTTCATTTTTAACAAGATAATGGAGAGTAACAATTTTTTTAAAGGCTAATTACATGACATATACATATATATATTACCTTATGCTGGATTGCAAGTTTTTTGTGCAGCATTATAAGTGAAGTTCTGGCATTTCTGATGATGTTCTTCCACTTATTAGGAGTTTCGACTCACGTGCTTTCAGAATAGATTTCAACGAAGCTTATTTGTGCTTTTTAATGATGATCAATGCCTTCTTGGCTGCTTGGTGCATCTTGGATTGATTTAATAATATATAAGAGTTTAAGATGTGTAAAAAAGTAACATCGTTTTTGAATTATCTAGAGTCAATTAATGATATATTTAATATTACATGCAATCTATATTATACACTTTGATCGCTGAAGCAAACCGTTAATTTTTTCTTTTCTTTTTTTTTTTTAAATTTCTTTAATTGATGATGGAGCTTTGAGATTTTTTCTTGTCTCGCGTCTATTCCCTTTTTGCCAGTAGTTTACATCTGAAGGTGTCTTCTTCTTTTTAGTGAGAGAGAAATTAAATAAATAAATCATATGATATGATGTAAAAATCTTATGTGTAATATATAGGGTTAGGATTGTGAATGTTACCTGACATTTGGAAAAATATGTTAGATATTTAAATTTTAAAATTGATTAATTTAATACATGAAAATAAACATTTTAAAGATTTTGGCTGAGTCAAGGTCTAATTCAAACGCATCGAGCTTGAATCACCAAAGTTAGGACTCAAAACCCCCTCTTATAGGTGGTGGGGCAGATCCAACTCGTAGACCTATTAGGTCTAGGCTAGGTTGGGATGTTTCGAACTTGTGCCTTTTTCTCTATAAAATAAAATTTAAAAGAATAAAATTTTTTTTTTTAAAATAAACTTCAAACTTAAAATATAATATTAGACCTAATAATATACTACTTTTTAACTCATTATCATTTAAAACCATTAAGAATGTGCTATTATTTATATATAAGCACATCTTTGAGTTGAGATATTATCAATGTGGAACAAGACTAACACTTAGAGCTTATTAAAAAAAGAACTCTCACATTATTTAGAAGTGGTCTTTTCTCTGTTAGAGGAGCTCTATATAAAGCATGAGATATAATTTAAAACTATATTTGTTACTTATTATTAACAACACATTAAATACTTATGAATAGATAATAGTTTCTATAAACTCCTAAATTTTATGTTACGTTTTATACTTAAACTCTAGAACCGGAAGTCAACTAGAAACCCTAAAGTCAATAAATTTATAACAAACTCTAGTGAATCTAGATTCGGTAATCCCGCACTCTAAACCCTTAAATAATAAAATTGAGTTATTCATGGATTATAGTCCATAATAGTATAATGAAGCTTAAAGAGATCAAATTTGTCGAAAATTATTTTGTTTTGGACCCGAACCAGAACAAATTTCGAAAACCATGTCTTGGTGCACCAAACAGTAAAAGTATTCCAATAACATCATTAAACTCGCAATAATATAAGGATTCCAAAAATATTAATTTTTGAATTTTCCGGTAACTAAAAATATCAGATATAGCTCATTCATATATTTTTTTTTTTTACTATCGATATTAAATTGTCTTGTCACTATTGATGTTACCATTCTACACTAGTCACTACTATTCATCTATCTTTACTTTTTCTTACTACCTATTCTCGCACTCTACCATATCTATTTCTTACAATTTACATTTTTCATAAAACTTTATCCAATCCACATCATAGCTTACATATTATTACCTTTCATTACAAAAATACAAAATAATCAACTCACACACTCTCTCTCGCAATGCCAAAATTGGCGCCACCCCCCTCTCACATCTATCCATTTTTTTTCATTTTATTTAATTAGAACCAATCTCTCTCTACATTTACCTATAAATACCCCATCTCCCTCTATTTTTTTCACATACTTATTTTGCCATAACAAAACTCTCTCAAATTCTCTCTAAAAATTTCTCTCTTAAAATCTCTTCCCAACATTCTCTTCTTCCCACATAACAACTATCTCCCTACAACTACCAATATTCCATTTCTTCTACCATCCACTTCTTTATCTTAGGTAAAATTTTTTCAAATATTCTTCATGTTCGTGTTAACATAACATGACCATAGTGTATATTTTCTAAACCCATGAGTTATGGAAGCAACATTATGTTTATGTCTTGTTTAACAATGTTCGAGTATTATTTTTATTATTGTTATATTGTTATGTTTTATTATTGCTTCTAATATAACCTTTATATATTACTTGGTATACTTATGTATATAAGCTCACTAACATAATTTTTATTTATGCTCATGTAATTTATTTATTTTTTTCTTGCAATTTATTTATTCCATGCAATTTTATTAAGACTAGTACATAACTTTTATTTATGCTCATGCAATTTGTTTATTTCTTTCTTGCAATTTATTTATTTCATACAATTTTATTAAGACCAGTCTTTCTAGTTTTACACTTGTCCTTATCAAGTAGAAACAATTTTTTTTTTTTTTTATTGGGACTAGTCTATTTCTAGTATGGAAATCTTGATACAAGCTAAGACTTCCAATACTTGACTCTATTTATATGTTCTTTTGCTTATTTAATTTGCTATATCTTTTATTTTTCATATAAGTTATTATTCTACTTTTATGTAATATGGTCATATACTCATATTCATGCAAAACAATAATGCTGTTATCTAAATAAAAGAAGTTCCTTCTTTTTGTTAAAATTAAAGACTAAGCTCTTTACAAAAGTAATTTTGGCACTTAGTAAAAGTTTCCTTTTAAGAATTTAAATAAGTTCAACCGAGATTTTTAAATGATGATATTATGTAAAATTTTTCCCAGGCATAGTAAGTAGTTCCTTTACTTTCTTTTTCAAAACATTAAAAATAAGTTTATTATTAAACCTTAAGGTTGATAATTCTTTGTTAAACAAGTTTTTCTTAAAAACTTATTTAAAATAACCCATACCAACACTCTAATAAACGCTAAAAACTAGACAAATTTCTAAGTTAAGTTAAAATCAACTCATTAGTTAAGAAAACACTTAGGAAAGTAATATTATAAACAGCCTAAAGTAATAAGTTTTCAAAATTACAAATTCATATTTTTTATAAAGTCTATGAAGTAGGAAATTTTAGTTAGAATATAAAAAAGTATTCATTTACAATAGACTAAAAATCTTAGTTTTTATTTCAATAAATTTACAAAGGAAACTTATAAATTCCAATCTTTAAACTCCTAAAAGAGATTATTTTATGAAAAATCATAGTTTGGACAACAACACTTGAATCATACATGTAATGTGAGTTTATATATTTATAAAAAGGGTTTTTTAACTATATAAATATCCATGCGTTTGCTATGAGATTTTTGGTTGATACAAAGTTTAGAAAAATTATGTTTTAAGGGCTGGGAATTTCGTGTCAGTTCTTTACCATGCCTTTTTTCAATCTAAATGACCTTTTATGATAAAAATAACCTAAAAATAGATATATCTTTTCGAGTAGTTAGAAAAAGACATATAATATGCCAAATTCCGAGTTAAAATGAGCAAGTTATGATCATTTTAAGTTAGAATTTCACTATATCCGAATTTTGACGAACTTAGTAAAATTGAATTGGCAAGTTTAAGTAGAACTTCCATGAAATACTCATTTTGAATATTTCTCTTGTTTAGGTGACGTGGAAGGTGACTTTTCCTACTCGAATGGCTATTTTGAATAGTGGAATTCCGCAATGACCAAGTAAGTTTATTTCTTACGTTTCGTACTTATGTTTTTACTTGTAGAATAGTGGCATTAGAATTAGAAAAAGATAAAAAAGAGAAAGTGCATGTGCTTTATATATGGCTGAATTTATGTTACGTATATCGAGGCGAGAATTGTCTATAATCAATGTTTGATTTAGTATAGTAATGATATATCTATAAATTCAATGATCACCCTTAAAATATTTAACACTATGCCATGAGTACTTAATGAAATTGATTTATACATAACACATGGTGAGTTACATTGCATTCTTTACAATACGCTTGATGGGGCAAGGGCATGGTATTGAGGTAAGTAGGGACCCAAAATCTGCATAACGGTGAAAGGTCACCTAAATATTTAAACGTCTAGTATGATGAATCTTCCTTTTAGTAGTTAGTAGTGGCTTGAATAAACTACAAAAATCTTATTTGCTAATAGCGGTGTATATAGACAATAATACCTAACCCTGAATAGAAGGCATAAATCCATTCAACATATGATTCCCAGAAAATCATATGTATTGTATGTTCATGTGTTTGTTACATTTCATATGCGTATCTAAATAACTTGTTTGATTATTAGTTGAACGGGTACTTTATTATGGAAATATTTCTCCCTATATTTTATATTTAAGATAGATTTGTTATGATTTTCATTCTTAATTGCTATTATGAATATCTTCTTAATAACTTGTTTCAAAGTTTGGTTTTCTATGATCGGGAAAGTACGCCTTACACCCGTATTGAAGCTTTTGGGACAACTAAGATTGTCTAACTTAAGCTTTAATTTGAGTATAGCGGATTATCGCGTTTAGGGTATCCTTTAGGGCATGACAGTTTAAGTTGGTATTAGAGCATGGTGAAGAATTTAAGATCATAATAATAGAAATGGATTTAAGAAACAAGTAGAATGTAAATAAGAAAGACTTAGATAGATTTAGCATGGGTAGAATAAGTTTGCTAACTTCCTTTCTTTTTGAATGGATGACCCTAGGAGAAGAGGTTCCAAAAAAGACATGATGAGACTTTTGCGAATTGTCGGCTGAGACTTAGAGTGTTGTGCGAGGAATTTCCCTTAACCGGGAGACCTAAGTTGATGAAAGAAATGTTTGTCTTGTGGAAGAAAGGATTAAGGAATACAGAGTGGGAAAGAATTGTGAAAAATATCAGGTATTACCCTTAAAGGAAGAAGTATTGGTCTAAAATGGAGGTGATTTATGCCATAGAAAGTATTGCTGGGTATGCGTACAATGAAGCCATGTTGCAAGAAGCTACATTTGTATTTCAAAGAGAAGGAGACCCCACTTTTCTAGATTTCCAAACTTGGAGGGCGGTAGGACCACTGTTTATCTATGCTCATGATGAGCTTAAGGATCACAAGGGGTGATGGAACAATGACAATGAAGGATCATTCTACTGGCAAGGTGTTTACTAGAATATTCTCAAAGTACCTGGAGACTTGCCAACACAACCACCAACTCTGATTGGAATTCAGCTTGATGATGATGAGATGCTTATAGATGTTGGAGCAAATCTAATGGGAAAGAGGAACCCGAAGAGGAAGAAGAGTAAGAGGAAAGGAAGATCCAAAGGAAGACCCAGATTAAGAACCTGTTGGACTTGACCCTACCGTGCCTTGGGAGCACCAATTATGGACGGAGGAAGAAAGTGACCCTCATGGGAACATCTGACAATATGAAGAACGGAAAGTGCGATTGTCAACATGGAATCATGTAACTACCTTAACAATGAATGTGGATGCAACACCCCCATATCCTCCGGTGGTGAACATTGATTCCGACAACGAAGCTTTGGATCCCCATTTGTGGAGAAATGTTTACGAACAAAGTGAGTACTCTACTGATGGCCGAAGTATGTTGCAAGCATCTTCACCTCAGCACACCACTTCTAAAATATCACCAATCAATCAATTGTTGTTCATTCCAAATGATGATGAAGTTTATGGAGAAGATGCAATTGCATATTTACCGAAATGAGCTAAAGAACTCGTAAGGAAAAGGAGGATGATCGTGTCCAAGTATTTGACATAGTTTTTAAGTAAGAGATAGAAAGGATCGTCAAGCCAAAATCTGAGCGATGCACCATCCCGTAGATTGGGAGAGAAGAAAGAAGAAGGAAGAAAGGAAGAAGTCGAGTAGGAAGCTAGATTTGAGTACATCCCACCTAGTCCAATTAGAAATTTTGTAATGGGGACCTAGAATGTTAGGTTGGGTAGTTTAGATTTTGTGTTTTGTAGAAAGGTGTTGTTTTGTGTTTTTCTTTATGTAATGTTGCTTGCTATGTTATTATCGCTTTTTATTTCAGTTGTAAAGGTCTTGTACCCATTATCGATTTCCTATTTGAAAGAAATTTTTATGATTGTTTGAATTTCGAATTTTGCAGAGTTTCCTTATCTATTTTGTGATTTCTTATTCAAGATTTATGTTGTTCATATGAGATAAAATGTCCGTGATTTCTGTAAATTCCGCTTGAAGACTTAATGATTTATTGAAAAGATTTATGAACTTATGTAAATAAAATCTAAATAACCGAGGTAGAAGGAGACGATGATAAAAACAAAGTGCATCCAATCAACCTATGGAGGAAGCTAATTAACTGCTACACCTCCTCAGTATTCTCAAGTTGTCGAACCATAAGTGAACCTGTAAGCCACACTTGGGTAGTTGACTTAGATATTGGATGCCTTTAGACAAAAATTCTAGCACCCACACCAACTCCACCGCAACTCACACCACAAGCATAAGAGGAAGTGCCTACCCCAGGAAGTGCACAATCACATACCGTGCATCTACTGCCTCTACCACTACCAAGGCCATACAAAAGCTCTTTGCCAGAATTCATCAAAAGTAATCGATACTTCGAAGGAGTTTCGGCAAGTCGGATGAGGTCGAAGATTGACTAGCGTAAATTGAGATATCTTTTGAGGCATATGAGGTACCCCATCACTTGAGAATCAACTATGACACTTACATGCTCTACCTCAATGCTTGAGTTTGGTGGGAGTCTAAGAGATAGGAATTGCTACCCCAGTCACTTGAGACATGTTCCGATAAGAGTTCTTGGAGAACTACTTCCCCGGAAGTCTTTGTGTGCAGTAAAACGCCGATTTCCTACATATTGCCCTGAAAGGCCGAACTGTGGAGCAATATGAAACTGAGTTTAGCCGATTGCTGTAGTGTGCACCAGATTCCTACAAGTATAGTGAGGAACTAAAGAGAAAAATTTTTTGAGTGGTTTGGATGAGGAATTGCGAGTTAAGTTAGAAGAGTTCGATAAAGGGCTCGAATCGTTAAGGGATCCAATAAGACAAAAGAAAGGACTACAAAGAAGAAAGTTCCTGTTTTTGGAAGGAACGAGTTCTGAACACCCATAGAAGAGGTTTAGACCTTTTAGCAACTTCAAAAATAATACAAATAGCATGAAATTTGCACCCAAGCCCATCATTTGTTGGAAGTGCAAGGAGACGCACTACCCTAAGAGGTGCCCCCAATTGCAAGGTAAATGCTGTTTCTGTGGAGACTCGAACCATAAGATGCTAGAGTGCCCAAAGAAAGAAACTAACACCTGCTATGTTTGCAAACAAGTTGGGCATTTTTTCAATGAGTGCCTACAAAGGAAGAGTGCCCCAACGCAATCTTCAGGTCCATATGGAGGATCTGCCCCATCAAGGTTCGGAAATGGAAACGGTAACAGAAATCAAGCTGGATCATCGATGCCCAAATTCCAGATTAATAATTTGGAAGGACAATGGATGTGCAAGGAGATGGAAGAGGAAGGAGAGGAAGGAGTGGAGTTAGTAGCTCTCGAGGAGGAAGATGACTATAGATATGAGCTGGTTACAGGTTAGCTTTAAATACCTTCAAGTTGTTTGATCCTTTATTTCTTATGATATAAGAAATGATCTATATAAGTTGTGGATTAGTGAATAGGTAGGATCTTGGAATAGGAAATTAGTAATCCCTAGCGTTAAAAATGCACGAAACATACAAGTGGCTTACCAAAATGCTTATGCCTTTTTTGATTCCGGAGCAACTCATTCTTTTATCACGCCTAATTTAGCTAAAGAGACTAGATTACCCATAATAGCAACCATCTCTAGCTTTAAGATAAGAACCCCCACGGGAAGTATTGTTATGATGAAGGAGATGCTAAGGAATTGTCCATTTGTGATACAATGACATATTTCCACCTGTGATTTCATAGTGATGGAAATGAATAAGTATGAAGTGATCTTAGGTATGAGTTGGTTATCTCTTACCAAAGCTAAGATTGATTGTCAAAATAAGAAAGTATAATTTTTGGAGTAAGAAGGAAAAAGAGCTACGTTTGCTAGAGAGTCTATGGCTTTAAGAGGATAGGAGATATACTCATTTGAGTTATTAGAAGAAGTTGAAGAAGGAACAGATGGTTATGTTGGTAACATAACAAAAGAAAAGGAGGAACCTATCTTGGAAGATATTCCTATTGTCAACGAATTCCCGGATGTCTTTTTGAATGGGTTGCCTGGGTTACCCCCAAAGAGAGAAATCGATTTCAAGATTGATTTGGTAGCCAAAACAAAACCTATATCGAAGGCACCATATCGTATGACACCCAATGAGGTCAAAGAACTTCAAAAGCAACTACAAGAGTTACTAGACTAAGGATTCATTAGACCGAGTGTCTCGCCTTAGGGAGCTCTAGTGTTGTTTATGAAGAAGAAGGATGGATCTATGAGGCTCTACATTGACTACCGAGAACTTAATAAAGTTACCATAAAAAACAAGTACCCGTTGCCGATGATTGACGATCTCTTTGATCAGTTGGAAGGAGCGAGTGTATTCTCAGATATTGATTTACGTTTGAGATACCACTAGTTAAGGATTAAGCCTAAAGATGTGTCAAAGACGGCATTTCGGACGAGATATGAACATTATGAGTTTTTAGTGATGCCCTTTGGATTAACAAATGTACCAGCTACTTTTATGGATCTAATGAAATGGGTATATAAGCCTTTATTGAACAAGTGCCTTATAGTTTTCATCGATGACATCCTTGTCTACTCAAAGACACATAAGCAACATAAAGAACATCTGCGAATGGCACTATAGATATTGAGAGAGCATAAGTTGTATACCAAATTGACGAAGTGTGACTTTTGGTTGGATCGAATTTCTTTCTTGGGTCATGTAGTGTCAAAGGAAGGAATATCTATAGATCTTGAGAAGATAAAAGCGGTAGTGGATTGGAAACCGCCAAGGACTGTAACAAAAGTAAGAAGTTTCTTGGGTCTAGCTGGTTATTACCGGAAGTTTGTGAAAGACTTTTCAAAAATAGCTAGACTGTTGACTCAACTAATTCAAAAGAATGAAATGTTTATATGGACAAATAAAAGAGAGAAAAGCTTCCAAGAACTTAAGCAACGACTAGTTTTCATACCGATCTTTTATTATCAAACCCGAAAAGGCCTTACATGGTACATGGTGATACTTAAAGAAATGGTTTTGGATGTGTCTTAATGCAAGATGGGAAGGTAATTGTCTATGCTTCATGCCAGTTGCGATCGCACGAGCAAAATTATCCAACCCATGATCTGTGCTAGCTGCTATAGTATTGCACCCAAGTTGAGGAGACACTATCTCTATAGATAAAGATGTGAGATCTACACTGACCACAAGAGTCTTAAGTACTTGTTCACACAAAAGGAGTTGAACATGAGACAAAGGAGATGGTTGGAGCTGATAAAAGATTATGATCTTAGCAAATTATTGCCAAGGTAGAATTAATGCCATAGATGACGCATTAAGTTGAAAGAACCATGGAGAAGTTACTATGTTGCTTATTGATAAGAAGGAGTCGATAAAAGAGTTTGAGAAGTTAAGTATTGAATTCATCGGACAAAACGTAGGAGTGGAGATTTCTAACTTGGTTATGGAGCCAACTTTAATAAAAAGGATCAAGGAAACCCAAAGTTATGATGATGCAATCCAAAGAATCAAACAAGAAGTTCAGGAGGGAAAGTGTACCGATTTTGAGGTTGATGATGAAGATATGGTAAGGATGAAAGGAAGATTATGCATCCCGGATGATAAAGAAATGAGAAAGGAAATTATGGGAGAAGCTCACAATTTGGGATACACCATGCATCCTGATGGAACTAAAGTGTATTAAGATCTCAAAAGCCACTATTGGTGGAATAGTATGAAAAGAGACATGGCAGATTTTGTGATGAAGTGCCCTATATGCCAGCAAGTGAAAGTGGAACATCAAAGGTCGAGATGATTGCTGAAGCCATTGGCCATACTGGAATGGAAATGGGATCAGATTACGATAGACTTCATATGTGCCTTACCTCGAAAGTCAGCCAGATATGATGCCATATGGGTCATAGTGGATCGACTTACTAAGTCGGCACACTTCATTCCAATTAATATGACCTATTTGATGGATAAGTTGGCAAAGTTGTATATAAGGAAGATTATGAAGCTACATGGAGTCCCAGCAAGGATTGTGTCCAATAGAGACCTGATATTTGTATCAAAATTCTGGATAAGTTTGGAAAAGTGTATGGGGAATAAGTTGCATTTCAACACTACATACCACGCTCAAATTGATGGACAATCGAAATGGACGATTCAAACTTTGGAAGATATGCTTCGGGCTTGTGTTATGGAATTCAAAGGGAGCTGGGAAGCGCATTTTCCTTTGGTTGAATTCGCTTATAATAATAGCTACCATTCAACCATCAAGATGCCACCCTATGAAGCTTTATATGGACGAAAGTGTAGATCACCCTTGTTTTGGGATGATATAGAAAAGTTGGTCATTAGACCTGATCTCATCCAAGATGTAACAAGTAAAGTCTGATTTATCCAACAGAGGATGAAAGAAGCTTAAGACCAAAAAAGAGTTGGGCGGATCAAAAGCTGAGAGTTCTTGAGTTCGAAGTCAGAGATCATGTGTATCTAAAGGTTAATCTCATAAAGAGTTTACATCAAGTTCAAGCGTAAGGGAAGCAAAGCCCAAGGTACATTGGTCCATTTGAAGTGCTTGAAAGAATTGGTGATTTGGCCTATCGCTTAGCGTTGCCACCAAATTTGTCGGGTATACATAATGTGTTTCATGTCTCAGTGTTAAGGAAACATGTACTAAACCTCGACCGGATCACAGAACTAGAGCCGATACAGTTGAAGGAGAATCTTACTTATGAGGAACATCTTGTTCAGATTTTGAATTAAAAAGTTCAGAATCTCAAGAACAAGGAGATCTGATATGTTAAAGTTTTGTGGAGAAATCATTCTCATGAGGAAGCCACCTGGGAGATTGAGGATGAAATTTGGCGAAGATACCCGAGTTTGTTTGAAGAATTAGGTATGAAAGCTAAGTTTGAGGACAAAACTCTATCTCTCAATTTTTTATTTTATTTTTCTTGATTATATCACTCAAAATTCACTCCTCATTTTCCTATAAATACCCCTCCTCTTTCACTTCATTCACACATTTCTACCACAAAATTACTCTCTAAAATCCCTCTCAAACACTCTCCCAAATTTTCTTCTCAAAACCCTCTTCTACTACAAACACTACTACCATTCTTACTTTAGGTAAGAAATCTCCTTAAATCTTTCTTACCATGTCATGTAAATTTACATGACCATGGTGTAAGTTTTCCTAAACTTAATGTTATAGAAGCTATACTATGTTTATGTGTTGTTCTTGTTCATGATTATATATTTATATATTTTATGTTGTTATTTTATTTTGCTCATATTATTGTTGATATTATGTTAACCTCTCATATATATTTAGCTAAATATAATTATGTACCTATATATATAAATCTTTAGAGCATATAAGCTCATTGTTATTTATTTACTTCCAAGTTATGCAATTTTTTTACTTATTCCATGTTCTTTTAAGACTAGTCTCTAGTCTTAGACTTGTCTCTAGTCTTAGACTTGTCTTCATCAAGACAAAACCATATTTTCTTTCTTTTCTTTATTTCTTTTGGGACTAGTCTATTCTTAGTCTCGGGATACCTTGATGAAGCTAAGGTTCCCAATACTTAACATTTCTATTAGCTTGCTTATTTCATTACTTATTATGTCTTTCTTATATATTCATAATTTCATGATTTCATATTCATGACTATGCATGAATATATTGATTTTTGTCTCAACAAGATAAAGAAGGAGAGGTTTTCTTAATATAGAAGTTCTTTCCAAAATAAATGTTGTTATGAAAGAAATGATTTTTCAAAAACTTAGGAATATATCTTAACAAATATTTGCTAAAAATCTATAGGAGTTCATCAAAAATTTTAGTAACCACAAAGCATAGGAATTTTTAAGACAATACATACATACACTTTACAAAGTCATAAAATGGAAAAGTATTCTTTAAAATTAAGATTTCAAATACTTGTTTAACAAAAGTTTTACAAAACTTCATTTTTTCCACCAATACTTTAGAATATAAGGGAATAAACTAGTTTGACAAAACACCAAGAAAATTTCTTTATAAGAATAGAATGATCTTAAAGGAATGAAACTAATGAACAACTGAGGAAATCATTTTCTTATTAAGTGAAATAAATTTTAGGAAAGGTTAAGAAAGTATAGAGTTTAATAGATTTTTAACTACTTTCCTAATCCCTAGAAACTTATAAAAGAAGAAATCATTCTTTTGAAATTTAAAAGACTAAGGAATTGAAATTAAAGTAACTTAAGAAAATTTTTAACAAGCTAAGTAGAAATTTTCAAAAAGCTTTGCTTTTCCAAATTTTTAGAAGACCTTACTTTTACAAAAATTCATGATTGAGACAACTTCATTAAATTCATGCATTCGATATGAGTCAATACAGATATATACATTATAAAGGTTTTTCCAACCATTTTAGTATCTATATTTTTGGTACAAGTATTTATCGATAAAGAAAAGTTTACAAAACTAAGTTTTGCAAACAAGAAAATTCGTGTGAATCTGATCACCATTGTTTCGGAGCTTAAACGGCTTAGTTTGATGAAAAAAGCTTTAGAAACGGATAGATCATTTCGAATAGGTAGAAAAGGGTATATTATATGCGTAATTCTGAGGTAAAATGACCAAGTTATGGACGTTTTGAGTTGAAAGTATCTTCTATACGAATTTTGACAATCTTATGACATAGATTTTGATAAGTATCATAGAATCAACAAGAAATACTCATTATGAGTATTTTTCTTGATTAGTTGATATCGAGGAACAATGTTCATACCCGAAAGATTACTTCGATTGGTGAAATTACTAATCGACTCATCCATAAGAGAGGAGTATCATCATGGCCAAGTGAGTCTACTCCCCTTATTTTTCATGCTTATAGTTGAACAATGTTCCAAAGTCTATTTTTCCAATGCTAACGCCCGAATGTCTCCAATCCTAGCGTTTAGCTGTTAAGTAGACATCATTACCATTGTTTCATATTTTGGGCATATCTCTCTCATCCGAACTCCAATTAAGGTGATTCATAATGCTATGGAAAGCTTGAAGAGAGCTCTACAATTTTATGTTTTGAGCTTTAAGAAATTCTAAAGAAATTCCTACGATTGGGGTTGCATGGTTGATGGGAGAGTTTTCCTTATAAATAAGCACGCAAATTCTTTTCCCTTTTTTGTTCATCGTTAATGGCTTGCTAAGTTGACTTTCTAAATTCCTTAAAACACTAAATACGAGATTAAAAAAAAAGTTTCTCTGATAGGTGTCTGTGTGAGAGCTATAACCTTTTGCCTAAATCTTTGGCTAGAAAGACTAAGTCCATGAGACATTCACGTTATGAACAAAGGCTTTCATTGCTCAACTATCTCTATGTATGGGTATCGGTTGCTCCTGTATCCCTGTTTATGTAGGGTCTGGGAGTGGTAGAGGACCTAGTGCACAGGTTGTTTGGTACCTCTACACTGCTTTGTGCTAGGGCCTTTTTCCCTCTCTACTTCTTATCGAGCGCATGTGCCCCTTCTATGTAGGCCCAAGAACTCATGGTTTCACTATGGGGCCTAGGAGGAAGCCTCTTCCTTCAAGGTTGTGACAACTCAGGTTAAGTGAATGGGGTTAACCAATTTGTCCCCCTTTGACAATTTATGGTTCCCTTTTAAAATGGGAGCCTGGGTTTATTAGGGAAGCCGACTTGTTCGGGGAGGTATGGGAGATTAGTATTCCCTAGGTGCTTTAAGGGAATAAAAACTTCCTTATTCGTAGGGATAGGGAATATTTTATCTACTATCTTTCTCATCATGTTGATGGCTCTATGTTTGCTTTAGAGTTTGTAGGAAGATCTTCCACGTAACACCATGCAAAGCTTAGTAGGCTCTAGTTACTTTCAACATGGCTACATGCGAGACGGTCGAGCTTAGTGGCTTAAAGGAACTTTAGGCAAATTTTGTTGGCGAGTACTCTCTAGTATGGGGAACATGTCATAGCACTATGAGATATACTCGGTATTGGAGGCTCAAACGAATAGTTAAGACATCCATGCTAGAACTTGCATTGGGAGTTACCAATGGAAGGGAGCTACCTCCAACCAACACACGAAGGCAGAGCTTGTTAGCTCTTAAGTTTCCTACTAGTCTTGGCAAATGAGAGTTATCCTTAGGAGGGTGTTACCTAGCCGGCATAAAGCGAGTGGATCTCATCAGCTCCTAAGTCCCCTGCTAGCCTTAGCCTATAGGAGTTACTCTTAGGAGGGAGTTACTCAACCAGCATAAGAGGGCAGAGCTCATTAGCTCCCAAGTCCCCCACTAGCCTTAACGTGTGGGAGTTACCCGACTAGCATGGGAGGGCATAGCTCATTAGCTTCCAAGTCCCCTATTAGCCTTAACATGTAGGAGTCACATAGCTAGCATGAGAGGACGGAGCTCATTAGCTCCTAAGTCCTTTGCTAGCCTTAACGTGTGAGAGTTACCTGGCTAACATGAGAGGATGAAAGTCGTTTGCTCCTAGGTCCTCCACTAGCCTTAGTGTGCAGGAATTATCCTTAGGTAGGAGTTACCAGCCCAACATGGTAGGGCATAGCTCATTGGCACCCAAGTCCCATGCTGGTGAGCACAAGAGGGCAAAGCTTATTAGTTCCTAAATCTCCTTATCATTATCATTGCATGCGTAGTGGGTTGAACTCACACAGTGGGGGTTCATAAGACCATAGCTTAATCATTGAGCATAAAAGGCAGTACATATAAGAATTTCAAGACTTCATTTGATTGAGTTTTTTCATGAAGCCAGGCTCTTATGGAGAATCTTACAAAATCCTATGTTGCTGCTAGCAAAAGGAGAATTGTCAAAAATCTTTCCCTTCTTTAATTGTTCGTTCCATTCTTCTAAGGAACTTGTACAAATTATTAGTGCTCCAAGTTATGGGGATAAGGTCCCTATCTAAAGTCTTAAGTTTGCAGGCTCTGTTGCCTAGGGCTTCCTTAACCTACACTAGGTCCTCCCAATTAAGGGCGAGCTTTCCCCTTACTTCCACTGAACCTATTGCTTCGATCTTAGGGTAAACCTAGTCTCCAAACTAAAAGACTTTATGTCTAACCTTTTTACCATAGTATCGAACTGCCCGCATTTGGCAAGAGGCTATCTTCTTTCCAATCAAATCTCTAGTTTCTTCCACTACTCCTAACTCTTCTTGTAATCTGATTTGGTTTACCATTTCATTGAAGGACTGGACTCCAATGCTGGGGTTCAAGTCCAATGGGTGGTACAAACTCGGTTTTCCAAAAGTAAACCTAAAGAGATTTTTGTTGATTGGGGTCCTTCTGGTCGTTCAGTGTCTTCATAAGATATAGGAGTCTATCGACCCACTTTCCACTAAACCGGTCCACTTGAGCTTTATGATTCCCATTATAGTCTTGTTTATCGCTTCAACCTACCCATTGACCTAGGGATGGGCCACTATGGTGTAGTCCAACATGATCTTGTACCTAGCATGAAAATCCTTTACGGCATTATAGTTAAGTTGTTGGTCATTGTCCATTATTAAGGATTGGGGCACCCCAAATCTGACTAATATATTGTTATAGATGAAATTGAGCACATTCCTTGCCACGCCCTTAGGGGTACCTTAGACATGACAATCCGTTGTATACAATATTAAAGCTTAGGAATGACTTCCCTAGTCATATAAAGCCTTTATATCATACACAAGGTGTACAACACATCATAAGGAACGCACCGGAGTAGTGTAATTTACTTTGATAATAAATAGGAAGCAAGGTAAGAGGAATACATAACGTAAAACATAAGTAAAGTCAATTACAACTCTTAGGAGCATACCCTTGTTAATGTCTTCAAGGTTACACAAATACAATTCCTAATAATCTCCCAAAACATTAACATATCATATATAATTCATAAAGAAATTTCATGAAAGCAAATCCATCATATGTTTCCACTTCTTCTACAAGAGTTCAAAGATTCACCAATGATTTCCTTAATGTTCCGATCCTCAAACGTGACCACAAACATACCTATTTCAACAAAAGCCTATGAGAGTGTAAACTTACAACGAGCTTAGTGAGATATTTCCTTTTTATTCGCACCGTAATTTCAAACAAGTTTATTTATCTTCATGCATATGCTATGCAACAATCACATGATTTCACAAATATATATGGTTATGTAAAGACCATATATAGAACGGATTTACTCGTCCATGTCAAGGGTTAGGGAATGGTAATTGAAGGTCTTCACGATCTTCTGTTGCTAGTCCTCGAGCATTTTGCTCTCAGGGATTGATCAGTGCGACTCATCCTTAGAATATATCCCCGATATGTCTTAGTTTCCTAAGAATGAGCATGGACTTGGGCTATCTTTGTAAACCTCCAAGTTTTATGTTATCTCTAACTCGAAACCAAAAGTCAACTGGAAACCTTATGGTCAACAAAACTCTTGTAAAACCTAGTAGTTTAAGTCCAGTAATCTCACGCTCCTAACTTGTGTAGAGTAAATGTAAGCTATGTGTGTAGAATAGTTCATAATTATATAAGGATGTTTAAAAATATCAATTTGGTTAAAATTTGATTCGTCTCGAACCCAACCGAATACTGATTTTGAAAAACGTGTCCTGAGGTCCGGAATATTAAAAATATTCTATTGACACAGTTAGATTCGTAAAAATATAAGGTTTTAAAAATATCAGTTTTATAATTTTTCGGTAACTAAAAATATCAGATATCGCACTTTTACGAGTATTTTCCTTACTACCGATATATTTATGCCTTGTACACTATTCATCGTACAACTCTATACTATTCTACACTATTTATACTATCTCTACTTTTCACTATTCACTCTTACACACTACCATGCCTATACCACTACTTTTTTCATTTCTAATACACTTTTATCATATCCATCTTACATATTATTACTTTTAATACACAAAATTACTAAAAAATAAAATCTCTCCCTTTCGCTTTCCCCTTGGCCGGTGCACCCCTACCCCCTCTCTTTCTCTATTTTATCTCAATATTTTTTTTAATTAAGTCACTCAAAATCTTCTCATTTTCCTATAAATACCCCTCCTCTTTCACTTTATTCATACATCCACTACCCAAAATTACTACAAAAAACTCTCTCAAATTATCCTCCCAAATGCTCTTTGTCACGCCCTAAAGAGTACCCTAAACGTGATAGTCCACCACACTCGATATTTAAACTCAAGTAAGGCAACCTTAGTCTTCCCATGAGTTTGAACATCGGGTGTAAGGCTCACTTTTAACATATAGGAACCATGCTTTGCTTCGAAATAGTTTAAGGTGACATACATAGCAACACGAATGTAAATCATAACAGTTACAATTAGATTTATTCTATTACATGATCTAAGGGGCATACTCCCCTCAAAACGTTAAGAGTTCCCAGACTCTCAAAGTCTGTTATGTTATCCTTCAAATACCAATTTAGGAGACTCATTTAGAAATCCGTGCCTACGTCTAGGTCCCGGCTTCATCAAAAACTCTTTAATGTCCAAGAGCTGTACTTGATGACAGCGGCTCCTTGGAGATAGCCATAAATATTCATACTGCAACAGGAAACTATTGGGATATAAGCTACACTGACTTAGTGAGTGAGAACTTCTAAGATCACATTTATAACACATCATACAAACAAGTGATTAGTCAAGCAAGTGATATGCATCAAACATATGACTAGCCGGAAATCATATGTGGATAGACTTGCACCCTCCATCCCGGGTTAGCAGATTAACGAATCCTGCGGTACCACGCCATTTAAGCTCACGGTCAATTTAATTATAAATTCGTTTGAGGATCACGATTTACCGAACTTTACACCATTTAGGATCACGGGAAACTGAACAAATGCTAATGCTCCATCCCCATCGTGTTATGAATGAGTTTAATTTCATCTTCAATTCCGAATAATCAATTATACCAATTCTTTTAAGTGATTAATCAATATCCGCAGACAGTCAATCCTAATTCATCTATACAAACAATAATTAATCACACGGCTTCGATATTCTTTAAATTCACTTCACAAAACAACAACAGACATATATAATTCCCATTCAATCCCATCATGCATATCCATTTTATCTTTATCAAATAGCTAGTGCAACTATCATTATAATCACATGCAATAAATGGAATCGGAGAGAAATACTCACTCGGCCATTGGATCACTGGTCTCTTCGTAAAAGTGATCCGGTGGTAAGGAATTGTCGATTTCGGGGTCACTAAAAAAGGAAGAAATACCCTAATAAGTATTTCATCACTTAACTACTCCAAACTATCTTATATAACTATCAAATTCGTAATTCTCATCCTAAGCGGAAATTCCAACTTAAAACGGCCATAACTTGGTCTTTTTAACTTAGAATTTAGAAAATTATATATCGATTTCTATATACTTCGAAAGATCTATCTATTTATAATATTATTTTCAAGTTTTGAAAATATTTAGGTCACGCAACAGAGGGATCAGATCTGATCAGTAAATATTTCCATTTCCAAAAAAGAGTTTTTGTACTTGTTTGAAATGTATCTATTTGATAATTCAAGTATATATGAAATATGAATGATTTCCTAACATGAATGACATGTGATGAGTTCAATGTATGCATGATCTTGATGATTTTTGCTTAAAAGAAAATTTTAAAACTCCTTAATTTTGCAAGACTTCAATAATAACTACTTCTTGAAAATCTAGTTTTCTAACTTTGACATCACACTAGTGTTTTGGATTTCATTCTTAGGAATTTCTAGTTATCTTAATTGAAATTGAGTCTTCATAACATACACTACCTAAGACATTCATTTCTACATAAAATTTTGCATTTTACACTTTGCAAGTGTGCTTTCAAATAGGATTTACTCAAAAATCCGAATTTTTATAAATCCACTTTTTGAATGATTCCTTTGGGAAGAACTTGTGTAATGCATTAAAATTTAAGACTTTACTATACCTACTACCTAAGGACTTCATTTAATACATAAAACTTTCAATTTGAGTTTGAATAATAGGTGTTTTCATGGGCATTATCCAACGTTACGACTTTTACAAGTTGACTACTAACTCAAAATTTTTCATCTTGTTCATCCCTTTTTACAATTCTCATCAAAACTCATTTCAACTTATAAAAATCACTACTTAATGATTCTATTACCTATAACCTTCATTTTTCACATAAAACATGAGTTTTAAAGTTGATACAAGGGTTTTTTAAAATAGAGGCTTTGAAGTCATACGAATTTTCCTTTGAACATTTCTAACAAAAACTTTTCCTTTTTAAGTTCTTTGTCTTATCTACGTAAAGATCCACTAACTATAATTTATATTCACAAGACTAAATATTTATGAGCTTTTATGCACGAAAAACTCAAAATATATATATGAACATGAATGTCAAGTATGATATGAGTGTTAAGTGCTAAATCTACTACTCATAATGCATGAAAAAGAGTTTAAGAACATGAACGTATATTTTGATGCAAGATCTCTACTTCTATATGCATGAACATGATACTATCTCAACCAAAAACTCATCAAACACAAGATCTACTCTTGTGATGGCTTAGTATTCATGTATTAGCATTTTCTTATCCCCAGCAAATGCTCATGCGGATTTAAAGTGAAAATACACATGAATAATCTTGCCATTACAAGATTAAGTGGTAAGAAAGCTTAAGAATCATCACCTAAAGTTGGTTTAAGTGAAGAAATGAAGAAGAAAGAAGCTTGTTTTGTGTGTGTGTGTAGTGAGGGTGATGGTCACGGCAATGAGACGAAAAATAGAGAGAGTTTTGTGATTTTTTGAACAAATGAAATAAAGTGAAGGAGAGAAAAAGTTAAGGATTGTTTATATTAAGTGAATTAAGGTTTGTTTTGTATTAAAAATGAGATAAAATAAATTAATTTGGAGGCAAATTGGGAGGGGGCATGCGCCGGCCATCTTGAGTGAGAGAGAGGAGAGATTTAAATTTGTTTGAATTTGTAATTTATGTAATAAAATGTATTAAATGTAATAATTTAGTAAGAAACAAAAATTCATTGGAAAAGAAAATATAATGAGTGATTGTAAGGATGTAATACTAGGGCATAGGTTGTATTTGTTGTAGGTTGTACTTGTAAATAGTGAAAAATAGTAGATAAAACATCTACTTTACAGGTAGTAAAGAAAAAACGGGAAAAAGACTATAACTGTAATTTTTATAACCCGAAAAATTATAAAACTTATATTTTTGGAATCCTTATAAACTTCGGTTCTAAAGAGTATTTGGAATATTTTTCTGAGTTTCTAATTCCGGGGCTTGCTTTTCCGTAATGGAGCTCAGGAAGGCCCGAAATAGAAAATTTTTCAAAATCAAAACTTTCTATGGTTTGAAATATACTTTAAAACAATAATCCACATTAAGTTATTCTATAAAGGTTCTTTTAAATTGAAATCGAGAAAAAGCCGGATTTAGGGTTCCTAGGTTTCCGTTTTCAAGCTCAACTGATCCGATTTAGGGTTTTGGTTTCCGATTTCCGAAGTTTACTTAGTTACTAGAAAAACTAGGCTTACATATAATCCGAAAAATTATATAACTGACATATTTGGAGTTCTTATAAAATTACGAGTCTAACGGTACTAATATCCTATATTTAGTATTTCGAATCCCGGGACATGCTTTTCGAAGTCTGTACCCTACTGGGTTTGAAATAGATAGAAAATTCTCTAATCTTATATTCTAAAGCATCCTAGTATTGTTGCGACCTAAACTACACTCTTTACTCGTATTCCGACTCCTTGGTTTAGGATTACAGGATTGTCGGGTTTAACCTACTAGGGTTTCGTGGGAGTTATTGGCTTAGGTTTTCCGGTTGACTTTCTGGTTTAGATTGTTACCAACTTAGAAACTGATGTTTTATGTTTATATAACATGTTAAATTTGAGGAATTTATTTACTAAAATTTTTCGGGGCTTACACTTGATGTGCTGTGATTAGTAGTGAATTTTAAAGCATAATTCTAGCAAGCGTACTAGGTCTTCTATTGTAATATAGCATGAATAAAGTGTCGCTCCCACGAGGATTTACCAACTACTAGACAATTATCAACTAATACTAATATCTAGGCAATTGATCTTTTTAAGATGATTAAGTTAAACTAACTTATCTAACTAATTATCTATATGAATGCAATGAGCTTTTTAAAGAGAGGGATATGGTGAAAAGTGTGGGGAGGAGCAGAATCCACTTTAAACTTTGCCAATCAACTTGAAACTCATGTTATAATGATAATTAGATTCATGAATATTCATAAGAAATTATCAGATTTAAAAACAAAGTTTGAAAACCTTTTAAACCACAAAACAATTCAATAACTTCCGTTTAAATAAATCATTAGTGGAATCAAAATTACAATTATAAATCTCCGATTCTATAATTGACTAATACTTTATATTAAAATCTCCTAATTCCTTAGTGAGAAATCAACATAAAACATTGCATTAATATTCATGGATAATTTCTAAACTAGATTAAACTACGCCGCTTCCGCAATTGCAATTTAATCTCAATTTATGAATTCATGTGAACACTAATTTCCCTTCCGAGTTATTAGAATTCTTATACACCAAAACATGATGAATAATCAGAATTCAATATGAATATTTCATGATTCTAAATATATCATAACATGGATTCAAAAATCATTTCAGCATGTTTAGAGCTTCATCAACTTCCACCCAAAAAGGGTTTAGCTACTCATGGATGATGATTCAACAATAAAAGAAATTGCAAAGGACTTCATTATGATTAGAATATTCAAGTAAATGGATTGCATAAAAAGAATAAGAGTAGAAATCACCAATTCAAAATACTAAAGCTTCACTTGCAAATCTTGTATAACTTCAAATATCTCTTCAAAAATCTCTTATGAAATGCCTATTCTAAATATTCTAGAGCTACTTGTAATGTGGAATGGATGATTGGAGTATTGGATACTTGGATGATTCTGAAAGTGAGGAGAAGACCCCCTATTTATAGGAAAAATTTCGTGAAAAACATTCAATGAACTTTGCTGTTTCTCAATGTACGCCGGCCGTTATGGATCCTACGCCGGCGGCTTACAGGTGGCTTTGAATGTTGTTTAACTTGTGCTGGGCAAAGCTGGCTGTGCTGCAACGGCCTTGGATTTTACGCCGTCTAAAAGCCAGTGGCTTTTAATGATGAATTGCCGGCCTTGACTTCAATTTTGCTTATTTTTTTTATTCAAAGTCTCTTGTTTTGATTTCTTTATCCAAATTAGTCCTGAAACATAAAATTTAATCAAAACAAATATCCATTCTAGCTCTTTTGATTATCAAAATTTGTATAAAATATGATCTTATCAATTCCCCCACATTTGAACTTTTGCTTGTCCTCAAGCAAAATGAAGAATAAAATGAAATCTCTTTATAGATGGTACAATTTTCCAATTTAAATCTCAACTTCTTTAACTTGTTTCTCTTGTATCTACAGCTCTAACCATACCAATTCCTTGTAATTAAAGTACTATAATCAAAATTTAGGAGTTAATCCAAACAAAATAAGTTTTAATCTCAATTTTTAACAAAGGAACATTCTATTCAAAAGCAGATACTCAATCCACTAAGGAAAAATACTTATTTAAACTTCATTGGATTTCTAGCTTATATATATTCTAAGTAACACAAAATGAAAGCATGTGGTATCTACTTTTTCCTTAGAATTTCTCCTTCTTTATAAGTCTCCTTCCTTTGCATATTTTGCATTCATTTTTCTTTTTCTTTCTCAAGCATTTATTTTCTTTCCATCTTTTTGTTTTTCAAAGCTCATGAATTGAACTTTTGCCATTCTTCCCTTCTCGTTACAGTGAGTTCATTGAGTCGGCACATCCCAGGCATCACCTAAGTGACCAGCTTTCAAAATACCCCTAAGAACTCTTCCTCACTTTAACATTCAAGTTTAGATACTCATAACTCAAAATTTCAAGTCAGAGGAGTAGTGGCCATGCTTGTTTCTTTCTTTTGAATGCAATACAATATCAAAGACTTATTTTTATGAAGGATCACTAAGTTTAAAAGTTTCTTCTACCTCTTTCACCAAGTGTTAAAATTCAAAGAATTATAACAACTAAAATTTCCAAGAAGTAGACCTGTTTTTTTCAACAAAAGGACTCGACCAGCTCTTAAATTTCCAATTCCAAAGTTAAAATAAAGTAAACTTGTTCCTTAAGGATTTTACAACTTAATTTTAATTTAGTAAACCAATCACAATAGCAGGTGAGTAAGATACTTTCACAAGTCAATTTCATTGATTTTCATTCTTTGCTTTGTATCTCCAATTTTAAGAGATTTTTGAAAAAAATTTGACAAAATTTTCTCATGTTTTGCTTTCAAAACAAAAATACAAAGTGGAGATTTTTTCAATATGAACAACAACAAACAGATCATATTCATCATTTCAATACTTCATGTAGACATGGGTTGCCTCCCAAGAAGCGCTTAGTTTAAAGTCGCTTAGCCCGACTTTCCTGACCTGATCATGGTTCTTTGAGATTCATGACAGTAGTAGTACTGTCAAGATTTTCCCCTCAAAATAATGCTTGAGCAGTTGCCCATTCACTTTAAAAGTCCGATCATCCTCAGTTTTAATTCAACCGCTCCATATGGAAAAACTTTTGCTATCTCAAACGGTCCCGACCATCTTGACCGTAATTTTCCAGGAAACAACTTCAAACGAGAATTGTAAAGTAAAACTTTTTGTCCAGGAAAAAATTCTCGTTTGATGATGTTCCTATCATGCCATTTCTTTGCTCGTTCCTTATAGATACGAGCGCTTTCAAATGCCTCATTTCTCCATTCTTCCAGTTGATTCAATTGGAGCAATCTCTTTTTACCTGCAGCTTTTTCATCAAAGTTAAGGAATTTTATAGCCCAAAATGCCTTGTGCTCAAGTTCTACAGGAAGATGACATGATTTACCAAAAACAAGCATGTATGGGGACATTCCAATAGGGGTTTTAAAAGCAGTCTGTAAGCCCATAATGCATCATCTAATTTTGAAGACCAATCTTTTCTTGATGCATTAACTGTTTTTTCCAAAATTCTTTTTATCTCCCTATTAGAAACTTCAACTTGCCCACTTGTTTGTGGATGATAGGGGGTAGTCACTTTATGTGTAACACCGTATTTTGCCAAAAGTTTTTCAAATTGCCTGTTACAAAAATGAGACCCCCCATCACTAATTATAGCTCTGGGCACACCAAATCTGGTAAAAATATTCTTTTTCAAAAATTTCAAAACTACTCGGGCATCATTTGTTTGTAAAGCAACAGCTTCCACCCATTTTGAAACATAATCAACTGCCACAAGTATGTATTTATTTGAAAAAGATGAGGGAAAAGGACCCATAAAGTCAATCCCCCAAACATCGAAAAGCTCAATTACCAGAATATTGTTTTGTGGTAATTCATGTCGTTTAGAAATGTTACCTGTCCTTTGACATTGAGCACATGACATAATGAAATTCCTGCAGTCACGAAACAAGTTAGGCCAATAAAATCCAGATGACAATACTTTTGCTGCAGTCCTTTGAACACCAAAGTGTCCTCCTGCTTCCCTTGAATGACAGTGTTCTAAAATGCTAAGCTGATCAGATTCAGGCACACATCTTCTAATTATTTGGTCAGCACATTTTTTAAACAGATATGGTTCATCCCAAAAATAGTATTTTACATCATGCAAAAACTTTTTCTTTTGAGGATATGACAAACCATATGGGATAATCTTACTAACCAAATAATTCACAATATCAGCATACCATGGCAAATCAAGAATCTCTACTGCATGCAACTGTTCATCAGGGAACTTCTCATTGATGGGAATGTCGAGACTATCAGATTCAAGTCTAGACAAATGGTCAGCAATAACATTTTCAGTTCCCTTTTTATCTTTAATTTCAAGATCAAATTCTTGCAGTAGTAAAACCCATCTAATCAACCTAGGTTTTGCATCAGCTTTAGCAAACAAATACTTGAGAGCTGCATGGTCAGTGTATACTACAACTTTAGAACCTATCAGATAAGGCCTAAATTTATCACATGCAAAGATAACAGCTAAAAGCTCTTTCTCAGTAGTGGCATAATTTCTCTGGGCCTCATTTAGTGTTCTACTTGCATAGTATATAACATGAAAGATCTTACCTCGTCTCTGACCAAGTACCGCTCCAACTGCAAAGTCGCTGGCATCACACATGAGTTCGAAAGGAAGCTCCCAGTCTGGCGCAATGATCACTGGTGTGGAAATGAGCTTTTCCTTTAATAAATTGAATGCCTGCAGACATTTGTCATCAAAATTGAACACCGCATCTTTTTCCAGAAGATTGCAGAGAGGTCTGGAAATTTTGGAGAAGTCCTTGATGAATCGTCTGTAGAAGCCAGCATGTCCAAGAAAACTTCTGACTCCTTTAACAGTCGTGGGTGGTGGTAACTTCTCAATAATCTCCACTTTGGCTTTATCCACTTCAATTCCTCTCGCAGAAATTTTGTGACCCAACACTATCCCTTCTCTAACCATGAAGTGGCATTTTTCCCAATTCAGGATCAGATTGGTATCTTTGCATCTTTGTAGAACCGAGGCTAAATTCTCAAGACATAGATCGAATGACTTTCCAAAGACTGAAAAATCATCCATAAAGATCTCGATAAAATTCTCAAGCATATCTGAGAATATAGCCATCATACACCTCTGAAATGTAGCAGGTGCATTGCAAAGTCCAAAGGCATTCTCCTAAAGGCAAATGTGCCATAAGGACAAGTGAATGTTGTTTTCTCTTGATCATCGGGTGCAATAGAATCTGATTGTATCCAGAATATCCATCAAGAAAACAGTAATAATCATGCCCTGCAAGTTTCTCCAACATCTGATCAATGAAGGGAAGTGGAAAGTGATCCTTTCGAGTGGCATCGTTCAACTTCCTGTAATCAATACAAACTCTCCACCCAGTCACAGTACGAGTAGGAATCAATTCATTTTGCTCATTCTTCACTACAGTCATACCACCTTTCTTTGGCACTACTTGAACCGGACTAACCCATTTACTATCAGAGATAGGATAGATGATACCTGCGTCAAGCAGCTTCAAAACTTCTTTCTTGACAACTTCTTTAAGTGTCGGGTTAGTCTCCTTTGTGGTTGAACTGTAGGTTTACACTCAGCTTCCATAAGAATTTTGTGAGTGCAAATGGTAGGGCTAATACCCTTGATATCAGCAATGGTCCATCCGATTGCTTCTTTGTGCTTTTTCAACACATCAATCAACTGTTGTTCTTGTTATCTGTCAATGCAGATGAAATGATAATTGGCAAAGTATCGCCAATTCCAAGAAAAGCATACTTCAGATGGTCAGGAAGTGGTTTAGTTCCAAGGTCGGTGGCTTCAAAGATGGAACTTGCTTCTGCTCATTTGTACCCAAAGATTCATAATATCTGGTTTTGATCATTGGTACATCTTCCAGTATTTCTTCATCTTCTTCATCATCACTCCAATTGTCCACGTCTCTCAAGACGGACTCCATAGTCTCCACACCAATTTGTTCCTCAAGTGACTCAGAAACCAGCTCATCAATGGTATTGATGGTGTAACAGGCATTGGCATCATCAAATTTCTTCATTGCCTCATAGACATTGAAAGTAACCTGTTCATCCATCACCCGTAATGTAAGTTGCCCTTGTTCCACATCAATTAGTGCTTTTCCTGTTGCAAGGAACGGTCTGCCCAAGATCATGGGAACTTCCCTATCTTCATCCATGTCAAGCACTACAAAATCCACAGGAAAAAGAATTTGTCAACTTTAACTAGGACATTTTCTACAATACCCCTAGGGTATTTTACACTTCTATCAGCAAGTTGCAAAGTTACATGTGTATCTTTGCAATCTCCTAATCCTAGTTTTTGAAATAGATGAAGGCATTAAGTTGATACTTGCACCAGAATCAATTAAAACTTTATCAAAATAACAATCACCAATGGTGCAAGGAACAGTAAAACTTCCCTGATCTCGGAGCTTAGTGGGCAGACTGGTTGTTTGTTTCTGTAGGATCATGGAACATTCTCCAGTGAGTATCACATTTCCATCAATCTTCCTCTTGTTAGACAGCAATTCTTTGATGAATTTGGCATAGGAAGGCATTCCTTGAATTACTTCTAAGAATGGAATGTTGATGTGCAGCTTTTTGAAAACATCCAGGAATTTTGAAAATTGCTCATCAAGCTTTTGTTGCTTTAATCTTCCTGGAAAAGGAACGGGAGGAACATATGATTTCACCTCAGGTGGTTTTTGAATAGTTTCCTCCATCTTTCGTTTCCCTTTGTTGTTTTGTGGTGGAATTTCCTCTTCATCTTTAGTTCCTCAACTGGAGCAATCTCCTTTCCACTTCTCAATGTGATTGCATTTACAGACTTGGGATTCTCCTCCGTGTTGCTTGGTAAAGACCCAGATGGTCTATTACTCACTTGCTGTGCAAGTTGATGGAGTTTCCCTTGCAAATCTTGAATGATTGCATTCTGATTGTTGAGTGAATTTGTTGTGGTAACAATGAAATCCCTCAGTAATGCATCAGTGGATGTTTGAATTTGCTGTTGAGGTGGGCATTTCTCACATATCCTTGTCCTTGAAAACCAGGTGGTGGCTTTAGAACATTGGCATCATTCCGATATGAAAGATTTGGATGATTTCGCATATTCGGATGATATGTGTTTCCAAAATTGCCCTTTTGGAAATTTCCCACATAATTAAGCTGCTCGTCATTTGAAGATGATCCATGTGGACACTCAAAAGAGGAGTGTGGTCCTGAGCAAATCTCACAACAAAACACTTGTTGTTTTTATTGGAAGTATTTGTAGTTGTGAGTTTACTTACTTGAGTGATGAGGTTGCCATTTGAGCTTGAGTTGTGAGATATCTTCTTTGTCTTCCAAGATGCTACTTTAGATCTTGTTCTTTCACAACTCCAATTATGAGCAGCAGAAGCTAATTCTTCAATAATCTCACTAGCTTCCTCATATGTTTCCCATCAGTGATCCGCCCGATGTAGCATCTACTAATGACCTTAAAGCTTCATCAAGACTGAGGTAGAAATTTCAATTAGTAGATTATCGGGTAAACCATGGTGTGGACATTTTCTGACCGCCTCTTTGAATCTTTCCCAAGCATCATATAATGATTCTCCAGGGAATTTGGTGAAGTTGGAAATTTCATTTCTTAATCTGGCGGTTCTTGCTGGAGGGAAAAATCTCTTAGAAACTTCTTTGTCAGATCAGCCCATGTAGTGATTGAATCTGGAGGTTGGGAGTTGTACCATGCCAAAGCTTTATCCCTAAGAGAGAAAGGGAAAAGCTGAAGTCGGATGACTTCGTTTCTTACACCATTGAGTTTGACAGTGTTGGTGTATTGAAGAAATTTGGCAAGGTGTTCATCTGGCGTCTCATTGGATATCCTCCAAATTGATGTGATTCAACCATTTGAATTAGGGACGGTTTAAGCTCAAATTGTTTGCCTCCACAGTGGGCATTCGTATGGCGGGATCTTGAATAGTAGGCACCGTATAGTCTCGAATTGCCCTTGGAGCAGCTGGTTGCAATTGGTTGTTGTTTCTTGATTTTCTGCCATTGCTCCTCTTCTTTGGTTCCTTCTTCTCTGTTTCGCAGGTTCTTTCGATTTCTGGATCTAAAGGTAGAATTTCAGCACTTCTACTTCTTCGCATAAACCTGCAAAGAGAAAAGGAAAAATTTCAAACTAAATTTAAACCTAAACTACTAGCAAAGCTGAAGTTAGTCTAATATTAATAAATCCCCGGCAACGGCGCCAGAAAACTTGATGTGCTGTGATAGTATTGAATTTTAAAGCATATTTCTAGCAAGCGTACTAGGTCTTCTATTGTAATATAGCATGAATAAAGTGTCGATCCCACGAGGATTTACTAACTACTAGACAATTATCAACTAATACTAATATCTAGGCAATTGATTTTTTAAGATGATTAAGTTAAACTAACTTATCTAACTAATTATCTATATGAATGCAATGAGCTTTTAAAGAGAGGGATATGGTGAAAAGTGTGGGAAGGAGCAGAATCCACTTTAAACTATTGCAATCAACTTGAACTCATGTTATAATGATAATTAGATTCATGAACATTCATAAGAAATTATCAAGATTTAAAAACAAAGTTTGAAAACCTTTTAAACCACAAAACAATTCAATAA